>VXAL01002299.1:58078-112066 GCA_013399475.1 Chauna torquata | reverse complement strand
GAGGAGCGCCCGGCGGGGCGGGCGGCCGGGTCGGGATGTTTTCTAAGAAAGCGCTTGTACCTTCGTTTCTATTTGATTGTACGAAACTCTCCGTTTAAAAGACAAAAAAAAAAAAAAAATCTTTTCTATTCGTTAGAAGAAATGAGCTGTTTTAGATGCATTGAGCTGCTGGACTTTATATTTATTTTTGCATTTAAACTGTTGACTGCATTAATTTAATATGTTTCTACCTGAATGTCTGTTATTATTTCCATAAAAGAGTAATAAAATCTGATATATTTGCACAGTACATACCGAACTGTCCTTATTGCCGGGGTCCAGCTGTCCTCTTTCGGCTTTCCTTGCCCCTCTGAAGAGGGCTAAAGGGATTTGAGGGCTGTCAACGGCTCGTGCAGAAGCAGCAACGCTTTCCCAAGGGATGCTGCTGCACAGGGGTTTTGCGGTCCATACCGTCAGGTACATGCTGATGAGACAGGAGATGAGCTAGACTGATTTTGGACAACTTTATTTGCTTTTCTGAGATCATTGTATTAGGCTGGGTTGATGTTTAAGGACTGTTTGTAAGTGGTTGTGTCCGAAAACGTTAACGCAGCTGGGCAGGTCTAGTTTGCTCATAGAACTGCTCGTATACTTTCTGCTTTCATCCGAGTTTTTTTTTCCCTTCTCCCCGTCCGACCCGTAAATTGCTTGGTGCTGCAGACGCATTTGGTAATGGGAGATGATGCAGATTCATTCACCGGAGCAAACGGCACTGTGGGGCCGGGCTTTTCTCGGAGCTGAAAAGCAAAGGCATTTTGATGTGGGGTAGGAGTGAAATTACGTGGGGCTTCGGTGTGCGTGTGCGCAAGACTTTCCGCTCTCTCTGACCATGGTATTTGCGCTGAGGAGCGTTTGAATCTGTCTGCAGAAGGAAAAGGAAATCCCTGGACCGGGAATCTTCTTCCCGTATTTCCTCTACTCTCTTGTAACATTCCTGTGCTAACAGACTGCTCCCACGGGCACATCTTCCCTTGGGGCAGACCGCAGGCAGTTTAAACTTCCCATTACTAGGGATTATCTATCCCCCAGTGATCTGTAGCCGCTCACCAACATTTCTGTGGTTACACTTCTGGGGGGAGCTTTTCTCACAGCTTTTCTCACAGCTTTTCGTGCGCCCTGGCTCCAAGCGCAATCCCTGATAAACAGCCTGCCGGGGGTGGCGAGGGCTGGGGCCTGGGCACGAGGTGAGCGTGATGGAGACGGGGACCAGCCCCGCGGCGAGGTGCAGCCGACGGGCTGCCCGAGGAGCCCGGTGGAGGCTCCAGGCACGGCTGAAGTCTGTCTCTGGCTTAGAGCTGAGGAAAATCAGCGGGGAGGAGGAGAGCTTGCTTTCAGACAGGTCCTTACCCAGCTTTCCTAAGTACTGGAGGAGTTGCAGAAAATCCCTTGCAGTGGGAGAAGCAGCCGTCTGCGGCAGGAGGGGAGGGCCATGCACGCAGCTCAGCAGGTGAGGGCTCTGGGCTCAGCCCTGGCCGCTGTGTAGACACGCGTTTAAGCCCCCGTCTCCTCCCCGACGTGCGGGCTCGGCTCCCTTTGCTGTTGGACCCCGGTGGCTGCTTTCCGTGTAGACGCAGCGCAGGCACAATGCCTGTGTACAAGGCAACACGACTTCACCCCCAGCGCAGCTTTCAGCCGGGCAAACCAGATGCTGTCAGAAATAATCAGTTCCCAGCGGCTGGCCTAATTTTCCTCAATGAGTTCCTGTAAAGCTGTTACAATTCTGGGAGTTTTGTTTTTGTGAAACGGCTTGAAACGTCTATGGGAACACTATAGCTGCGTGCCCAAGTGTTACACGAGGTACACAGCAGGCTAGCGAGCTCCGTGGGATTTCCAGAGGTTGTACAGCATCCTCCCCATGCTGCAGGCTCGCTCTGCCTTTCAGTCGTGCTTTGTTTCGCCTCTGGTACAAATCCCAGCGATGCACGAACCTCCTGGTGCCTTCCGAAGGCTGGGAGCACACCGTCCTCTGTATGCTCACCGTCTCTGTTCCGCAGCTGGGGCTGACAGCAGGCCGCCTCTCGCAGCCCTGCCCGTGCCTGTTGTAGCGCGCGCGGCTGTGCTGCTGCCAGGCAGGGGGCACAGGGGCTGCGCCAGGCTGCTGCACAGCCGCACCGCATCGGTACCAGCTTCCTGCGGCGGGAAGCGCCCGCGTCCGCTTTTCTCTTTCAAGAGACAGATCCAAGATGTGGTGGATGTCAGTACAGAGGATAAAGAGGGTTTGAGAATCTGTTGTAGCATAACATTTGAGAAAAAGCCGTATCCCAGTGGCTGGACTGAATAAATAAGTTTCTCTTCAGCTGCTCTTTGTTAACATTTTTCTGCTCCCTCTCAAAGCGAATGACATGCAAATGGGAGATGCCAGTGCTAAAGATAGGCTATCGTTTATCTTCCCAGCAGTTATGATCTAGGGAAAAGAGTGAAAAAGGCAGAGTGTTTTAGCTCTGTCCTGGAGAGGCCTTACCGAACGCAGGTGGAAAAGCAAACCTCGTTCTAGGCCTCCTTTGCTGCTAATTCTGAAGGTTTCTCTTGCAATGGTTTTTAGCATCGTGGATATCTGTCCTGCAAGGACTGGGAAAAAAAAAAACCAACCCACTATTAAATTCACTTCACTGAGGCTAATGACTGTATCAAAGGCTTTTGAGTCTGTCACCCACTACCCAGGCTTGAGGCGTGGGCTGTACATTTCCCTTCGGCAGTTCACAGCTTAAAAGCATCCAGCAGATGCCACTTACGGTGATGCTCAGGATGGCAGCGAGTAGGCACGAGCATCCTACGTCTGCGCAGGAAGGAGCTGGGAGCCAAACTGGCGGAGCAGCAGGATGGGACTCGGGGTGGAGGGGAGATTGAGCAGGCAGTGCTGAGGGGAGCCCTGGGGCCAAATCCTCCAAATCACAGGAAATCACGTTGCATAATTTGTTTTTAATGTGACCTGATTTTATTCTCAGATTGTTGCACGTGTAAATCATCCTGTCCTCTGTGGCAAGAGGATTACCCAGTGGGGTGAGTAAAAGCTGTTCTGCTTGAACTTGAAACTGATTCTCTCATTTTCTTCCTGTTTTGTGTCCAGTCCAGCTTGTCAGCACTGGTTGGTACCCTGCACCCGTGTGGAAGCGCTGCGTTGGTGCAAAGCTGCCCGCCGGGGGGTGGCGGAGCTGCACCTCGGCACCTTGCCTTGTCCTGCCAAGCGTAGACGGGCACTGAATGGTGCAGTACCATTGCTCTCGTGGCATCACGAAAGGGAAAAATATCCTCTCTGTGCACTGTATGGACAAGCTTTTCCTGTCCCCCTGCCCAAAACATTTTAGTTCAATTTGACTCATTAATTCACAGAGGATTTCTGGTTGCAATCGAATGTCCGCTCCCCGGGCCGAGGACCGTTTCCTCTGCTAGCTGTGGGCACCGTTGCTGCCGTTGGGTGGCTTCTCCCGTCTCTGGGCTCCCAGGGTCTCACCAGGGACACTTCAGGCGGGAGCTGCTGCCAGGAATGAACGGAGGACGCAGAGTGACGAGGTGCTCGCAGGTCCTGCAGGTTTTGGGGCTGGCAGCCCCGGCGTGAGCTCGCTGCGGGAGCTGGTTTGCGATGGCACGTTTCCTGACCCTTGCTGGAGCCATGGCCTGATCCTGCAGGAGCTGGTGGAAGGACAGAGGGATGCTGCCCTGGGTAAGAAACGCCGCCAGAGCGTGGTTGCCTAGCCTCCCAGGTGACAACGGAGCTACGGGACGAAACGCGGAGGCAGCTATTGACCTGTCAGGGTGACAGTGACCAAACTGCCGTGCCACGGGGGCCGACAGACGAGCCCCAGCGAATCTGGCTGCTGTTTTTCCAAACGCTGGCGGTGGCAGTGGCTGGCTGCCCTCCGAGGGGCTGCAGCTCCCCAGCGGAGCACAGCGCGGGGCCCTCAGCCCCGCGGCCCTGGTCGCAGGTGGTGGCTTTTTAAGCTGCCGCTGGAGACGAGATGAGCACGGTTCTGCAGGCTGCATCCAGCCTGCTTTGAGCCTCAGCGCGTGTGGCACGGCTCAGCCCCAGCTCTCTGTGGGCTATGTGCGGAATGCACGTGGGCTTGTGGTTTTTTTGGGGGGGGGGGAAGCAGAAAGAGAGAAAAGCCTCAGGGAGGTCCCAGGAGCCTGAAATCCTTGAGCAGAGCTCAGGCTACCTGTGGAGGGTGCAAGCTGTGCAGAGCTCTTCAGCGAGCCTGGCACCAAACTTCAGGAGTACTTTTTAAGCTGTAAAGGTGCAATATTATATCATGAGCAGAAAATAATGATGTGCCCAGTAACAACTCATGCAAGGCGAGCTCAGCTTCTCCTGAAGCAGGAGGCGGTTGCACGGTGCAGCGGGGTCACCGCCTCAGCCCTGCAGCCGTTAGCAAGCAGCCTGGGGTCTTCCACTTCCACCTGCGCAGCCACCTGGGCCCATGGGGCTGCGCTTAATTAACTCCCAAGCAGCATCGCATTGCACATCCCCGTGCCCGGGCTGTGCCTGCCCTGGAGGGAGTGCTGCTGACAGCAGCCCATGAGTGTAGAGCAAAGCACCTCCAGGTATTTAATTGATAGAGCAATTAGTGTAACTGGTGCCAGGGGACAGGAACCGTGCCTTAAAGCTGCATAGCCAGGAACCGCGGCGGCGGAGTCACGTAACCGCTTCTGGAGCGCCAGCTTTGAGGCTATTGAACACGTGAACGGGTCCGTTACGCACCTGCAACCACTGTGAGCAAATGTCCTGGTATGCTATAAATAGGACAGGGTCGGCTCCTGATTTTGGCCGCGCTGGTGTCAGGCTGGCTTTGGTCCGGCCCTGCCCTGGCGCTGGTCTGGATTTGCCCCCAACACGCCGATGTTCCTGAGCACGTTCACGGACTGGCATGGAACATCCAAGCCCTCGCCCCGCAGTGCCCAGGGCTCTCCTCGGCTTCTCACAGCCCCGCAGACATTTAACCCGGCGCGTGTTTGGGAAGCAGAGCCCCTGGTGGGACAGCTGCTCCCTGGAGGCGATGGGGAGGCTGGGGAGCTGGGACCGAGGGAGGGGGCTTTCCCTCGGGCCCCCCCCCGGGCGCTGATGCAAAGCTGCAGAAGACTTGCTTTCTTTGAAACCCAGACGAGGTCCGCTTGGGTCCGATTTCAAACAAAACAAGATCTGCCACGATAATTTACGACTGTCTTGAACAGGGATTCTTTGTTTGGAAATATTTGCATCGAAGAAACTGAAGTTATTTATTAGGAGCTGGTGAAAGGGAAGTTTTCTTCCTTGGCTTGATTTAAAACCCTGTTGTTGTGGAAGAATTTTTTTTTTTTTCTCTGCCTGTGAAGAAAATGACCTTTCTTGGGCAGGAGGAAGGGGACTGGGGAAAAGACAGAGAGGGAGGGAGAGAGCACAACTCACTCGTGAAACGGCTCTTGGCTAACACAGAACCGCGTGAAGGATGTTTTTGTGCCTGTAACTTTTAATCCTGGCTTCTGGCAAGCCTGTGTTTTCCCTTCGAGAAATATTTGGAGGTCCTGCCCTTGATCATTAACGACCCATTTCAGCCTCTTTTCACAGCAGCCTCTGTGGCGGAGGGAGCCGGGGCTCTGCTCCCCCAGCCTTTCAGGGGACGGTCAGCGAGGTAGCGCGGCTTTTTCACCGTACCTTAAGTAAAGGCCAGCAGAGGTAAAGCAGCGTAGGAAACCCAAGTTACCGCTCGCGCTTACTGCTGAACAACTGCCGCTGAGCTGAGCTGGTCGCGCTTCAACCCTGTGTCGGCAGCACCGACGCGGCTGGCGCGTTTTGGTGGGGACGCGTGCCGGGGGCTCAGCGGGGCGCGCGGTGACGGCACAGGGGCGCGCACGGCTCGCGGGCGCTCCGTGCCGCGCGGGACGTGGGCTCCCGAAGGGGCAGAAACGTGCCGCTGCGGTGGCACCTGGAAGGATGCGGCTCCGTGCCTTCGCGCAGAGGCAGCCGGGGCAGAGCTGTAGGGGATGGAGCTGCTGGGACTGCGCCAAGAGGTGCGGGCAGAGGCAGGAAGGGAAGGGAGAAAGAACGCGACAACACCTGGCCTCAGAGCGAAGCTGGACGCGGCCCCTCTGCCGGGGAAGGCATGCGGGGGAGCCTGCTTTTAGTCACCCTCCGCGAGGAGCACCCCGAGTTCACGCGCCCTTGGGATCCAATGAAACGAGATGAAAGGTTGCCTGCTTGTTCTAGTTAAGAAATGTATTGACATTTTTCTGTGACATTTCTGTTTGTTTCCCAAAATAAATATTAGACTTATCAACCAGCTCCTCCTTTTCCCAGAAAACCAGCCCAAAATAACCAACCCACTAGTTTTAGGGGTGTAGTTATGAGTTTTATGACTATGTCTATGTGTGTGTTTGCTCGTGGGAGAAGTGTCCTTATTTTTATCGTACAGATGAAGCAGGCAGAGCAGGGAAGTGGCGGGACTGCCCAGATTTCTGCCTACCTTCAGATGCAGGATTAGCTTTAGGATTTCAGGCTGGGAAGGCCGATGAATGGTATTTACGCGTTGTTGGGCTTGCACGTGGCCTTCTAGGGGGTCCCATCCCCAAACTCAGGGACCAGAGCCTGGTGGCTCTCCTCTCCTTGCTAGAGAGTGGTGACACCAGGCCGGGGTGGTGACACCAAGCGCCTGGGGGTGCTGCAATGGCTGAGCTACTGAGGGAGAGAGAGAGTGAAAAGGTAGACAAAGAAACAATAATGAGAAATTACCCAGTACGTACGAGGTTAGACAAAAATATTACGAGGGCATGATGCTGATGCCACATTTTGGTACCATAAACAGTGCTTGGTACAGCAACGAGCTGGGGCACCTATGAGTCTTGGGGAACTGGCGATCTAGCTCGAGGTGAGGATGCACTCTGCAATGGAGATAATCCAACGCGCAAATTTCCTGGCTCTGGAGGGTGAAACTGCCTCCCCGCATCCTCTGCAGTAAAGATTTAGCTTCAAAGACGAAAATTAAAAGGAAAAGAGTAAAAAAGCTTTGCAGATATCTAGACTCTGGATATTAGGAGTCTATGATAAATTTAGCTACCAGAAAGACTTTTCAAAATGAATAAAAATAGCTAACATAGTTAAAAATAGTAGATAGAATATTATTGGAAGTAAAATATAGCCTGCAAAAAAGCAGAAGTCATGTCCAAAGAGGGAAAACTGGAGGCATCATAAATGCTGGGATGCTAAATGTGAAATCATAATAAGACATACTTGAAAAAATTTTGAAGAAGTGCTAGAAACTTCTGCTATAAACTTTTCCAAATGCAATGAAAGAAGGAAGCTGACTGGAAAGTCTTTGGCCATCCTTCTGAGTGGGGATCCTCAACGAGGATAAGGCAGTATCAGAAAAATTAAGTGCATTCCCTGCAACACTGTAAACTACGTATACTTGACTGTACATTCAACAGGCAGTACTCCAAAGAAGTAGTCACTGATAGCGAAAGAGATGCTGGAGCCGTTGCGGATGGTCTTATGTCAGCTTGCTACTCAGCAAGGATTAAGCGGTAAGAATGTCGAGCATTATTAGGAAAGAAACCAAGAGCAAAACAATAATCCTAATCCGGCAGCTACCTAAAATCTCAGTGCTCTGATATCCTGAATTTTCTGTGTAGGTCCAGTTATTTCCAAAAAAGTATTTCAAAAAAGGTATCTATGTTTCCTGTTGCAGGATGGAGATGTAACAGTGTAGAACCTTACAGTTTAGAAAATCAAATGAGAATGGAGAGGAATTCATGAACAGTTTGAGGAACGTGTTAATAATTTCTGACAGTACAAGAGCTGAAGCACCATAGGATTTATCAGACAGCAGGTTTAGGACAAACAAAAGGAAATATTTTTCTTGCACAATGAGTAACAAAATCACACAATTCACTGCCAAAGGAAATGCTGCGGATGCCAAAAGCACTAGCCTGCCCAAAATGCAGACAGGCAGATTGCTCGGAGGAAGGTCTGTGCGGAGCTGCTGTCCTGCAGCCCTGTGGGGACGGGGACAGGCTCCCCAGCAGCCAGGCGGGCGCTCCCGGGCGATGCGCTGGTTGTGCAGCCGGCTGCCGCGGGGCGAGGGACCTTTGTCCCGACCGGGAGCAGCCTCTGCTCTGGGGCAAAGTCCGTCTGTCTGTCCCAGCCACGAGCCCTGCCTGCGCTGTGTCCAGGCAGAGCAAGGGCTGTTCTCAGCCGTCCTCGCGGTGCGTGAGTTTGTGTGTGTGTGCTGGCTCGTTTGGGTGCTTTTAAGCGAAGGGAAATCCAGCTTTATAAGCACAAAGCACAGATTTCTCTCCTTGTCCTCCTGTGTCTGTGTCCCTATGGATGTGTGCTTTATCTCCTACCCTCTGCTTAATTCCTGCATAAACATTCGGCAGCTGATCTTGAAGTGAGCATCAGCACTGCCTCCAGAACATAGCTAAATAAAGCAGGAGAAGTCGGGTGCCGGCATATGGTTCCTTTCCAAATGTCATGTTGGTCCTGCTAGAGAAAATGGATATTTTTATAGGCTGGAGGGTTAGTGTTTCAGGGGGCATGGTTACGAAAATAAAATGAATTCCCAAATAAAAATAATTGGGCCAAATTTTGCATTGACTAAATAACTCCACTCCGTAAATGGAATTATACAGAGCAAGGAATAAATCACCACAGAATTTGGCTCCAGGTTCTCATTGCTGGACCCCAGATGATAATAACAGGTAGACTGGGATTGTGCGTGAAAATCCAGGACTGTGCTTTTCCCTGCTGTTACCAAACGTGCAGTGCCTATTTTTGTCAAGCCTGTTTCGAGCTCACGTACGAGGGGCTGGAAGCTCTTGTTACTGTGCGATGCCCCCGCTTCCTACACAAATAAACTCCTGCACGTATGCAAGTTCTTGGCCAAGTCTCGTAGCTTGGCCTGATGCGTTTCCTGCTGCTTATCTGCCAGGCTGGATGAGGCCAGTGAGGCTCTGGATGGGTCCTGGTGTTGCTGAACATGTTGGCCCCACCGGTGACCTTCTCGCTCTGGGCTTTCCAGGTCCCCCCTCTGCCCACCTCACCCAGGTGCCTGCCCTTGGCGTTGGCCGAGGTAGCCACCTGAATTGTCGGTGCAGGTGGGGAGCCGTGCTGCAGGCTCCTCCTGGGCTGATCCAGTTTATTTCCAGACGGTTCCTTCCTCAACAAGAGGAGGTATTTTTTTAAGAAAGCACGTGTTTCTGTTTGTGTCAGCCACCGAGGACCAGCCCTCGGACCTGTGCTCGGAAAGAGAGTGGTGCCGCGCGCCGGTGGCCTCGCCTGCGTTACGCACCGGGGTGCGGGGGCACAAGGGTGCGGACGCGGGAGCTGCACGACCCCGGCACGCGTGGTGCTGGCGTCACCTGCGTGCAGCCCCTCTCGCCCTACGGCAGTCTTGACTCACTCGGCAGCTCAGGGACCCTCTTTCGGAGCAGGGGCTGGCTGGTGCTTGCCGAACCAGCAGCTAGACAGTGTTGTGCCCCTGCTCCTTGAGGAAAGGCCCGGCGTCCTGCAGGGCAGGGAGGGTGCACCTGTGAGGAGGGGGCTGCAGCTGGTGCAGGGGGCAGCGGGTCGGGGCTGTAGCACGGCCCCGTGCCACGCTGCGACCAGGGCTGCTGGAGACAGAAAGCTACCTCTTCCGGCTGTGCTCCTCAGAATATAAATATGGTTGACATGAAGTTTAGCTCAGCTTCCCCAAGCACGTTTTTGCTTGTGAAGCTGTTTTGTTGGTGTTCCCAGATGAGCAAAACCGGCCCCAAGGAAGCAGCGCTGAGCGCGCGGAGCAGAGCCTGCTCCCCACCGCAGCACGCTCCGTCCGTCACACCCTGCTCTGCTCTTCCTTGCCATCGTCCCGAGGGGAACAGACTTCACAGAAAGCCATAACTCTACTTAACGTTTGCACTGCCTGCCCCAGTCTTCCCTGTGCTCACAGCTCTGATTTATAGCACGGAGCCTGCTTGCCTCTGTAACCCCAGCAGATTCACATTTTCCATTTTGCTCTCTCTCTTTCGGCCCGATGCATGCTCAAGTGGGACAGCGTGTCAGACCCAGCCTCCTCCTCAGCAGCTTGTCAGGTACATCCCCGTTTTCAAAACAAGGGTGATTTTCACCATCTCCCTCTGCTTGCTGGTAGAACAGGTCTGAAAGCAGATCTCACAGCTGCGTCCCACTCACGCTGCTTGGCCAGCAGCTGCCCCAGCACCTGATGGGGTGGGAGCACCACGTGGGCTGTAGGGGTGACGGACCCCTGAGCTCCCAGCAAGGGCAAAAGTCACTTTTTGAAGTTCTGAATTTCTTTTGCCAGAAAGACAATTGTTATCCAGGAGGGGATCACTTTTGCCTCTTTCCTGTCAAACTCCAGAAGCTGCCACTGATTTCAGCCGAGTACCCGCGAAGGCATTGGGATGGGAGGAGACGCATGGTGCCACACACCAGCAGAGGCAGCTGCCGGAGGTGACCTTTTACATTGCTCCAATAAAAACTGTTCAAGTGCCTCTGTCAGAGTCTTCAGACTTTTTATGTGTGTTGCTAAGACTTTTTATTTAATGTTGTTATGATAAGGAAGCGGTAGGGCCCCTTGTTGCGGGCAGGAGGACAGAGGACCTGACAGCGTGTGAGCAAGAGAGCCGTGGCCCCCGTGAGTGCTCCAGAGCCGTGATCCCCGTGTGCCCCAGCCCCGCCTGCCCGCGGGGATGCTTTAGCCTGGTCACCGCTCAGGAGGAGCTCTGACCTCTGTGTGTCGCTCAGCTGGCACGGTCAGCACAGTCCCAGCCCCAGCTGCTCCCACGCGCTCTCTCTCTTCTGAGATCCTCCAGCCAGAAGGCCCAGAGCCCGCGCCCCCCGTGTCCCAGAGCCGGGCGTGCTGCTGGGTGGCTTTGCTGCTGGAGCCGGGTCAGCTGGCCCGCCGGCTGCGCACAAAGCCCCCTTGTATGCCAGGGCTTCTGCGGCCAGAGCCGGCTGCAGAGAAGAAGGATGTGCCAAGCCTTGCCCCGCCGCTCGCCGTGCCCAGGGGTGCGCGCTCACTGCGTGCACCAGCATGTGGGGTTCTGTGCACCGTGCAAGCGTTTGCTGTCCATAAAACTGAAAGCCATATTAAAAAAAGCACAGGTAGCCCTCGAATGACGAGTTTCGGTGTTGCTGTGAGGTGTGCAGTGGGGTACTGGCTCTGCCCACGCGGGCTGAGCCTCTCCCTGCTCCCAGAGCCCCCGGCACAGCACGCCCGTGAGCCCCAGCGTGGGCAGGCGGCTGCTAGCAGCCCTCCCGGTCTTGGAGGGAGATCGGAGAGGTGAGTAAATGCCTTTATGGCTCTTGAGCCGGAAAGTAAAGAGCAGGAACCCCAAAGGTGTTTTTCGCAGCATAATCACCCCGGTGCCGCTCTGCTCCCCTCCTGAGAAACAAAATCAGAGCAGAATTACTGTGTGCTATTTTGGGATACTAACTGTTGGTGCTCAGATATTCAAGGCTGAAAGGGCCAGGTGAGGTAAGTGTTATTCGTTCCTCCAAAACTTGAGCGTTTTGAGAAGGCTTTTTGCTGGAGGGAGCATGGTGGTATGATGTGTCCCATCAGGAAGGTTCAGGCAGGCAGAAAAAGTGGTGTCAGGTTGGAGAGCGGTGCACGTTAATCCCTTCCGCGCGTCCCAGCGACCTGGCTGTGCTGTTCAGCAGCCAGCAGCTCTCCCTCGTGCAGCGCTCCCTGGAGAGTGGTGCAGACCCGCAGCTCCTCGCAGGTCGGGTTCCAGCAGAGGGGATCCAAAAAAGCTTTCAGAGGAGGGATTTCTGCTCGCGGGCTATTGATCAGTGCCAAGAAGAACATGCTCTTCATGCAGTGGGAACCCACGTATCTTTGTGTCTTCAGCAATAAAGCCAAATGCTAGTTTCAGATGTGCAAGGTATGACCAGGGCAGTGCACAGCAGACCTGACGCCTGGTCTTAGTTCTGCCACGATGGATTTTTCTTGCTTCTGCCAGAGCCTCAGCACCGCTCCCCTCCCTGCCTGCTGTGCTCACTGTCCAGGGGCTGCGTGCCAGCCGTAGCAGCGTGTGGCCTTGATGCATTTGGTGTTCTCCTGTAGTGGACAAACCTAGAGTGGCAGGCTGGGGCTGGATGGGACCTCTTCCAGGAGTCCGCTTCGGGGCTTTTCCCCTGGGTAGGAAGCCAAAGCAGGGGGAGTTAATTCAGAGTCAAACACCAGACGTGGGGAACGGGTACTGATCTGCGCTATGCCCACCCGAGCCATCCCACACCGCGCTGTCCCGCGCCTCGCTGAATGCCTATGGCACCTAGCAGGGGCTTCTGCAGCAGCAGTGGCGGTGGTGTGCCCACCTGTGTGGGGTGGCAGAAGCTTTTGGCATGGCCCTGGGCCCTGTCACCTCCCGGGGCTGCCGTGGTTCTGGGAGAGCGTCTCTCGCCTCCCCCGCCGTGGCCGGCAGGGCTGTGCCAGAACTGCACTGCGGGTGCGGGATGCTCCGCTTGCTCAGCTCTGGGCAGGCCTGTTGTTTACAGCATAGCCACAGAGAGCAGGATCCCAGAAACAGCTGGGTCTGGGAGCTGTTGTAATTAAATTCCTCGTTTACTTGTTATATAGCTATATTAATTTTATTTATGTATTTTTGTATGCTTTCCTTTTAATTTTCTTTATTCATTTTTCTGTTTAGGTCTCTGCTTAGGGCAGGCAAAAGAGTTAGTCATGTCGCTACAGGATATTGAATTTGTTGTACGGCCGGTGCTCAGAGGGCAAAGCTAAGGCTGAACATCTACCCCCAAGCCAGCACTTCCTATCTTGAAGGCCTAACCCCAAAAAAGGACTGACTATGTCTGTAGGAGTCTGCTTTTAACGTTTAAGCTTAAATGTATAGGTGCTCAGCTCTCCAATGCAGCCCGGCTTCTGGTGGTCTCAGAGAGGGCTGGCCTGACCTCCTAACTGTCCCCCAGCCAGGGCTCCTCGAACAGACCTCAGATAGATGGCAGCAACCAATGGCATTTGTCTGCGTGTTATTTTATCCACCGGTCCAGGGGATAGAGCACTGACCTCTGGAGGGACAGCAGTGAAGACTTGCGTTCAGTTCTCCCTCTGCCCTCTTGGGCTCGTACCTGATTCTCCCACGTCCTGGAGGACAGCGTAGCTGGAGGCTGCTGCAGAAGTCCTAGCTGGAGCTCTGTGGCTGGTGTCATGACCCCCAAGCAAGGTCTCAGGCTCGGTGGTCCCGAAGAGAGAGACTTGATGCTCTTAGCCTGCAGGCTGTCACCTCAGCCCTTCTCCTTGGCCGCTCCTGCTGCTTTAGTTGGCTTCCAGCTTGCTCTGCTGCAACCTGCAAACCTAGCAACCTTCCAGTGTTGTAAAACGAACCCTGGGGACCTAATTCCAGGCTGTGCCTCTCAGTGGGTGGGAAGACACCTAGCAGCTCAGCATTGCCATGCAAATGGGCCGTTCCTGAGCGTAGCCCTGCTTGCTGCTAACTGCAGCCACTGGGAGCTGGTGGTGAGGTGTGAAAATATTCAAGCCTTTCACGGCTGCTAACAGCGTCCCTGAGAGGGGAGAAAATTCAGAAACAGCTTCAAATCCTGGAGCTGTAAAGCATCTCAGGAGGCACTTATGAGACCACCCAGTGGAGGTCTTACTTATTGATCTCAGCCAATGGAGGTCTGTGGCACACACTTTATGGGCAATGTGATTTTGATGAAAAGTGCAGGCCTTTGAGATTAGTAATCCTGTTGGCTTTTAAAAGCAGGACGGTATCCTAATGTAACAGGATCAGGCACTTGGCTCACTTCTGCACAGAGGACTTGGAGGCCAACTGCCCCACTCACCACTGCCTGCTGAGCCACGACTCCAGACTGTAAGAAACGTGAATTATGTGCCAAAAAAGTTTTGAGACTAAACAAGAAAAATGCATTTTAGTTCCTTTTCCTTGTTTCCAGATTCAGCCTGAATCCTGTTGGGTGCAACAGGGTCGATAGTCTCAAGCACTTTTCTGTACACAGGAGGACTAGAATCACAAAGCCACCGAATGGTTGAGGCTGGCAGGGACCTCTGGAGGTCATCTGGGCCAACTCACTGCTCAAACAGGGACTCCCAGAGCAGGTCGCCCAAGACCACGTCCAGGCAGCTTTTGAAGACCTCCAAGGAGGGAGACTGCACAACCTTTCTGGGCAACCTGTGCCAGTGCTCGGCCACCTGCAGAGTGAAGAAGTGCTTCTTGACGTTTGCATCCCTCCTGTTTCAATTCGTGCCCATAGCCTCTTGTCCTGGCACTGGGCACCACTGAAAACAGCCCGGCTCCACCCTCTCTGCACCCTTCTGTCAGGTACTTATGGACATTGATGGGATCCCCCCTGAGCCTCCTCTTCTCCAGGCTGAACAGTCCCAGCTCTCTCAGCCTTTCCTATAGGAGAGGTGCTCCAGTCCCTTGATCATCTTGGTGGCCCTACGTCAGGCTCTTTCCAGTAAATCCAGTACGTCCTTGTACTGGGGGGCCCAGAACTGGACAGTACTCCAGGTGTGGCCTCACCAATGCTGGGTAGAGCAGAAATACATTTTCTTTTCAGAGTAGAAACTGAGAGACTTGTGCAAAGCCAAAGGCTGGGATTTAAGGATAGTGATTAATGTCTTGAAATACAATGATAAAATCCCAAGCAACACGGGCTGGATGAAGTGCCAGACTGCAGCGACTGCTTCAGGACAGTGGGGTGAGAGGAAAGGGTTTGTTCTGGTGCAGCCCAGCTGCCAGCCACAAGCCAGAAGTTGCACTTGGGGTTTGCGCCCCATTGCAAGGTCAGCACCACCTCGGCCAGGACTTTGTGCTGCTGCCTCTGCCTGTTTTGGGCCGCCTGGCTGCTGCACTGGGCAGTTTTGCTCTTTCAGCTCTTTGTCAGCATCACAGGACGTCTTTGCCCCTATGCTGCCAGCCAGCGCACATATAGACCTGGCTATATATAAACGAGCAGGGTCAGAGCTCTATTTTTAGCCTCTCTCAGAATATTCCCCTTGCTATGCATTTCTTGCCACCAACTTCTCGTCCTGTCTCCTTGCTGCATTAGCCCTCTGAGGGGAGATCTACTAGCCCAGGGACCAGGGCCGGAGAACTGGGGAGAAAGCAGAGGTACGGGACGGTCCCCAGCACCTCACACGGGGGTGGGCACAGCTGCCAATAGCAGCTAATTTGTCCTGTGCCAGTGCATGCTGCGAGATGGTCCCGTTATGCCTCAAACATTTCATGAGTGCCCTCACGGCAGTGAAAAATGAAGTGCTACTTCTGGGTGGTGCAGGAGGCAAGCTGTGGGAATTTGCCTCTTGCATTGGCTTTCCATTTTCCTGAAGCCCGGATGCACTTGGAGGAGTTTACGGCGCGGCCGGCGCGGCACCGCTGCCGCGTGACCTGGCTGCACGGGGACAGGCTGGGGCTGGCCTGCAGCGGGGATGTTTCTGTAGAAGGTCGTCCCTCCCGCTTCTGTCACTTGCTCTGGCCTCCGGTGACAAAGGCATCCCTCAGGGATGCTCTGCTTTGAAGGCTCCAGGCTGGCGCCCTGGCCAGTCCTGCGCGCACGGAGAGCTGCCACCGCGCTGATACTCGCGGTACCTCGTGGCACGGTAGCGCAGCTCTGCCGAGTCCCGGCTCCTGCAGGGTGACTGTAAATCTCCTGCTACTTGGGATTTTTTTTTTTTTTACTGTCTTGGCTCCTGGAAGCCTCTAGTCTGGCAAGGATCTCTGCTTCTGCTTTTATAACACTTTCCATGCTTCCCGTCTATGGAAAAGAAAAGCTTGGAAAAGGGATTCCAGTATTCTCTGTAGACTGGGAAAAGAGAGGGGCAATGCATCAACTATTAAAAACTAATCATGACTTTCTAGCAGCCTCATCTCTAAGGGAGTCAATTTTGGAACACAGGGGCCCCACTGGAGGAGAAAAACCATAGCTCTTTTCTCACGGTGATGGCTGATAGTGTGAGGGCTGGGGGGAACTGCTGTGTTTGTGCCTGTTGAAGCTTGGGTGGGTAGTTGTAGGGGTTTTTGTTGTTGTTGTTTTTGTTTTTTCTAATGCATGATAATCTTGTACTTGAGAAGCTTTTCCTAGAAATTCCATCATGAAAATCAGGTGCCACAATAGCAGCTTAGTTTGTCTGCCTATTACCAGTGTTCTTATTTACTTAACTTCGGCTAATTTTTGTGTCATTTGCAAGACAAGGTTTATTACTGCTGATGTGAAACCTCAATGTCACATTTCTTGAGCTAAACAGTGAGGAGCAGCAGCTGCTGCTGTCCCCCAGGAGCAAAAGATGCATGTGGAAATCAGCTCCTGTAGATCCGCAGCCATGGCAGCATCCCTTGATGGATCCTTGAGAATGTGCATCTGTGGGTGGCTCTGAGAGCTGCCCAGGACCACAGTCACATGCCAACTCTGGAAGCTGACAAAAGTGTCAGCGAGGATGATATACTACAGATCTAACGTTAAAAACACTGCAGCTTGTTCACAATCAGAAAAACTGTGGATGTTAGAGCGGCAAAGGAGTGTGACAGCAATAACAGTGATAAGGCAGAAACTTCTGGGTCAACACTGAAGCAGGCTCCGGGGCTTTAGGACATTTGAGGCAGAAAACACCTTTTATCAGATGAAAAACTCTTTGGTTATGGCCCCTTTGGAAGATACACCTCAGCATATCATCAATATTTTTGACAATGGGTATCAAACAGGTTTTGAAACAGCCCTTTATACCTCCCCATTTTATGAACTGTGCTCCTCTGTAAACTTATTCCAGTTAACTGAAAGGCAATGGAAAACTAACCACATTCTGTATTTCTTGTTTATTATACCAGGATGAGTGTGGGTTTCTAAGCAGGGAGACTGGATGTGACATCTGCATTTCATCTGTGCTGTGATCCCTTGGACTTCAAGTACCCACGTGACAATACGGCATTTTAGCACTCATCTGCCTGTTCCCTTTTTTTTTTTAAAAACAGAGATTTCATTTCAGAAGGCCTGCTTGGAATCATTGCATTAGATCAGTCAGCAGAGCAGACAAGTGTGAACTCCAGCGCAGAGATCCACAAGCTACAAATCTATGTCAAAAGGAAGACTGCGCACAGGATCATTTCAGAAAATATTTGCAAGAGGAAGGTAAGGATTATGATGAAATGTGAAATGAACTTCTACTGTATCGCAAGTTCCTCACAGTAACTCATGATGCTTTCAAGGGAAAATATTGTACATTCATTTGTGATTCATTCAGTCCACAGGTATACTTTGTTAATTCCTTATTTGTAATCTGAATCTCTTTTTGACCAATGAATGTGTAAAGCAAAAGTCTTACAGTGCAAAAATATAAGTGCACGGAGGCTGGAGGCTGTGGCTATTAAGCACTATCAACCTTTCCACCTTCGGAGCAGTTAGTACTAGCAATACCTGAAATTTTGGGGATTGCAGGATTGCCCCAGGACAGGCTGCAGGAGGACAGGTTTTCCTCTTCCCAGCTACACAGAAGTCCGGGAGTGCTCAGTAGGTGCAGTGTGGTTTCCCCACAGCTAACCGCTGCCTCCGAACCCACCTGCCACTTGAAGCAGAAGGAGCAAGGAAGGGAAAGGGGGCCCAAATGTGGGCAGACAGACGTATTTTGTTCTGTTCGTATGCTCCGCTGAGAGGCAGTGGCCGTGGGTCATGCCGTGAGGGGCATTTTCTCCCTGGGGATGGCTGAGACTCGCTCTGTTCCCCATGAAAAGCAAAACTCCCAGGTGCTGTCCTATAGCAGCGGGAATGAGCATCCTGCCCTACCACTGCCACCAGCTTCTCTTCCAAGACCACAGGCTCTGTTTTTTTCACTCTCCACCTGGCTTCTAGCAGTCTCAGCTCACCTCTCCCAGTTTGACCTTTTAATTGCACGCTATTATGTAGTGATTTAAAGTGGGAAATCGGCACTTTCCCTCCATTAATCCTCAAAACCCTGGAATCTCCTCACTTCCAGCTAGCTGTGAAAGGAAGATTTTGGTTTCCAGAGGATGGAGAACATGATCAAGTGGGCAAAAAAGACAGCCCATGCCTAGCTCCTGATGTATCGCCTTTTCGTGGTCAGCAGAGAACCCATGTTCTTTGGTGGTCACTGGGACCAAAGCCCAGGCTCCCTGGGTCCATACTGGGGCGTGGGGGGGAAGGGACGAAGAGCTGGAAGAGCCTTGAGTCTGAATTTTCACCAGAGGCTCTTGGCTGCTCCCATCACCAGTGGCCCAAGTACTAATTATAGTCTCCTCATTCTGCTTTGGCCAGGGCAAATGACAAAGTGGGGTGAAAACCAAAAATAAGCAGCCCTCAGAACAGTTCTCTCACCTCTTCCTGCTAATGGCATCCTTGAACAAGACTGCTTGTTCCCCTTCAGACAAGCTCTCAGAGGTTATTTTAATCCATTTTTAGTTGCAAATAGCATTTATCAGAGTAAGCATGGGCTGGTTGCCAGCTCCTTCAGATCTTTGACAGACCAGAGGGGAAAGTCTCTGAAAAATAACTGACTGTGCTTTTACTGCATGTTCCCCTGCCCAGGAGATTTTGGGGACATAATAAGGAAACATTCATCTGATGGAGCAGAGCCCGGGAACCAGCGTGTTGCTTGCAGCCAGAGATTCCCCTGTCATCAACATTTGTTCCCAGGAACCAGAGCTCTTGTTCCTGTCACCAGCGTCGATGTTTTCAGATTCAATTTAGCAGTCATTAGGAGGCAACAAGCAGGGGTGGGAAAACGGTTACAGTGGCACTCACTCTGGGTCAGTGGCGAGAACGTGACCCTGGCTAGCTGTGTCCAAAAACCCTCGCTAACAGCCATCCCGTGGCCACTCGATGGTCTGCGGTGCCTTCAAGATCTTTCCTGAGTTCATAAACTGTTCAAAGTTATATTTTAGAAAATGCCATATTGAACACTAATTGGCATTCCCAGGGAAGCAGATGTGGAGCAGGCCATGAAGATTAAATTCCCAGTTTCCCTGAAGGCATTTTGATAATGGGCAGCATCTGGGCAGCTTGCCCTGCTGCTCCATCTCAGTGCCCTGTCTTGGGCTCTGGGGCTGTAATCTTTCACCAGTACAAAATCAAATTTAAAGCATCTTAAGAATAATATGTGTGGTGGCCTACTGCCTGATGTCCCTGGGCAAGGGGTGACAGGCAAAGGAAAAGGGCTGATGGAGATAGCGTAAGAGATCCTGGGGCCTGATAAAAGTTGATGTAGGAGAAATAAAAGAAAATATTGCTACCTTCATGATGTCTTGCTGTCCGTCGTTTGTCAGAGTGACTCTGAAGACCACTTGATTTGGTCTTGACCTGTTAATATATTGGTAGTTAAGACTGGGCATCCGAAATGCGGATCAGAAGGGCATCATGAGGAAGCTCTGTGCAGAAGGCCTGTTGGGCATGTGATATTTAAGGCAATTTTGGAGCCATGATCCTGGCAAAAAGCAGCATAATAGCAAGAAATTCTTGGCTATGCTGAGGGAAATTGTTGTGCTCCACCAAGAACACAATGGTACCGCTCATTTTTCTCTCTCACCTGCCATCTGAGACCCAACTGCATGTTTTCCAACGTGCAAAATTCGTGTGTTTTGCCAGTCACAACAAACGTTTCAGGATGATAGGGGAAATGACGTCATGCTGTTAAATTCTGGTTTCTTTGTGTTTTAAAAGGGTAAAGCCTGGTAGTGACAGAATTGACCAGATACATTAAATGTAGAGAGAAACCAACCTCCAGTTAGCCAGTCTTCTCCCTTTTGACCCTGGCTGTGAGAAAGGAAAGGACGCTGGGCTGGAGGTGAGCAGCTAGCATGTGTTTTTAATTATCACCAGTCCGAAGGCTGACCGGACCATCTGTGTGCTTGTTGTTGACCTCCATCAAGTCAGGGTCTTGTGACCTGGGCAATTCTGCCTGAAAAATGCCAGTAAATGTGTCTCACTGGTTGTGTGACATCCTCTCAACTCCAGGATGGGCGGTTACGCTTTTCAGTGAAATGCTTTAACTTGTTTGTGTGAGGGTCCAAGCACAAACCGAACGGCAGCCTTACCTCCCAGCTCCTGTCAGTTCTGCTTCGTTCTTTGTTTCCACAGACGTCTTTGGCTGTCGAGTGGGAAGCCTTTAGGCTCCGCTGAGGGAAGAGTACAGGCTGACTCACGCTGGGTGCTCCTGCTCGCTGCCTGAACACTAATTCATTTATCATGCAGCTGGAAGGGTTTTGCTCTGCTGAATGGCACCATGCTCTCTTTCCCTGCCTGTGCTGGCCCCGTTATTTCTAGATGGACCTTTAAGGGAAAGACCTGATCTGCATCCTGTGAATGGCTCTGCGACAGTGCTGCAGCTCCGGGCGGGAAATGCCGGTAGCGTTTCCCCTTGCACGCCTCCTGGCAAGGGACACAGCAGCTGTCCCGGGACGTGGTGAGGGCCGGCGGGGTGGCGGGGCCGGTGCCTGCAGCCCGCGGGGAGGCAGCCGCTGCTGGCCCCTGCCCTGGGGACGCTGGAAGGTCCGTTTGTGGTCCTAGCAGCAGGGCCGAACTGCAGGGCCTGATGCACAGCGTGAAGCACCAGTGGCTTGCCACAGCCTGTCCTCCCCCCGACAGGGACGGGGTGACTCCCACGCAGTTTGCTGCAGAGCAGCCTCCTGACTCCTAAAATCGCACCGGTGCTTTTGACCAGAGAAGTCTGTCTTCATCTTGTCTCAGCTGTATGCTCTCACCTGTACTTTTGGGGATAGGTGTTGCTCTCCACCCTGTGATGGGGACATTTATGACACCGAGCTTAGGTAGTGCATTAAACTTTTGGAGTAGAAGGAGGTTTGTATCTCTGCACATCTGGAACTAGTAGTGGATGAATTAAAACTAAATAACACATGAGGAAACCCCACACAGGCCAAGGGAGAAGAGGACAAACTTCGCCAGGGTTCACCCTTGGCCACATCATTTTCTGCAGGAGGTCACAGCCTTTGCAGTTGTGCTGGGGAAATGCTGAGAGGAGACCATGAGGAGGAAGGAGGAAGCGAGCAGGGGCTTAAGCAATCCAGGGAGAGAAAAGTAGCAATGAGGCTCGAGGGCAGGAGGTGGTGAAGGAAGAGTGTCAGCTCCTGGCACCCGAGGGGCTGCAGGGACCAAGTGGAGCTGTCACCTGAGCAGCCAGAGGAGCGATGGCTGTGTGTTTGGAGCTGTGTGTGTTTTTTTTTGCAAGCACAGTGAAGAATTGGTTTTGTCTTTGGACACTTTTACAAAACCAGGCGCAGAACTTCTCTTAAGTCTTGCCTTGCAGTGCGGCAAGAAAAGATTCCTCATCATTATTTCCTGAAATTCCCTTGGTAGAAGGCGATTCCCAGGGCAGCAGGCAGTACGCGGTGCGCGCACGTACTGGGGGTGGCAGTGCTGAGATGAGCAAGCAGAGGACTCCCTTTCGCCCCGAGCGCTCGAATGTGCTGTCCCAGCCATAGGCACAGCGCAGAGGCTGGGGGCAAAGTTTGTTCTTTCCTCACCAGCCCCGAGCTCCCCTTGGCATTTGCTTTCCCACCCCCTCCTCCTTCACCCTCTCAGAACAGGCACTTGGGCAGAACACTTTTCTGGATGGGCTTCAAGAGACCTTTTAAGGCTGCGGGGCTTTTGCTTTATAGCTGCAATTTACTGGTAAAACTTGCCTGAATTATGCAGGCTTCTTACAGTGAAACAGGTTCAAGAGCCTCTATTTTTAGTCCAACTCAAAACAAGTGCAAGAATTAGTCTGCTCCTCCCGATTTCCTCCTTGATGCTCTCCCTCACCACATTCACCAGCTCTCTGTCCAGGTAGCTACTCGGTGGCAGGACCAGCCAGGGAAATGGCACTCTTTAGTCTCAGAGAGACCATAGCCGGCTTCTCCAGAATCACACAAATCTAATCAATTCTCCTGGTTTGTCACGAGGAGCTCATAAGCCATTATCTGGCAAGTCCAGGCTGCTCTTTGCACAGGGTCGCTGGAAAGCGCACAGGCTCTTAGAGGACTGTTGGCCAAGAGAGCGAGAGGTAAATGTAACCACATAATACTCGGGTACTGAGGCGTGTGTACTGTTTATATAGCGATGTGTTTGTGCATGATACTTTGAAGATATTTAAAACACAAATTCCTGGATGTGAAGAGCTGTACTTGAGAAACTATTTGCAATCATAACAACAACTCCAGCTGACCTGAGGATACATTAACTGTGGCAGAGTTCCTCACTCTGATGGCTGTTTATATAAAGCATGTATGTGCTCTCCCTTGTTTATATACAAATTCACGTTGCATCCATCCCAGGAAGCTTGTGAGCTATGCTTAGCCCCGAAGGATGCTGACTGTGGAACCAATGGGAATGGCCGGCAGGCCCCCATAAGAGATAGTGATTGAACCTGCTGTGCCAATTCTTACCTGCATTACCTCTCCTCTTTTGAGCCCAGCCCCAGCAGGTGTGAAATAACCCCCCTGGTGCCCTGGGAAGAGGCAGAAATGGTGGGCCAAGCTTCAGAGAGAGAGGAGAAGGAGGAGGAGGTGGAGGTGGTGGTCTCTGCAGCATACACACAGGTGCCCCCATCCCACCCTCAACGCACCTGCTGCTGCCTCCTCAAGAGCTGCAGGAAATAAAGGCTCTGCTACCACTAGTTGCCCCCCTTGTAAGCCTCTGCTTGGAGAGAGGGGTTTGCAGGCTCTGCAACAGCCATGAGAGGCGGTAAGTCTTTGTGCCTCCTGGTCCTTCCTCCATGGTGTGTCACCCTGGGGCATGGCAGCTGTCCAGGTGGGCTTTGGGGACCTGGAGGGTCCTCTGCTGGCTGGCACAGGTTGTGAGGTGGGGCAGGCTGTGGAGGGTCTCGCCAGGACCCCTGCAACCACAGAGGCTCCCTGGCCAGGAGCCTCTGGCTCTGGCTGACTGGGGGGTGTCCAGTCCTCCTGTGTGTCGTTGCCGCTGTGGACTCTTGTGGTCCAAAATGGCAATGCTCTCAGAGCAAGTATAGCTGGTCCTGCGCAGGGCTGGTTTTCGGGGGCATTCCCTCCTTTTTCTGGAATAGAAAGCTTTTAGCCTTTCGCTGTGCATGGAGGGAGGTGCCACCTTCTCACCTGCTTCCAGAGCCTGCTGCCCTCAGCCCTTTTCCCTTCTGTGCTGGCTGAATAAAACGGCACTGTGCGGTTTGCAGAGCTCCCCTGCCGCAGCAACACCCTGCTGCTGGCACCAGGGTGGCACTGCGGGGGTGATTCGGCAGGGCTGGGCGTCCCGTGGGCATTAACCAGGCCTGGGGAGCAGCTGTGCGAGCAGGGGGCTGCCGAGAGTACCCAGGGCTGTGACCGAGGGGAGGGTGCCCCCGGTTGCTGTAGCCGATGACGCTGAGCTGCTCGGACTCTTCTGAGGGGTGCGTGCTCCCTGAGGTGTTGTTTCTCCTTGCCCGTGCGCCAGTGTGTGACAGCGGGCCGGCTCGGCACGGCGCGGCATCCGAGGCCGGGGGCTGAGGCCAGTGCGGGCGGCCACCCCTCTGCTTCCCGCAGAGCAGTGTCCAGGCATCTGCTGCTGCTTTTTGGCTGGAAATCTGCTCGTCTGTAGGCTGAAATGAGAACCAGCTGGTGGTTGTTTGGGATTTATTTTAGAGGAAAAAAAAAAAAAATCTTCTGTAAAGCATTATTCTGTTTTGAGTTCCTGTTTCCTTTCCCATCTGTCTGAGGAGCTGGATTTGTAAATCTCCCACTGTCTATGTGTCCTCGCTCACGGCACGGCTCCTGCGCCCCGGGTCCCAGCGCGGGCAGGCACGAGGGCACGTCCCTCCCCGGGCCGCGCGCAAGGGGCTCTTGTGCAAACTTTTTTGTTCGCTGCCTGCGTTTGTTTTTGTCTGCTTATGGTTTACCTCCTCCTGAGTTTTCTAGATTTGAACGAACCCAGAAATCTCAAAGCAAAACACCACTGAAACGCCATCTGGTTTCACATCAAAACAGCATGCTTCCCAGGATTGCTCTGCCAGCCCGCCTGACGCTCCCTTGCCTGCAGCTGTGAATTATCCTGGCGCTGGCACAAAGTGGCCGCTTTGGTGGCTGCTTTGGTGGTGTCGGCACCCACAAAGCCTCTGCAAAGATGATGACGGCGCAAGGCCAGCTCTCCAAAACCGGGCAGAGCATACCCAAAGGCATTTAGCGGTCTCCAGATGGTAATTTTTACACCTTTCTGTGTTTGATTTCATGAGAAAACAAAACTGTGCCTTTTTCAGCTAAGAGAGGCCAGATGCTGCTCTCAGTTGCACCACAACAAATCTAGATTTAGTTTGTTTTGAACGTATGATCAATTTATGCAGAAAAGGAATACTGCTCTGTGTCCCCTTTTTTGTTTTCTACAAATGGCCTTTCTCTTTCCTTCAGTTGTTGGCATCTGCATGAAGGATTTTCTCACTGCATTTTTCATCCTTATTAAAGAAATTATGGCTTTTATAGAAAAGATTTCACATTCTTTAACAATAACTTCTAATAATGGATAAACCTCTTCTGTAAGACAGCAGAATTTGCTCTAATGTCTTTAAGCACTTTCAGAGGTCTTCACTATTCTTCATGGGTGCTTTTCATGTTTTTAAGACCAGAGGGGACTTCATGATTATCTGTTCTGACAATGAATCTTGCCCAATAATTTCTGCTTCAACATTTCTTGAGTTACAATGGTGTTTTTTTTTTTTTTTTTTAAAAAGGCTCTTGAGTCATTAGTTCAAGACTTCAAATTGTGGAAACTCTACCACATCCCTAGGTCCTAGGTAAATTGTTCCAATGGTTAATGGCTTTTGTTAAATAGTGCACCCTGTACTTCATCTGAATTTGCTTAGCTTCTGTTTCCAACTACCGCATCAAATTATATTTCTGTGTTTTTTTCCTCTCTGCCTGATTAAAGAGCCCTAATATTAATCACTTCTTCTTGCACTGGTAATTACAGACAGTGATCAAGTCATCTTTTGACCTTCTGTTGGATAAACTTGGATTGACCTTCTTAAGTTCCTTGCTAGAAATGTGTTTTCCAGATGCTGAATCTTTCTTGTAGCTCTTTTCTGAATCCTTTACAATTTCTGTTTTTTAAACTGTGAGCACTGATGTGCAGCCTCACAGTGTTATTTCAATGTAGTGCAGCAGTTTCTGCTGTTGTTACCTTGGCATACTGCGCTATCAAAACCACCTCTCTGCTACTGTGTGGCTGTACATCCAAGAATCACATTTGTCCTAGCAACAGTACCATGTTAAGGGGTCACGTTTGACTGACTGTGTACCATGAAGTACCCTGGGGTAGCGTCAGATTTGTAATCATACCTTCCAGTGATGCTGCTTTGCAAGATTCCGTTTCCCACCGTACACCTGTAACCATCACCATCCTTTGTTACCATGTGAGTGATCCGTGTTTGCATTTGGGTGTATTAACAACCACACTGCAGAAATGAGTTTGTCATGCTGGACTATCTTCTAGATAAGTTTGTATTGCTGAGCACGCTCCTTGCCTTTCTAAGCTCAACAATTTTGTATCACTCTTAATGATACCTCTTTCCTATGAGCAATACTGATTTTGCAGAATGCTGTCATGTGAGGATGACAGATGAAGCTGTAAAACGCCTCACAAGATAAACATATTTAATGAAGATCACTATATCAATAAACTAGTGATCCTACCAAATATGAGACCAAGTGAGTTTTTAATAAGGCCCAGTTCCCATTAAAAACCATGTGGAGTTCCCAGAGAGAAGTGGGAATCTCTGTTTCTGGAGATGCTCAAAGCTGAACTGAACAAATCCCTGAGCAACCTGATCTAATCAGACCTGTTTCGGGAAGGAGCTTGGATGAGATGACTTCCAGAGGTCTCTTCCTACCCAAATTATTCTGTAATTATGTGGCTAATTAGCTTACTATTTTTAATTCTTGTAACTGTCCTCCATAGTCACCTTTCTGCATTTCACTCTGCCCCAACGACAGGTCAACTGAAATAGGCTCTGCAGATTTAAATATTTTTATATACCAGCGTCTGCTCAAAGAACTCCATGGGTAAAATAAAGAGCATTTCATTATCAGACAATCCTGCTCATGCCAAATACAAACCCGATAGTAAATACTTTTCTCCCGCGGGCTGACAGTGCTGCTGAGGGTGCCTGCTGTGAGACAGTGGGTTTCCTGGCATCGTGGCTGTTACTGGGTGCCTGCAGAGACTTGCTGGGGGCTTCTCTTGCGGTCTGGCAAAGTGGGGGAGACCAGAGCCTGTGGCTGGGCTTCTGCAGGTCTCAGGTGTGGGACCACAGGGCTGGCAGTCTCCAGGAGAGGTCACTCCTGTCCCCAGAACTCTGTCCCTGCCAGAGCAGGTCCTGCTGGTCCCGCACCTCTGCGAGGTGGTGGGGGCAGCAGGAAGGTCAGCTCCGGGTGGCCGAGGAGGCGGCTGCTCTGTTTCTGCCTGGGCTGCATTGCCTATCTAGCAGTTTTAGGAGTGTCAGGCATGTGATTGGCCTGTGACTTCAGTAAAGCCTGTTTGATCATATTTATTTTAATGAGTGAGTATTTCCAAATCTTCCTGCCTTTGATTTCTTCAACTTGATCAGAACTCCCTTCCTAAATGATGTAAATATCTATCCTTAAGCTCCAGTTTTATTCCAATGCTTAATGATAGCTTGTGATCAAATACCATCGTAAAATCTAATTTAGGTTGGGAGGGATCTCTGAGGATTGCCTGGTCCTTCCCTCCACTCAAAGCAGGACCAACTTCAAAGCCACGTTGGGTTGCTTGGGACCACATCCAGTGGATTATCTCCCCTAAGGGCAAATCCATGGCCTTGCCAGGTGCCCGTTGCATTGCTTGACCACCCTCATCAGGTTTTTTTTTTTGGCTTAATAGCTAGGGGAAATTCCTTTGCTGTATCTTGCATTGATTGCATCTTATCCTGTTGTGGTATCTGCTATTGAGATCTTCCACCCTATTCCAATCCAAGGCTTCCCTTCCGTTTCCCCCATCAGTCCTGCTGCTCTTCCTGAAATCCTTAAATTAGTCCAGGCACATACTCACTGAGACAGAGGGAGCGTGGGGGCACCGCAGCTCCGTAAGCGTGCTTCGTGTTGGGAAACGTGCTGTGGTGCTGGAGGCGAGAAGCCCAGCAGGGGCAGGAGGCAGCTGCCCCCCATATTTTCCACACAGAGATGGCCTTGAGGGGCTGTGTGGGCACGACGTGCATCGACGGGTCTGGGTCTCAGCGGCTGCTGCTAGAGCTGGGACCCGGGAATCTCCCACAGGGGCCTCTGCGGGCGGCACAGGACCGTGCACCTGGGGCCGTGCTTGTGCAGCCCTTTGGCCACCTCTGCGTGGTCGCTGTGGCTTCAGCTGCTGTCCCCGCTTGTTTTCCTTGCTGCAGATTCAGTTTTTTTGCATCTTTGAGGTTGAGTGGGTGGTTTGGAGGTTTCTGTACGCTCTGTTCTTTTGGTAGGCTTAGCTTAGTCTATGCGTTTAAATGCAGGTTATGCTTCACAAAAGGGACATTATTTCCAAAGAATGGCATCATCCCTCTCAATATCTGGTTTAGTGTTTACGCCAGAAAAATCTGATGAGATACAAGTTGACATCTTGTTTTCTTCATCTGGTTAGAGGAAGTCACGATGTTTTTTCAGGGAAATCTTCATTCTAAGATCTGAAAATGTATAAACAAGTAGAAACTTCCTCTGCTTTCCTTTGTCAGACTGTCAAAATGTTCCCAGGCCACCCTGGTTTGTGGTTTTCACTTGTTATTCCTTCTTTCGGATGGCAACAGAGAGATGAGTTGACAGCCACTGGTGTCAGGGGCAGGGATTTGCTCTGGGGAGAGAAGCGCTCAAATTTAAAGAGAACTTTGCTGTGGTTTTGGCAAGGCTGGGTCAGTGACTCTGCCACAAAGATGGTGGCTTTTGTCCAAGGATATTCCTGTTGCTAAAAGAAACAAAATTACTGCAGTAGCTGCTCGCTGGGACTGCCATTTGTGGCTGGGAAGGTGTGCGTGGTTTCATCCAAGGGATACAGGATACACTTAGCGTTGGAAACATGAGCACGTGCTGACTTTTTCATAAAGTCAGTCTCCTGCCAATGGTATAAAAAGCATATAGCTTTCTAGGCAGAGAAGTGTGGGTCCATACCTTTATTCTGCTCTCATTTATGCTTTCATTTTAGCACTGCAAGGTGTTGCAACAGTAAAAGGGCAAGCCCCAGGCTGATCTTCAGTTTCTGCCATTCGGAGCTAATTAGCCAGGAGACGGAGAGTGCTTGACCGAGGTGTAACCAGGCCCTATGGTTCAAATGTCCATAGGGTGAGGTGGAAGAGGTACAGGCTGGGGGGGGCACATGAGAGGACTCTACATTGCCATGAGCCACGCAGGAGAGCAGGTACCCTGAGCGTGCTCCAGTCCAGGCAGCGGCAGGCTGGTTGTGTGCGTGACGAGCTCGGGTGGTGGCTGAGAAAGGGCGGGAGAGCTGTGGGGCTGGAGATGGGGAGTGGGCTGGGGAGGGGTGCGCTGGGAGGTTCCTGGAGACCCTAGGGAGCCCCGGGAAGCGCTCAGCATGGTGCTCCCTGCACCACCTTGCCAACACGCTCAGCGGACTGTGTGTGGGAGGGAGTTAAAGCCAAAGGCATGCATTCCCGCGGGGTGGACGTGCAGCCACCAGAAATGTTCTGTAGGCCCATACGAAGGTTGCCTGGCAGCTGTCTGACAGCATTTAGCCCCTGTAGAGGCAGGCGTTGTGTCAAAATCCTGGGCAGCTCTGTGTGCTGCACCTCCCCACGGAGCCGTCTTGTGTGTCCTGAAGGTCCCGGCTGTGCGCGCTGCTGAGCGCATCCACAGCTTCTCCAGGGGCTGTGCAGAGAGCCCGGCGTTGCACTCAGGGGCCACTGGCAGCCACCTGATAGGGGTCCCTTAAAGGCTGTCCCCTGCTCCTTTGGGCCCATCCTCAGGCAGCACTGCCCTCCTGTAATGCCCAGATGAATCTCATGGGCTTTGCTCCTTCCACACATGGAGATACCTTCTGTTACAGACTCGCAGCCTGCTGCGGTTCATGGCGTGCATCAGCCTGTTATTGTTGTGACACTGCTCATGTATTTCCTCCTCTCACCCACAGCCTTTCCAAGGGGAAGCTGTGATAATGACAGGACCTCTCGTTCTTTGTCACAGAAATTGGGTATAATTGCTCCATTTCAGCTGCTTTAAGAAGTGCAGCGAGGGAACAGGCTGGATTCTTCAGACATCAGTCATCTGAAGCATTTGGTAGATGGCACATCAGGGCTGGGAAATGACTCAACTGTCTTTGTTAAAAGCAATCTTCGGGCTCTGGGAATAAAATCAGAGGGAGAGAGCTGAGGGGGGCGGAGAGGGAGGCTTCAGCAGCAGAGACAGACGCTCTGTTCTGCACCGCGCTTGAAGCACGAGCGCTGCTCTTACCAGAGCTGCCTCTGAAGCATTCCCGCAGCCAAGAAGCCGTTCGCCAGCCCAGCCTCGCTGCAGCATCCCTGCGGGGACAGGCAGCTGCTGGGTGCGCCCGCGCTGCTGGGGAGCAGCTTCCTCCAGGCAGCTGTGTCATTTCTGCTGGGGTGCTGGGCAGAGCCCCGGCTCCTTGCAGAGGTGTGGGGAGGTGAGCGCTCTGACGTCCGTCTAGGTCCCAAACACCTCTTGCTGTCAGCTTAGCGTCAAGCTCTCAGCAGAAGAAACCAAGCTGCCCACCACCACCTGAGCCCAAAGGTTGCTCCTTACCGGAGGATCGCGTGCCGACAGCCCCTTTGAGGGGGCGAGGTTTGCCAGGAGCTTGCATGGCCTGGCTGAACTTGCTCCCTGTGCACCGATATGGTGCACATCTGGCTTTGGCACGGGAATCGGGGTGGCCTCCAGGTGAGGGCCGGGAGCTTCTCCCTGCTCGTGTGCTGCTGAGCCCTCTGGACGGGCTTTTGGGGGTGCAGCCTTGCGCCCCTGGTGCAACGCTGGTAACATCCAGCCTGAGATAATCCTAGGTGCAGGCCCTTTCTCCTCCTGGCTGGGCTCACAGAAACCTCCCTGAGTTGATCTTGCCTGCTTGTGAGTATTTGCAGGCCTTATGTGACAAACCGCTGATGGCAAAACAGGCTGCTTCTCAGTGGGCGTAGCAGGGATTGGCTTTGTTTGTTTTTCCTGCTGCCAAGGCCTTGCTTATCTAACCTCCATTTCAGTTCTGTTCTGCATGGAAATGTTTTTATTTATGCAGCTGGGACAGAGGCCCTTTCTCCTTTAACTCTTCTAAGTTTGAACTTGTGGAAGAGAAAATTTCTCGTGGCAGTTGTCTTCCTTGTGCTGAATGAAATGTGGTGCCCGAAAAAAGGATTGTGCATTTACACATCCACTCAAATGCACCTCGTGCAGCTAGCCCAGGCCGTCCTGGTCCAAGAATCACCCTCAAGTAAGTACCCTCCAGAGGCTTCAAGCCAACAGCCATGAACAATCCCTGCTCCAAAGAGCACTCAGAGGCGTCAGAGCCACCACACCTGGAGGACAAGATCACCCTGAGGTGACCTCAGGATGGGTCTAGAGGCCATCTCCTGAAGTGTTGTAAGCTTGGGCATGGTTTTTAGGCTGATCCGCAGTCAGGCTGGGGGCTGTCTGTGAGGGGGCAGGTCATGGACCAGGCTGTGCTCTTAGCTGCTCTCGTACCTTGTGAAGATGTAGCCATGTATCTGGGAGGCCCTACCATGTTGTCCTGCTGCTTCTGCCTTTACTTTGGGTACCAGCATCCCTGATTGCCAGCAATGATTTGGCAATGACTGTTGTGATAGTGGGGACCTGGCTGTGTTTGTCCCCTGTTGTGACCCCTTTGATCGTGGGAACCAGGGAGCCTGATTTTTCTAAGTGAATAGAGAATTCAGTCACTACTGAGCACATTCTGCCTCCTAGGACATCTAATGCAGCTGAGAGCTCAATGGCCCCGGTACTGCGGCTGTACCAAGTACTGTGCGTTCCTAGACAGTACTGTAAAAGGATGCAGAAACGAGACTTCTTACGCATTGCTTCCTTTTATAGCCTCTCAGTGCACTGGTTTGTGTTTTTGTTTAAATATTCCAGGCTCTGGGCTTTGCTTTGTTCAGCACAATCTGTTCAACGCAAAGGAAAATAAGTTGTTAGCAGTTAATTGGAACGTGTTTTCCTTTCTTAGCTGTCCTGTGCTTTTATGAGTGGTCCAGGTGCCTGTTTCTAAAACAAAGATCATCTCTGTGGCTCCCTCTGAAAAGCACCTAGCTATGCTAGGTCATGACTCCCCAGTAATTAATGAAGAGTTGCAGGGCTGGCCAGTGCTGTCTATTTACTGTGGTCCAGCGTGTTTCTAAACACCATGACAAATCAGTTAAGGCAGCACGCGTGCACGATTAGCTACAGCTGATGCTACTGGCGACAGAATTAGACCCTCCATCTGCGTGCTCAAAGGATCTGCGTTGATGATGTCCTAATGACAGTTCTCATGTAGTCTGTATGAGGAGAAATTATAACTTTTGGAGCAAGCAGAACTGAATAGAGCTTGTTAGGAATGTTTCAGAAAAGATGATGTAGTTAAAAAATGTGCATGTTTTGAGGCAAAAATGTTTCGTGGAAATGTGGTTGGACTAGCTTTAATTGTCAGTCTTCTGCTTGTCAGTTGTATCGCGTTCTACCTAGGTGCTGTGCAGAAACGCAGCTTCCAAGGTTTGTCCTAGCGTTACTGCCCTGTGGTCTTGGCATCTTCTGGCTGGCCGAGATGGGACTTCTCTTGTCCCATGGAAGCTGGAAGCGTGGCTCTTGAGTGAAGTTGATGAGACCCTTCAGTTTCATTGTTGCTCACTCCCAAATAAATTTGCTGTCCCTATTCAGTGCTGAGCAGCAGTGATACTGGGGGAAAAAAAACAACTGGTAATTTTGTTCAACAGCTACTGATGTCCTGGGCTACATCTTGTATTTTGGAAACACCATGCATCAGTGTTTCTGAAATTAAATTTCACAGAATTTCTTTTTCATAGGAAACTTGCAAACCTTTTTTGTGCCTATTTGAAATTGCATTTCAAGCTATTGGAAATTTCTACGGAAGAGACTCCTATTGTTCAGCTACAGAGATCTAACTCCTGTCCTCTTGGTACTGAGATTTTGAGTGGATGTGGCTGGAGCCTCTGGGACAACCACTATGCTCCTAGATAGCAGTGGCTGCTATTGCAGTACAAATGACGATGTGCTCTGAGCCTTGCTTGCACACATTCAGCTCATTCAGGCTCATTCAGTGGAGACTAAGTGCAGAACAGGTTTGGCCATTTCTAAAACAATACGTAAAGAGAAAGAAAATTGTTTTACAGGCTCTGATTAGATATTGCTGTGTTCTGTCTCTATAGAACGAATCTGAAGCTCAACAGTGACAAAAAAAAAATGTTAGCACTTTCTACATGCGGGAGATGTTACTTTCTTGGGAATTTGGTCACTGGTATACCTAGTGCTTAAAAAAAGACACCCAAAAGAACCCAGACCTCTCAGGAAGTTTGATTATTGCCTAGAGACATCCAATGACTCAATTTTGTATATTTTTATCCTATTACAGACTAAAATCAAATCTGAAATACTATGACTCTAAAGCCAGGGCATACCTACCACCTTCATTTCCAAGTGTCTTCATGGGCTATTGAAATTTTACAGCTGTGGGATGCTTAGTTTCTCTGTGCTGCAGTTTTGTTGCCCATAAGTAAATAGAGAGTGATCTTGATGAGGTGAATTCCAAGAACTGCAATCCTGTAAGAGAAATGCAAAACTAGCCCACAGCCGTCAGTATTTACCTTCTAGATCAAATCACGGGTCAGCTGGAGGAGAGTGCTAAGGATTAAAGTCCTGGCCTGGGGAAAGGCTGGCTGGGTTTGAGTCGGCTGCTCTGCTGCTGGTTTTATGTGTGCGTCAGGCAGTCAGTTGTTGTTGGGTTGGAAGTACAATGAATCCACCTGTTTTCCTGCTTATACAGCTGGCAAAGGCAAGACGGGGAGCCGGCTTTGTCTGGGGCTGTGCAAGAAGTGATGGGCTGGTTGGTCAAGGCTGGGAATAACGTGTTCTGCTTTGGCCATCCTGCTGCTGTCTGCCGGGCTTGGCCTTGCACCTGGGGTGCTGTGTGGAAGAATTCGTTTGCTAAAAATTGCAGTATCTGTTTGCTCAAAATGATTGATTAGTTCAGGTAAAAATAATGCGGTTTAGGTAAAAATATTGTTTCAGCCATCGACTGCCGTAGTGTGTACTGACTTATTTTTTGAAGTTTCTGTAACAAAATGTTTCAGATTCAGGTTGGGACCCTAAGAGGAACTGGCTGCCTGTTACTGTCAGGGTGTCCAGCCCACTCCCTAGGCAGAAGACCCTTCTGGTGAGCGAGATCCCTGCCTGAGCCTCCCTCTGCAAGGGCTGATGTCTGGGTGCTTCATCCGCCTGGCTGCTGTGCTCTGCTGTCTCCATCTGTATTTTGTGGAATGGCTTCAAAAGAGGTGACTGAAAGCAGAGCACATCTGACACTTTGGTGGTTGGGACCCTCTAATGGGAAGGGTAACGGGGGGCGTAAGCAGATAAAATCGCATGTTTTGGCTCACGTGCACCATGTTTGAAAATGGGTTCCTTCATCTGTGGTGAACAACCAGAACCAGGGCTGCTCTGCGCTGTGTAACAGTGAACGTCTCCTGCTGAAGGGGCTCTGCTCTGTCTCAGAGGACTCTTTAGGTCAGGGTAGATGTGGCTCCGCGGCCAGCTGCTCGGCACAGTCCACGCGGGACCACCTCCTGTTCTGCAGCCCTCGGAATTGTCTCTGTTCCCTTGGGACTCCAGCCGTTTCTTCTGATTCCTTTGGCTTTTACAGAAAATGTCCCCCAGAAGGGAAATTGTTTCCCACCTAATAAAACATTTCACTTAATCTGAAGCCAAATGTTTTCAATCTGCCGTAAGTTCCAAAATACATCACTCTCAGAGGGACTCACAACAACATTGGCATTTTTTTTCTATTCCATGACAGAACAAAATGAATTAATCACCGCCTGGGCCCACCTCCTCGCCTGCTGCGGGTGAGGTGGGCAGAGCGTCGCAGCGCTTGCCTCCCCTTCTCCCTCCCCGCACAAAACCCTTCCTCTCTGGGGCGCGACAGGGGCACCCGTGAGAACGGCCATGGGACGGCTGGCGGCTGGGAGGGCGAAGCACAGCCGCCCGACTGCTTCCCAGCAAAAACAAGCTGCCCCGCGGCTGGAGAGGTGAGCGGCTCACAGGCTGAGGGCTGTCCTCCTGCGAGGGGTGAGCCTCACCGCATCACCCGTCCTCCGAGCACCTTCCTCTTGGAGTGCCCGGCGTGAACTGCTCGGGCCGTGCCCCCAGGGGACGCCAAGGCACCCTGTCTTGTGAGTTATCTGCCTTGCTTGAACAATATCAAGGATTGCAGCTCCTGCCGCCGTGGCAGTGACCTTCCTGCAGGCGCCACAAAAGCGTCCAAGGGAGGACACGGTGAAGCCCTGGCCTCGGTTGCTCTCCTCCTCCCACAGCCGCTGCCTCTGGCTCTCCTGTTTCCCTGCAGCCGTGATGGGCGTGCGTTACGGGGATGCTCTCACCTCTGAATGTCAAACCTGTGCTTTTACTCATCTGTCCTTCCTCCCCTCATCTGTTATTTGGCCTGTGATTAAGCTTCTCTCCTCCTCATGATGGATAGATGAGGAGGAAGGAGGAACAGCCTGTCTTCTGACATGTAAGGCACATAAAGCTGCAGCCGCGCTTGCAGTTACTGAGTGCATAAAAGACGTAATTTCTTTGCCAGCACACAGTCCCCATCCAGGGACAATGCCTCTGCAAAAGCCTGCTGGCAGACGCCCCAGCCAGAGACATCTGTGTGGCACATCCTTACAGGGCGTAGAGAGGAGGGAACGACGCGTCTCTACTCTGCAATTAAGGCTCTCATTTTGTTGTTTTTATTCCCTTCTTGTGGAAGCTGCAAAGTGTTTTACTTGTTCCCATCTCCCGCCCCCACAGCAGGGCTGCATGTTGTTTGTGCGCTCCCTCTCCCGTCGGCGCGACTGCCGCCCTGTCCCCGGCTGCTCCGGAGGCTGGGTGACCTGCCGCCCTGACTGCCTTCACGTGATGCAGGTCTTGCTTGCCCAACCGCTGCTTCTGGGACACGTGTGCCTTCGGCCCTGCTCTGAGGTGTGTTGCTAAGGCTTCCGTATGTTTGTTTGCTCCGTGGGTTCAGCAGGTCTGCCCAAGCCTTTCCCCGTTTATATGTTGGTTTATTTATTTTATTGATGAATCCCCTCCTCCCACCTGTGGGATTTAACGTACTCCGCTGGAGGCCCTGCGCTGTAATCTCTGTCCTCCCCAGCTCTCCTCCTCTTCTACCTCGTGCCGTCAGGACGGTCCGAAGCCCAGAACATTGAGCGTGTGGAGCTCGCTGCTGCTCAGCCGCCTGGGTGTGCCTGCAGGCTGCTTTCTGGATGTGACCAGCCTGGTGCGATTCACAGCCCAGTGGATTTCACAGAGATTAAAGTCTAGATAGACCCTGGAAAGAAGTCACATCTGATAAATTTGCCTATCCCGTTACACTGACAAGTTGCAGGTTTTCTCTGTGCTTCCCTGAGATGGTGTTGTATATCCTTTCTCCTAACACATTCACACAGAGATCATCTCCAGGCAGCACTGTGCTCCTCAGCGTCCTAAATGAGGAGTCACCAGGCAGAATGAGTCACTAGAGCAATTTGACGCAGTTTAATCTCAACTTTTAGGACCTGATTTCATTATTATTGCTTACATTGAGTGGTTTCTTCCTGTATGCTGAAATCAGCAGGATTGCTTGTGTTCTTCGGTTAGAAGATTTAAAAAAAAAAAACAACAGGTTACTGTAGGTCAGGATTCAGTTATAGGAGTGAAGTGCAGGGAGAAGTGCTGGACAGGTAAGCAGAGCTGATGGTGAAAGATGCCTTCACGCAACCTGTCCTCTGTCACGTGTGCTTCCACGTTACTGAAGCACTTGAGCAGCTCAGTAACTCCAGGCTGGAGCAGGTGGGCACGGGGTGGGGTGGAGAGGTGGGATTCACCAGGCAGCTACTGAATGCCATCTCTTGTGGAAACCGGCAGGTTTTTGGAGAGCAGGGAGTTGGGTACAGTGCTGTTCTTTACATTTTCTTTCCCAATAAACCCTTGCTCAAGAATAACTTCACAAGACCATCAGACCTGAAAAAGCTGTTAGGTCTTTGAAGCTACCCAACCACCTGATGCCTCTTCCTCACACGCCACAAAGCGGATCTCTGATATTGCCCAGAATCACAGATAGCTCCTTTTCCCTCCTGCCCCTTCTTCTGCTAAAGCAAACCTAGTTGCTCTGCAGACTTTCTTAATATCTTGGCCAGTCTAACCTGAAAAAATACTCCTGTAACAAAGTTTTCAGAACTACTGTATTACATGATTTTTCTTTGATCCTTTCTGGTTTTTTCTTCATTTTTTTTCGGTTTCTTTCTAGCTAAGTCCTTTTCACATGTATAAAAAAAATTCTTCTGCTTATTTTTGCCATATTTGCAGACTTACCAGCACATCTGCTTTGTCTCTCAGCCAAGTGGCGGAGACAGCTCAGCTTTGACAGTCTAGCTCAGACCTCTCTCCTGTGTATTTGTTTCTCTTCCCTGAATTCCCACTTTGGCAATGTCTTCCTGGTGATGTGCTACCCGTAACTGAGTGGTAGTATCCCAGAAGACGTCACCCACAGACCTTAAACAGGAGGATCGTCCCCTCTCTCCTTCAGGACATGATGTATTTTGTCAGAATAGCACTCCTCCCCCGCTAATGTAGATTTGACTTTTTCAGGAGTAGCTGAGGAAGGCTTTAACCCAGCCAGATCTAGGGCAAGAGACCCCTGGGGACAGCAAACTGGGTCCTGGACCCCTGCTGCCCTTGCGCCAGAGGACTGGCAATGCAGGTTGGCTACCGTGTTCCCCAGTGAGCTCTGTCCTACTTCCTTTCCTTCCTTTATCCCTTTTCTCTATTCCTTTTCTCATGGCAAAAAAAGTTCAGCCTCTTTTTCTTGAGTCAGTAAACTTTTTTTTTTTTTTTAATTCTGTTCAATCTTCCCACGCTGCAGAGATTTTTTTCCCATGCTGGCTGGGATGTTGCTCTCTATTCAGAGACCTTTCTTTCCCTGTAACCCTTGAAAGTGTGGGTGAAAACTATAGCACATAAAAATATTTTGAGAAATATTTTGAGAACCTCACAAATGATTACTAGAGGCTTCAATGTTCTGATTTTCAAAGCAATTAGATAATAGAGTAGGTCAAGAATATGCCTGTCCCACTTTCTCATTTTCCACTTCCCTTACGTCCTATTTCGGTTGCTTTTAATCCTCATGATAGCCAATCCTTTGAGATTAAGTATGAATCCCTTTGAAACGGGTGTACTTGGAAGACCTGGAGTAGCTTCTCCCTTTGCAAGCACTGGCTTTACCCAACCACGTAGTCTGTGTGAATATTCTCTCTGGCAGCCTGTGTAATCCACAAGACCTATCAGGTTGCTATTTGCAGAAGAAATTGTTAAGCTTAAAGCGTGCACCTCAGATAGCTGAACAACCAAGACTGGTGCAGAGGTGTGCATGCATAAGCATTGCCTGTGCACATCTCAGCTGCTTACAAGCATGGACAGATATTTGCTGTGAGGCAGCAGCAACACCTGGGAGATGTCCAGAGCAGAGGAGAAGGGAAGGAGAGCAGAAGTCAGATAGGAGAGGTCGGGCCGTGAAAAGAGGGCTAGAAGAGGGAGAACTTTTCTCGCCTTGTCCATCCCAGGGCAAATGAGGGGATGAGTGCAGCTGGCTGAGCTCCTCTCCACAGGTCTCCAGGTGCCCAGAGCAGTGGTGCCTGGGGCTGTGGCAGGTCTGCTGGGGACAGCAGCTGTCACTGCTTTGGCTCCCTGTGGACTTGGCTTCCCAGCTGGAAGACTCTCATGGGCTACCCATGCTCCATCTGCTCTCTATTTATACTGTGATGGGCTCTGCGGGGCCCTATGTGCAATGCACCCAACGAAATTCAGAGTCTCTGCAGAGCAAATGTCCCCTGTGACTTGAGTGCTGCTGTGTGAGGGATGGGCATAAAGCTGCCACCTCCTGCCAGGACCTGAGCTGGCTCACACCTTCCTTGAGAATGCAAAAAGCTCAGGGTTTTGTTCTTGCCATAGGTTTGAAAACCTTTTTGTTCTTCTCAGTGTCCTGGTGTCTTCAAGGGTCTGATACAAAGCTGTGAATCTGCGCGGGTGATGGAGCACGGGCACAGGTTGCCCAGAGAGGTTGTGGAGTTTCCCTCCTTGGAGATCTTCAAAAGCTGCCTGGACATGGTCCTGGGCAACCTGCTTGAGGTGGCCCGGCTTTTGAGCAGAGGGGTTGGACAAGATGGCCTCCAGAGGTCCCTTCAGCCCTCAGCCATTCTGTGATTCTGTGTACATGAGGCACCACCTTCTACAACATTTACCAGGCTGCAGAAAGCAAAAAGCCTTGCAGGAAAGGTTCCCTCACAGGGCGAGTGCCCAGGCTGGGCAGTGCCCAGAGACGGGGCTGAGCTTGCTGAGTTCAAACCCTCATCCAGGGCTTTGTTACTACTCTGATACGGTCCTATCTGGAAGGGGGCTTTGGGCAGGTTCTCCTCTCTTGTTCCAAGCAAGGTGAAAGACCAAGATCAAAGCACAGCCCAGTGTGACAAAGCGTTCGTGAACGTGAGCAGACCTGGCCCTCGCTGCAGTTTGTAAGGAAACACCAAACCAGCAGAGCTTCACCTGGCCCCAGGCTCTGTTCCACTCAGCTGCTGGGTTAAAAACAGACTAATCTGGTTGGGTTTAACTGCTGTGGACGCAGTAGTCTGTGTGGGAGGACACAAAGTGGAAACAGGCTTTTACACCCTTGTACTCTCAACGGACAAACATGAGAGGGGTCCAGGTCTCTGAAAGGCAGGCAATTTGGATGGGAGCTGCAGGGAATTCGCAGGGGGACCCGTGATGGAGGTGGGCTTGAACAGAGGCCAAAAGCGGTCCTGCCGCAACCCTGCTGGCGTCAGCTCCCCGCGCCTCTTTTGCTCTCCGATCCTCATCTGTATTTCCTCCTGAGCTCATAGGGCCTGGCATCTGGTTTGTGCTTTTGTTACTGCAGCTGCTCGCTGGTCTGTTTCCATAATTCCTGGTTCCTGGAATACCCCCCCGCCCGCCATCTCCAGAGCTCTGTGATTGCTCTGTCAAGCACACACGTCCCAGATTGGCTCCCGCTCCCCAGACGCACTCATCTGACTAATTACCCCCTTCACTGGTGCTAGTTTATCATGAATGCAGAAATTTGGTCATTACAATTTGTTCTATTCTTGAAAATCCCAAAGTTGTTGAGTAACGATGAATAGAGAAAGCCTTTTGTTAACTCAAATTCAGCAGCGAATAGCATCAGCCCCTCTGATGGACCTGGCACGTGAGGCTGTCTCTCCCGAAAACGTGAGGCTGTGGCAGCAGAAATTCGGCTGCCCCCAGTGTGCCTGGGGGAGGTCGGGCAGGAGGCTGCCTCCCTGCCCGGTGCTGCAGCAGGTACCCTTCGCGGGCACTTTCCTGAGCGAAATACTGGTGAACCCTGGGGAGATTTTCCAGTATGAAGGATAAAGAAAACCACTGGGACCTAGAAAGGAAGAACGGATTTCCCTTTGTGGAAGTGGTTTAGAAAACGAAATGTCCGCCAGGGCATACCACACCTTCCCAGTGCAGGGTCCACCTAGCAGGTGCCAAGCGCAGGAATCAGTTTTACACTTGGAGCTCTAACTGGGTGCTCCCCCGTTCTTACATTTTGTACTGAGGTAATTAGGTATGCTTAAATGATCTCTTCCACAAGTATGCCTATGTTTGTCCTCTCTTATCCCTGCTCACCTGCTTTCTTTCTCTTCTAGAACTGTTTCTTTGGAGCCCTCTCTGTGGTTTTGTATGGACATATATTTCTGTCATTTCCCAGTTTTCCTAGTGCCTCCTTGGTCCTTTTCTATTTTTATTTTACTATTTCTTTTGAAAAAGAAAATTGAAGACAGTTGTTTCACTGGATGGACTACTATCATTCCTATAATCACCTTGTATTTTCAGTAGTATTTTGTGATCTTTTCAACATGCCCTAAGATGATTGTTTTTGACCACTGCTGAAACTTGAACAATTTTTTTTACTGAATCATTTACAAGCAATTTAATTTTGCTTTTAAATTCCCAGTAAAGGCAGCTTACCTAGCCACCTGTTGCCCATCTCTCTCTTCAAGTGAGGACCTTCTGAGACTCTTACTGTTGCCTTGCCTGGATGTCAGGTGTAAATTATGCTAACCCTAGTTCAGATGTTTCTATGCTGAAAATGACTGCTTTTGCCAGGTTTCCACCTGCTGCCTTTTTGCTGAAACGGGTATTTATCTGGATTAGCATTCCTATCCCAATATCACCTAATTATGAGGAAACTGAGAATAATTATCATCAGCTATTTACTCACCTCTGAGAACCACCACTGCAGCATCTCATAGATGTTCCTGCTTTCCAGAGGGAATATGACTACAGTGATGTTTTAGTTTCACGGAAAATAAGTTAAAGCTATTACTCCCTGAAAGAATATAACACATTGACTCAAAGTTTGTGAAAGCATTGTTACCTTAGAACACCTGTGAAATGAAAACAGGTCCTTTTGCTTCTGGCATCTCTTTGACTGTTGCTTGAGGCCATAGCAATCAAGTTCTCACCTGGTGCTGTTTAGTGGCAGATCTTAATCATGTTCTTAGAAGACAGTTTTGTTCCACCCAGAAACAACCACCACCACAGCTGCTGTCTCTTGACCACATCAGAAAGAAAAGTGAAGTTTGAAAGAGAGAGGGAGTTAATTCCCTTCCAATCTGTCGATGACAGGTTGCATCCTCTTCTGCTTGCCTTAAGCATGCTGGTTTGAAACAGATCGTTTTTATTTTTAAAGTAAATCTGATAGCTCTGGGGCTTCTCTTGGTAGGTCTGTGTTAGGTTTCTTCTCCAGTGTTGTGTGACATGCAAAGTGACTCTAACTGAAAATACTTATTGTGGTTAGTTGTAGACAGGATCTGTGAATCCAGAATCAGCTAACGTTGGGGAAAAGACCAGCTAGACGTGGTCATGCAGAAACTAAGAGAATTCCTACGAATGGAAGATTTCCCATAAAAGGCATCACCGTTACCTGCCTATTCTCATTTGTCTTCCTGGCAGGTTTGAGATTGTGCTGGAACATACAGCTTTTCCACATTCTTTTCTGTGTATCGTTTTCTCCTCTTCCCCCCATCTCTAATATTTGTGTTTGAGTTAAAGCTGGACACAGCAGGAGAGATATTTGTGTTCCCCCCTCCTCCTCCCCTTTGATCTCTCGTCTCTTATTTATGTCTGTAAATGTTTTGTTTTATTTGATGTACATTTGCCAGAGAAATGCTGGGCCCAGCTCCAGGAAGGCTCATTTCCCTCTTCCATTTTGAGACATTCCAGAGCTGAACAGCATGAGATTGCACAGCTAAATATTTAGGAGAAAGCAATGAAGCTGTGTCACCAAAAAGCTTAGAGTATTCCTCAGAACAAAGTGAGATTACTTAGTATGTGCCGCAAAAGAAGTCTTGGAACAGACTGGGAAAGGCCTGTACTTAAACCATCAACTGTTGTGATCAAAATATCATCTCAGTTGAGTCTCTTATCAGAGGTAAGGTTCAACCCTACTCAACCCATTTCTAACCCCAGGCCATTGGAACATCACACTCTGCCCAGTAGGGTCCCAGATCCCTCTTCGCACCACAGATCAACATTTTTCACTGAAGAACAGCTTTTTTGTGTGTGTTTCTTTTACACATTCCTTTTTTAATCTTTCAGTACTTTCTATGAACATGGAGAGAAATCACATCAACGCACACTTTGCTTCGAGCACAGGCACTGAGCTACAAGCAGTAACATCTGACACTGTTGCAGCTGATTTTGACAGAGGCTGTGAACCAGAGCACGAAGTCTGAAAAAGTTGCCAGAGGTTTGGGGTAACCTCTGAAGCCTGTTCATACGCAAATCTAAATTCCCACTGGATGAGAGGGAGGGAAAGGGCAAGAGTGAAGCCAACAGCTTGACTGAATGCAAGTGGGAAAGAAAGCGGACCTGCTCTCGGTTGCCAAAGTCTGGATTTTTCTATCAACCTTGTGATTGTTGTCACTCTTCTTAATGCCCCAGCTCCATGGAAATATCAGTGTTTATTTATTTACATTTAGTTAATGCCTTTCTAGCTCTGGTGTTTGTAGCGTGAAGATAGCAGCGCAGTGAGTATAAAATCACTAACATCCTGAAAACAAAAATACTAAACCCAAGTTTATTATTATTTCTCAAAAACTGGAGCTTTAAAGCAAGTCTCCTGGAAAAGAGAAGGTCAGGATGACTGTTTCTGAACGTTTGCTAACTCAATATTACTGATAATAAAATCATTGGTGGAAAACAGGCTGGTTTTAATTTCTGGTTTTATTAATCAGAATAGGGGATATATAGACCTCAGGGAATGACATATTTTTGTGTATATTAATATCCATATTTTTCTTTTGACAGAGCAGCTGATGGAGAAAAAAATCTATGAAGCTGTAAGTAAAATTTGTTTCACTCCTCCCTTTTTGCAAATCGTTCTGTAAATAACTACGATTGGTTTTGGACCAGAGGCTAGACCTTGACCATGTACTCAGTGGATCACCTGTGCTTTTTCCCCAGCATCACTTGGGGAGCATCTGGTGCGTTCTCCATGTGGGACAGGCACGTGGCTTGGACCTGACTTTGCGAGGGAGACAGCAATGATCTCTCACTCTTCCCCAGTGGCTTGGAGCACAAGCGAGTGACTGGTGAGACAACATGGTTAGGAGGTGACTCCTGCTTGGTGCAGGAGGTTTTCCACCCCAGTGCCTTCTGCTTCTGGAGACATGTAAGTGATAGACGATGCTGCCTCCTGGGTACCCAGGGACTACTGCCGTTCTTTCAGCAAAGCCTCTGCCTCAAAGGTTGGTGATGTAAGTGAGGTTTGGAGTGGTTTAAAACTGGCTACTGCTAATTAAAACAGATTAATGTTAGCTTAAGTAGATTCTGATGCTTCCTGAAAAAGGTGTCCTTCTGTCTGCAAAGGGGTTTGAAGTATGCTAACGAGGAGAGCTGGCTTGGAAATCTGTGCTGTCTCTCTGAACGTAATTATACTCTGATTTCTCTCTTTTTGCACGTTTGAATTTAGTGAACTTTAAGGCATTTCATGGAGATAGAGTGAGTAAAAGCCCATCCATCAGACTGAAGCAGCGTGGGCACAGGCAAGATGCACTTCCATGTATGCTGCCTCTGCTTGCCAAAATATTTTTTGCTTCCAATTGGAAAGAGCCAGGTTTCCTTGTGGGACAAACAGCCTGTTTCAGTCATGACCTCTAGGCCAGCAACAGTCTTAATGGTTTTTCTGTGCAGTATTCGTCATTTCTAAATAGCTGGCTTGAAATGTAACTAATTTCCTTCATAAAAGTTACTGTAATCTTGGTCACTTCTGAACCAAAGCAGTTCCAGCCAAACCGAAACATGGGAAAACAGAGGAAAGCAAGATGGTGATAACATGCACATTTCAAAGGGAAGGTCTGTGTGTGTAATTACCCTATTGATAATTACCCTAGTCAGTGTGTTGCTATGTGCCCAAAACCGCAGAGGAGAAGGGGTGAAGGGACATGAACTAGTTCTGGCCAGCAAGGTATCTTTTTAAGGTCAGACATAAATGTGGATTAAATTAAAGCAAGGTCTCTTAAGGGTGGGGAAGATACTCCTGGCGTGTACAGGACAGACTGAAAGGCTGCGAAGTTGGGAAAGTGACTGGAAGGCTCTTGTTTGTAAGTCCTTGATAGGACTGCAGGTCAGACCCTGTTTTCTCCCTCCCACCCATCCCTGATTTACAAAGGACAGAGGCTGCTACAACAGGCTTAGTTATAGACACCCGCCTTAGGTTCAAGCCAAGCAGCTCACCTCTTTAAATACCAGTGATCTCCATTTTCTCTCCTGGGTCAGGGAAGTGGTGATGATCCTGGCCACTTCCCAGTGGTCTGGACAGGGGATTCGGGGGGAGCTGGCCTCTGTCCCGTTTCTGCTGTGCAATTCCCACGGCACAAAAGCAGCCCCCTTTCTGAAGTCTGGCGAGACGCGTTGGAGACCAAAATAGAGACTGAAAAGTGTTCTTTCATCTCTTGCAGTCACCCAACACTGCCAAGCTGTGCAGCAATGGCAGGGCAGCAGGGGAAAAATTTCCATTTGCCACTGAGCATGACATGCCCCTTCTGGGTGTGTTCGGGGCATTAGTACCCTGACTCACTGGCACTACACATAAATACTATTTTTAAAAATCACTTACAAAAACAAAGCAGATTCTTTTGCTGCCACCATGTAACGCATTTGAACAACGATGTCAACACGTCAGCAGCAGAGATTGGCTTTTGGCAGACTTGAGAGTCCCCGCAAAGGGGCCTCAACTTGCCAGAGGTTTATTAGCACTGGAAAGAGGGGTCTCAAGTATTGCTTCAAGCTCCGGAATGGGAATTGGCTTGGGACAGTCTCATGTTAGGAAGTGATCTCTGCATAAACCCTCTAGTCTTTGCAAATCTGAATTTAGGGGGTGGCAAACAGAGTTTGCACTGGAATTCCTCAAGGCGCTGACATCTGATTGCTATTGACGTCTGGACCGGAGAGCAGCTCAACAGCCTTTCACTTGAAAATCTAGAAATATTTTCTTAAATGTTTTTAGAACCTTTTGTGAAGTTCTTCAGAATGAATCACTGTTTAAGAACAGCTCAGTAAACATCATCCAGTTAAAATGATTGAACACAGTACAGTTTGAACTGAGATGGAGTTCTTAAAGAAAAGGTTTGCCAAAAACTGCAAAACAAACTCTGTTCTTTTACTTAATGCAATAAAACCCCTGTCATCCTGAGAGAAATCAGATTTTCAGAAATTTCTAGCAATAGCTGTAATTTCTGAATGTTTTCTTCCACCCCAGGAGGCCCATGTCCGATGATTGATAACCAGTACACATGCTGCTCTTTAAATACAGCAAGGCACGTGACCCTAGCTAAGGGCACAAGGACATGTCCTCTGATTGGGAAAAGCCTGCAGAGAGGTGTGTGTGATTCTCCCGCATGCTTTTCTGGGAGCTCCTTGATGCAATCTGAGCCTAATGAACACACCTGACAAAGTAAACAATTATGAAAAAGAGCATTTCCTCAGCCTTTTTTGCCAGAGTTATAACAGGAGCTGTGCCTAGGATCCTACAGGAAAATCTGACTGACTGTCTGACAGCCTATGTCTGTTTCTGCTAGCAAAGTCCACAGGTAAGAGCAAAATGTTAGTATCCTGCTCCAGCTGTGTTTTGTTTCAGCTGTAAGGTATGGGGAAATATTTTTGTTCACTTTAGACAACAGGTCTAGCTCATTTCTGGGGTACCCTAGTTCTGGATAACTGATGCTGCTGTAGCTGGGGCACTGAACTTGGACAAGACAGCCAGCATCTTTTGTTGGTACTTCTTTGCACGCGTTCTTTTTGACCTGTGGCAAGTCCCTGAATTGCTCTGTGCCTCTTTTTCTTAGTTGTAAAGTGGGAGCAAGCTGCACGAATGTGTTGTAAGGTTACAGTCATAACCACTCATGAGGCATTTGCAAGTAGAAGTCAAGATTGGGATGACCAGCTAGATTTTTAAGAGTCATTTTTTCCCCTCTGCCAACTTTTTGGAACAGGACCAGTGCAGTGGGATGACTGTTAGCTCACCATAATTTGGCTGGTAGGGGAGAACATACTGGATATTGGGGTGGAGGAGCTGCCTGATGGATCACACTAGCTCAGGACCAGCAGAACTCATGAGCTTTGTGGCAACCTCCTGGGTGGCTCTGCACCACTGTAATGCAATATCTTTGCTTGCTAATCAGTGTGTGCTACTTCTGCCCAGGTGAAGCAGAGGAGTGAGAAGAAACAGTGGGGTCTGGCAAAGGTAATTAGGTCAGACCCAGCATCGCATGGATGTGGTTGCTCTGCTTTGAGGAACGGGTTGGCTCAGGAGCAGCACTGGAAAGAACAACCTCTGACAGATCGGAGCTTGCTTAGATACTTCATATTCACTGAACGTGATGAAGTCCGTTGTTCAGGGAACTGGCCGAGACAGTTGCAGAAGTGTTAGGAATTATTTCTGAGATACCACGGAAAATGGATGAGATTCCAAAATGTAGAAAAAGGGTGCACATAATTATAGTCTTTGAAGAAAAAAGAGGGAGAAAGATGTGAAAGGAACTGGACAGGAGTCATCCCAGTTCCTGGAAAAAGTGGAACAAATAATCTCTGTACAAGAATCTCAAAGATAACAAGGTGATAAGTTGCAAGCATACAGGACTGTCAGGAAGAAATCCTATCAGAGCAGCCTGCCCTCTTTTCTTCTGACAGAATAACCAACCAGGGAAGAAAAAGGAGATGTCCTATATTTCCAGTTCAGTAAGGTTTTCCACCCTCATTCACATGATGCTCACAAGCCAGCTACGGATATACACCCCAGGTGAAACTGGTGGAATATGGGTGCACAGTCCCATGGAAAAGCCTATTTGCAGAATAATCCTTGGGGCCTTGCGTCAAATGGGAAGGGAGCAGCGAGGGGCTGCAGGGGCCCTCCCGGGGCAGTCAGTCTGGTCGGTAATGGCTTCGTAGGTGCAACAGAGGTGATGCTCATCAAACCTGATGACAATGCTGTGCCAGGAGGCACCCGAGCACATGGGAGAACAGGATTAGAAGTCAAAGTGGTCTTCAGAAGCTGGATGATCAAATGGAAAAGTATTTGATATGGACAGATACAAAATAGGCACGAATAATCCACTGTACAAATACAAGTTAGGGAACAGCTTGCAATACAGCAGGTAGGGAAGGTTTTAGTGGTTACAATGGATTACAAAATGAATGTGTTTTAAATGCCATGTGACTGTTCAGAGACCAGCATTATCCTAGGACAGACAGTCATGAGTATAGCCTCCGAAGTAGCTTCTTTTCTCTGCTTAGTACTGGTGTGGCTTTGTCTGGAGTATTATGCCTAACTGTTGATATCAGATTTCCCAGAAGCTGTAGATTGGTTTAAGAGAGCTGAGAGAAGAAAAACAAAAATAATCAGAACTCTAGAGATTATATTATCTGCATTTTTTGAATTTGTTTAGAAGACTGCATGCTAACTTCTCAGCTTGCTGCAAAAGAAAGACAAACACTTTTTCATGTTGGTGGTAGATAGGACAAGAAATCTCCCTTACAACTTGCATTGTAGCAGGGGACATACAGGTTAGACATTAGGAAACCCTTCTCATGCCAAGTATAGCAAAACACTGATTAGGTTGCTTAGGGAAGCTGAGGAGTCTTTAACTGGAGGCACAAAAACTGTACCTTCCAGGAGCTGTGTCGTGGTAGTGCTGCCATAGGTAGAGATGTAAGTAACAAAAGAGCACAACTGAGGACCCAGACAGTATAGCTGCAAAAAACAGACAAACCTTTGGGCAAAGAGGTTTCTTTCTCAGTCTCGAGCTGTTGGTAACCTGGCTTTGGAGTGGTCTCGTCTGTGTAGCTGCTGGTCTGTGCTAGGCAAAGGGCAGAGGCAGGAGATGATGTTCAATGGAAAGAGAAGAAAAGGCGTACTTGGCAGCCATTTGGAAACAAAGGTAGAAGAAGCACCTGCATGCTTTTATTGACTTTCTTCCTTAATTTCCTTTCCAAATACTAATGACAGGTTGCGTATCTGTCAGGACAGGAGGATCCTCTCCTCTGCTTCAATTTAAGTGCCTGGGGGCTACCGTCTGTAGAGGGATTTCAGATTCTGGTTCTGTGTCCATGTGGAAAACTGGGAGGATCTGCAGTCTTGAGAGAACTGACTTCCATCCTTACCAGTTCTGTGTTTCTTTCCATTACCAATATTCTTCATTCACGCACTATTCTGAAAGGAATATAGGCTTTTAGCAGCACTGCCAAATATCTACTTAACAGTATCAGATACCGATGCTATTCTAACTTCTGGTCATGTCTCCTTTCCAGAGAGCAATCAATCCAATGTGGTTATTTGAATTTAAATGTTAGGCTATCAGAAACTTTATGCTTATTTAGAAATTTACTTCAGGCAGCTCAAAAACCTTCCTGTAACTCACTGTCTTGCACAGCCAAACAGCAGTGATTTCCCCAACCCCTTCTCAAAAATTTGCATTAACATAGTGATTAAAAGTTGGAATTTTTTTTCTGGGCCACACACACCAAGTTCAGACAAACATGGCTTAGCTGGATGAGGCACCGACACATTGTACAGCCCGGGCAGCTGGTGTGATGCAGTTCAGCAAGACCGATGTCGTCTCACGGAATCTCAGGCTGTTTCCTGAGTGTCCTGTTAGTTACACAAGGACAATCAACATTTCTAGGAGCTGAAGAGCAATTACAGAGTTTTTAAGGGCAACATCACTGAAGTTCTTGCACAAGATGGGGAGAATCGGGGAGGGAGAACAGAAAGGTCTCCAGGTCTCACTGACTGACTGCAGAGAGGAGCTTTAAAACAAACAAGCAAAAAGGCTTTATTTATTGTCAGTTACTAAGAAGGATAGTTAGCTTTGACAGCATGTGAGGGGAATGTTCTCTATTGAGGACTGCACTTGGTTCAGGAAGGAGAAGCTGAGCAAGGCTAAGCTGGGAGGGTACATCGGTGCTGCTACTGTAGCTGTCCCTGTTCAAGGCAAGCAGTGATGGGAGTTTTGTGGCCGCAGCCTCCGAAACAAAGCTACCCATAAATGTTAGCATCGTGTGTTATTCTGGGGCCTGGCAGAGCAGAAAAGAAGGTCAGGATGAGGACGATGATCTGCTGTCAGTGCAGCGAGGCTGGACTGAACTAGAACAGCTGCGGGGCCCCTGCAAGCTGGGACTGAGCTGCACCGGCAGAGCCGTGTGAAAGCAAGAATGCCCATGGCAGCGGGTGCTGCAGGCCAGCATTACAGCTGTGTGGGAAAGTCTTCGTTATGAGCTTGGTTTCCCACTGTATATAAATACTTAATTTCCCCTGCAATTGCAAAAATCTTTGCTGCTGGCACTTCTGACCCGCCTGGTTAGGAAGGACTCGGTGTGGATGAACAGGTCTTGCTGGGGTCATGCTACAGGAAACACAATCCTTTAGTTTCAGCTCATGTAGCTATTTCAGGCAGAAGCTATATAAACTGCTTGCTATTATAAATGCAAATACAGAAGGATTCTCACCCATGGTTTTACCTAGAAATCTAATCCTAACAGCTTTCTGTGTCAGGCCAAACAGGAAGATCGCTGTGTCTATATTTAACATCACATAAGAGCCAATTAGCCAGCTCCTTGCCTTGCCTTTGGTTTTTCTCTTTTAAGGCAAATGGTGACGGATCCTCAATATACATTACTTAAAACTGGAGGGACAAAAAATGTCCCTGTTCGCAACTGAAGCAAACAGTGCAGCCAGCCACGGGAAGGGAGATGGGCCAATACCTGGCTTTGTTGCTTCATTGCCTTTGGAATTTTCTCTCTTGTGTTTACCTCAATGCAATTTTGGTGTGAGCGTGTCCTGATTCTGTAGAGTAATATAGCAACACACGCATCCCTGCAGGTTGTCGCTGTGTTCCCAAAAGATTTGCTACTGTTTTAGTATCTCTTTCAGGATAAAGGATAACCCTGTCAGAAAGTATGACTTTCTGTGACGAGAACAGTAACCTTGTCCTATCAAGCCAGGATTTTTGTGATCTGCAGCTGAGGGTTTTGAGGCCCGCAGTCAGCTGAGGGGCTCCTGGCTCAGTGTCTGCAGGTCCTGACCTGACCATGTTGTTCTCTGGCAGCAGAGAGGGAGAAAACATTTGCATGTCATCTTGCAAAGAACTCACAGTACAGACCAGATCCAGCCTGAGAAGAAGCAACGGCCAAAAAGGAAAGAAACCAAACAAATAAAAATGCATGACTGGCTAATATAAACAGCATGTCAAGAGGGAAGCAGCTCTGAGTGCTCATGTTCCAGCAAGAGTCAGTATATCCGCTTTTCTTCCACCCTCTTCATCATGGTTTTCCCCCATGGTCCTCTTCCAGCATCAGTGACCATGAAGAAGCCACAAACAGGCTGCGTCAGCTGCCACACAGCGTGTCCCTCACCGTGTGGCCTCTCAGGGTTTCTTGCCCTGGGTAGGGCAATGCCAAATTTCTATGTAAAGGGGAGCAGGAAGGGAGGCCTTTAACCAGCTCTGCAAGGAAATAAAATGTACATGTGAACCTGCCAGTGATGAGTGCCACAAGGGGCCTTCCAAGCCTTTGCTGAAGGATGCACAGGACATGTAGCACCACAAGAACTTTCTTGACACAGTATGAAGAGTGTCAGTGTTATATGGATGGTTAAATTTGTTTGCTGTGATGGACACGTTGGGTTTGATTTCTTGTCTGGGGCATCAGCCACTTATTTCACCTTGAAGAAGAAAACATAGGCCCTGTCACTCCCTAGTTAACTGTGATGTGCTCATCAGTTTAGCCAAAGTGCAATCCACTCCTGTTCTGAAATTTGTCACCATTTCATCTTTAGAATAGACACTTAGTCACAACCTACAGAAATGGCATTATGACAGCTGAACCTACAGGAATCCAGGTATGTTTGAAGATGATAATTGGTCTCTCTTCATTTTAATCCTGCAGTTGCCAGAAGTAGGCTTGGTCATAGGAATTTGAATCCATTCCCTTTCTTCGTTCCCTCTAACATATGAATTTAACGCTCAGATTCGCTTTATCTCTGTTTGTTATTAGCCACAGTACTTAAAATGCATCCCCAGCCCCACCGCCGCTTCCTGCTCCGGTGAATCCCATTAAGGAGCTGCGTGGGGGGAGTAAGCAGGCCTGACTCTTACCAAAGCAGTTAGCACAGAAAGAAGGAAAAATACCGTTCCTCTGCTCTTTGTGTGGATGATGCACTGAATGTGAGGGTGGAAAATGCCCAGCAGTTCCCACAGCTCCCTCTGCCCACAGTTGGACACATCCCGTGCTTCTGCCCGGAATTTCATAGAAAAGGCAACGTGCTGTTTAATCAGTTACGAAATTGACCCCCCCCCCCTCAAAAAAAAAAGTCGGTCTCAGAAAATCTAGATGATTAATAACCAGACCCCTCTTTTCTTTCTTTTCCTTGTCCTGCTCCGCTTTACAAAAGGTTTCTGAAGACTGTCTTACTGCCCTCTGTCGGTTTTACTGCGAGGTACCTTAACGAACCCTTTGGGGACGTGTTGAGAGCAGGACTCCCTCAGAAACTTCGGCTTCTCTTCTCTCACGCGCATGTGCTGAAGCTGCTTGTTAAAATGGTCACCTAATTGTACAAGGCCAACTCTCCCCCTGCTCTGGCTGCCAATGCAATAAGAAGCCTAACAGAAGGCATCTGCAAAAGTTTTCGGGGCTTGCTTGCTCTGAAAGCCAGTGAGATACAAATCTATCTCCAAAAAATAGGCAGAGATGGAAGAATTAGCGATGAATTAGGAAGGAATGTCCTGGTAGACATGAGATCCTGTGTTAATTCTGGTTTATGTGCTTTATTTCAGTGATGCTTTGTGATTTTCAGGGGCTGGACTGAGGGTTTTTGCAGGGGGATTGAGTGGATAATCAATATTACTATTGATTTAAACATCAAAAACCCCTTGTGAAGCAGAAAGGATGTTTTTCAGCACAGCCCTGCAACGGTCAGCTTTTAAAAAATGTGAAAATAAATGCTGCCAGATGGCTGCAGCTGCTCGGTGCCCCTGGGCTACCTGGGAGAGCAGTGCCCAGGGAGCTCCCCCCGCACCACGCGGGGCCCGTGCACCGGCTGAGATCCAGAGAGCCTGGCAGAACGGAGAGAGCTTTGATTCGAAGTGGTTTGTCCAAAAACATGGCAAAATCTCGTATTTATAGAAGCTGTCTGCCAAACTAGCGGGCCGTAGGAATGTTTCTCCCGACGGACCTTAACTTCCAAGCCACAGCCGCTGCAAGGAGCTTTTACCAGCGCTCTCCCAGGAGCTAGACCTGGCCCCGCTCAGTCGTCCGGCTTCAGGTCGGTACAGAAGCAGGCGTCGGGCGGCCGCTGGCTCCGCCGCGGTGCCGCCGGNCCGCCTGTGCGGCGCGACGCACCCCTCGTTTTAAGGCCCTTCTGCGCGGCAGCGGGGGTGGTGTCGCCGCCGGCGGTTATTTTGTGAAGCAGGGCTCCATACCCGAGCCGCCCGGCCGCTGTCGCGTCTCCCAGCCGAAGGTGTGGTGCTCAAGGGGCCCTGCCGCGCAGCTGGCAAGCGTGCTGTAGGTAATCGGAAATCTCCGCTCCCAGGGCTGTCATTTCAGCACCACCTGTAGTCATCCCGTTGCTCTAAACTCCAACATTAATGAACGTTTATTTGGAACATCACTGCTCGCAGGCCCTGGCAGAGAGCGCAGTCCCCGGCTCTGCTGTTCTGGGGTGCGCAGGGCAAACGTTATCGTCTCGGGTTTAGCTGGTCGTTGGCTGTCTGCATTAATGACTTGGAGACCCGCAACAAACTGAACGGAACCAAACAGTGAAGCTGAGCACCGTTTTTAAAGAAGGTATTTTCAGGGTCACGCGTCATGGCTTGCCAGAAATTGAGGCACGCAGTTCGTTCACGGAAGGAGCGCCCAGGATCTGTGGCACTCGGATGTTATTTGCTGAGACAAAACAGAGGCATGAAATGCTTTGAGAAGAAGGAAGGTGCTGGGTGACAGTGTTTGGTTTGCGCTTCTGAGCGTACTGCGTGAAAAGGAGAGGTAGAAGGATTTCTGTCAATCAAGTGTTAAAAGAATTAGCCTGCCTTAAATGGGTCAAATTAGATGGCACCTACACTTTTGTCACTAAAATGGGTGCACAGGCTATTTCAGAAAGGAAAGTTTTCCTTTTTGGTTTTGCAGTTCTCAGCGACTGGCACTGTACACATTTCAACACCGTCACTCCTTGCACTTCGGGAACACAGCCCCTGTCAGTCCTCTTTTCTGGCTGAATCGGAAAAGCAGCTCAGGCAACCATCTCAGAAATACAACGCCGTCTGCTACGTTTGTTCTCAGTGCCATCCATGCCTGACTTACGTGACTGCATGAGAAGCTCTTAACTTCATCTGAAAACTAAAGTTTCCACTTCATGCAGCAGAAAAAGATGGAAACAAGTGAACCGCAAACGAGAAAATAGTTCAACATTTATTATTATTGTTCTATGTTATGATTGTAGGTTCCATGCCTTGTGATGCTTGAATTCTGAAATACTAGCTCTTTCTGCAGCCGGGGCATGCGTAGAGGTACTTTCGAGAACGCTCTGCTGCTCTCTGCTGATGTCCCTCAGGTGCAATAGGCTGCAGCCAGGCTCTCAGGTGTCTTTGAGAAGCTTTTTAAAGAGACTGCCTTCAATCTATTTATATTTAGTATAAACTTATGTCATCGCCGGCTCTATTCACTGCTGCCCTGTTCTTTGTGTACTCCAACAAGCAGTCAGTGTTAATGTCCTTATGTAATGAAGTCTGTACGCGTAGAACAGAACAAGTGCCTTTCTCCTGAAAACCCCTAGGAAAGGAAAGAAAAAAACACCTTTCTCATGGGGCCACTCAGATGTGTGGAAGCACAAACTCCAGTTAAGCAGAAAAACTTGTGAAATCCTCACTATTATCTGAACAGAAGTTATTAGGAAAGGTAGTACCGCTTTTAAAGCTAAGTCTTGTCTCTCTTTTTTTTGTCCTTTTTCCCCTCATAGAGACAGTTTTCAAAGTATTTTACAAAATGTAACGAAGATCAGGATTTGTGTTTCCATGCCGCCGAGGTTTCGCGGCCGGAGGGCTCCGTGAGACCCGAGCTCCGCGGTCTCAGCTCCCGCAGGGGACGCGCGATGGCTGCAGCCCTCCGCCCCGCACGGAGCCAGGAACCGGGAACGGGGCCGGGCTGAGCCGTGCCTGGCACCGCCGGGCGGGTACAGCGCGCCGGGGCGGGGCGGCCGGGCGGGCGGTTCCG
>VXAL01002299.1:36436-57655 GCA_013399475.1 Chauna torquata | reverse complement strand
CGGCGCCCGCGGGCCGCGGGAGGGATGGATTTTCGGGGGAAGAAGTACGAGCGCGGCAGCAACTGGTCGGACCCCGAGGTGGTGGAGCTGCTGCAGCTCTGGGCGGACGAGTCGGTGCAGATGGAGCTGGAGAGCTGCCTGCGGAACCAGCACGTTTTCAACCGCATCGCCGAGGTGCTGAGGGAGAAGGGCATCCACCGGACGGGGGACCAGTGCCGGGAGAAGATCAAGAAGATGAAGCTGGAGTACCGGCGGATCAAGGACAACAGCAAGGCCCCGCGGGGCGGCAGGACGTGGAAGTTCTACGACGTGATGGACCGGGTGCTCAACAGCCGCCCCGCGCTGGCCTACGGCTCCCTGAGCGGCAGCATGATGGCCCAGCAGGTGCTGCAGGGCAGCATGGTGGAGAGCTACCACCACCAGTTCGCTGCCTCCGCCCTGCCCTTCGGGCACTCCCAGCACCCCGAACTGATGGAAATCAAATGTGAGGAGGTGAACTCTGATGAACACTGCTTGACCCCAGAGCCCCCACCATCCATGTCTTACCAGCAGGGCTCCCCTGAAGAACATGAGATGGAGAGAGCCTTCTTGGAGAGGGCCCAGAACGACTCTCCCATCTCCAGGGTGGAGATTCCCATTGAAACCAGTGTTTCACCTTCAGGTAGGGATAGCCTTTTACATTCCAGCATAAGGTTGCTGCCTTGTTTCCCAGAAAGAGATTTTTTCTGGTGCAGAGATAGACACCTGGTTTTTCACATTGACGTTTGGATCCTTATTTTCCACGTCCCAAAAAGCTTTAAAGTAGAAGGCTGATATCCGCGTTAATTGTCTTCTGGCAATTCCTGAAACGTGTCTTGCTGCAGGTAAATAAAATCTATAACTACCGTGCTAGGCTAAATACTGCATATGAAATCCAGAGGGCTGCTGCATCTCCTATGAGCTGGGATAGGCATTCGTGCTAGGTTTCTGCATATAATGCTAACAGTGCATATGTTACTCAAAAAAAAAAAAAAATTTACATGCTTTTTGATATCGATTGAACACGACCAGGGCTGTCTGCAGTCCTCATGCTGAATTGTATCAGGAGACCCTCTTCTGCCATTGCGACGCTATAAACCTGCAGGTGAAACTCCTTGTGTTCTGCTTAAATGTTTTCCGGATCTAATCTTTTAGGACACTCAACAATGAAGAATACTTGGGGATAATCATTGCCCGGCTTTCTAATCTGTTAATTAGAACTTGGAAAGAAGACATTTTTGAAGGTCGCTGGTAGAAACAGCTTATCTGTTTAAAGGAGATGAGAATTCTGTACTGGGAGTGCAAAGGACCATTACCTGGCTGCCGTGAAAGGTAGAATCTGGAAATCACGGAGATTTCCAACCAGTCTAGGACAGGTTGATGGAAGAGCACAGTGTGCTTGGGAGGAAGGGAGGTGATGATCAGCGTGAGGCTTATTTCCGAGATCGGGAGCAAACGCTGTGTCCTCACCGTGGTGGCTGCGTGGGTAGCCAAGGGCAGTACTGTCGGAAGGGGTTGGCAATCATTAAGGTCAATTCAGAGAGCAAACGGGGAGCCAGGTCAGTGGCTGGCAGCATAATGGGGAGCCCAGTATGTGAAGTTAAAGACAGACAAACTTCAAACAAACTTGCAAACTCCCAAGATGTACCTGACTGATTTTACTTCGGTTTTCCTGTAAAATGCTAGTGTAGATGTCCTGTAAAATCCTACTGTAGATGGTCTGTTGTTTTCTAGGAAGGGCAATGGAAGGCGGCAAAGCACGTCCACACCATTTCACTTGCTGCACATTTCATTTTTCTTCCTACTTTTAAATATTTGCAGGTTTCAGTGAGCCCAACATGGCCAACTCATCACGGATCCAGAACGTGGTTCCTCGGCCTGGCTTCTCTGCCTTGCATCGCCTGAGAAAAAAGCGGAAGGGCCAGCGCGTGAAGGACCCGCTTGACGACCTCTTGCTAAAGACCCTGACGTCTCAGCGGGCCATGGAAGAGCGCTTTTTGCAGATGGAGGAGCGACGATTTCAGCGAGACTTGGACGTGGAGGAGCGTCGGATGCAGCTGGAGCAGCGGCGTTTCGAACTGGAGCGGGAGCATGAGTTTCGCATGTTCAACGTTTTTGCCCAGATGCTGAGCATCCTGAAGCAGAGCCACAGCGGCTCTTCCTCTTCCATTGCAATGCCTCGGGGCTTGGACTTCAGCCAGGCGCTGTCCGAAATCACCGGCCTTGGAGGAGGAGGAGGCGACCTGCACGAGCTGAGAGCTCGACCGCTGGCCGAGAGGAGGGTTGAGGTGCACGGCTTCTGCCAGCCGGGCGAGTTTCAGAGGAGCCCCTACCTCTCCGCTCGGGGCAATATCGCCAACGTTTTCCGTGGCTCCACCGAGGAAGGGTACAAAGCTTATCACGCTGACAAGTATGATGAAGACAAGAACCCCAATGTGAGTGAGAGTGTCAGAGTGTTTTCCTGGCTCACACAGATGCAGTGGGTCAAGCCGTTTGTTCTAGGACATGAAATAAGAAGTAACTACGCCAATCATTCGTATGTCAGAGATGAATATTCTGTTCAGCGCAGGTTTGCGTGCCCTGATTTTCCTGTTGGGAGCCAGCGGCAGTAGTAGACCTTCAAAGGTGAAAGAAACCTGCAGGAACACACAGGGCTCCTGTTCCTCTTTTTTTATCTCACCACCTCTGTTGCCCACTGAGGACAATCATTATTATTTGTTATTGATGGTGATGGGTGGTGGATGAGATAAAACAACAAAGTAGTAAACATTTAAAAAAATTAACTAACACTCAGAACTTTTCCTGCCTAAGCCCTGCTGCTCAGTTGCAAGTAGCTCATCACACGCCCCCTTGTGGCACAGAGGCTGTGTTAAGAATTATTATTGAATGAGTAGCAAGTATAGTGAATATAAATAGTGATTTATCTGTGGATTGCTTTTAAATACATCCTGCATTCAGATACTGAACTACTTGAAAATTTAAAAATGTTTTATTCTGAGCCATGACTTGAGTCACGCAGTGTTGGGAGATGAAAACTAGATTTTTAAGATACAAAACCAGTAAATTTTTTTATAAGAGGTGCATTACGAGGCACAAACTGCCACTTTTAGTAACTCCACTAACTACTAACTAACTTCTAATAACAATGTAAGCAGTAGATTTTTAAACAAATACCTGAAATTGGACTTGTACTTTAGTAACATCGTGTATGTGCAATTGTTTAGATTGCCTTTTGTATTTTTTTAAATTTATTTATCCAACCTCTTCCCGTAATGAAAATATACTAGTAGGCTTGAGCTCTTTGGCATCTAATATAATGTTAAATAAGCAGGGCCCAATCCTAGACCTGGAACTGCAGGATTGCCTCTCCAGAGGGGAAAATGTAATCACAGTGTTTATGTGGTTATTTGAGAGAATCAGTGGAGTGGAATGGTAATGACTGATAAGTAAATTTAGATAAAGAAATGTATCAAAAACATTGCTTTAAACTTCTGCAGAAGTGTAAACCTCAGTTTTCTCAGAATTGTTTTACGTGTTTTTGCAGTTAGATGCACACCAAGGAGTGAATTCAAGAATAAGTTAAACTTGTTCTATAAAGAAGTACAAATAGTTAGTACTTACGCATTTACAGAAAGTTTATTGTCTAAGAAGCTGAGTGCCTGAGATATATATGTAAATACGCACACACGTGTATACATCTGTAGTTATATATTGTGAGGTTTATGTGAACTGTGTTTTGACTTTTCCTTGGTAAGCTTTTTGGGGGCAAGTAAGTGAAGTTATAGCTAAGGTGATGTGTATACATGTTTTTTGTGTCCATAAATGATAAACTATTTCTTTTTCTAGGGTATAATTAATTTTGGCACCAGTGAGAATAAACTCTGCTTTGACCTGATGTCTAAACGGGTAAGTCCTATTCCAAAAAGAAATTCCAAATATGCTGTATAGTTCTTCCTCAGTGTCTGTACTTTCCTAGCATTGTCGCTGCTGCTCAGGTTTCTCTAGTAAAGTTTTTCCTCATGAATTTCTTATTGTTGGAAGTCACTTCTGAATCCAGCTATTTGTACACTTATTTATGTTATTTTTCCAGGCAGATAGGAACAGTGGTGTTTTTCTGTTCCCTTTCATTGTGTGTTTCCCTGTGGGAATGTACTTGGCTCATTCAAATACTTAAGACTCAGTACTTAAGTGAAAATAAGATGCATTTTATTTTCTCCTACTGACCATGTTTCATTTAATACAGAGGTCTCAGAACTAGTTTTGAACTCTCTTTAATTTCAAGGATCTTCATAACTTGGGAAAGAGGAATTTGACTCTGTCCATTGTAAAGTTGCACAGTTTGGACACCCAGTTCTGAACTTACCTAACACTTGAGATGGTGGCAGCAGTGAATGTGACATCTCATGTAATCTCTTGAAATCCTACTGGGTCAGCTGCTAGTCGGAGATGTTTTTCAATGGCTACAGTTAACATGACTGAAAAAAAAATGCCAAAAGAAAACAACAGACCTGTCCTTAGAGGAATGTGTCTTGATTTCCATTAAAATTATTGCCCAGATTCAGCCTCCTTGGTGGGAAGGCACTTTCCTAGCTGAAGCTGTCTGTGGGGAGGGAAGGCGGCTGGGTTTCTTACTGTCAGTCTCTGCGGTTTGAAGCTCACTGTTACTCCCATTCCACCAATTCCCACCCTCAAAATGTTCCTTGTTTTATTCCTGCCTGCCACACCACTGACTCGGGGATGCTACCCCACCGCTTGGCCTTCCAGCTAAAAGAACAGGTAAGGCAGAGCTGCTGCCTGGTAGCTGTGCACACAGAAGGTTGCCCTCTGGGTTGTGTAGGTTGTACCTTCCTTCGTTCACTGTCCTTTCCCTAAACTAACACGGCGTCTGCAGCAAGTGGTGCGGAGGGAGAGAGCAGTCAGTTGCATCTTCGTTAGCCTTATTGTGAAAACGAGCTATAGCGTGATGAGCCATTGTGCACGTGGCAAGAAGGTGGGCAAAGTTGTTGTTTCTAGCTGCTTCTTCATCACAGCTGAGAGTTACAGCGGGGGTTCGCTGAATGAAGCACCAGCTGGCACTGTAGGAAAAATAATTTGCAGCTATTGGGGACAATAAATACTCACTGTTTCCACTGAATAAAGCAGTGTATCAGATTTCTGTCTTCAACTTTCGACCCTTAAATTGGATAATATTCTGTGGCTTGAGATCTCAGATAGTCTTCATTTTAGTTGGCCCATCTAATTTTCTTAGCCCGTAAAGCATTATCTTTAAGGGTTCTTCTCTTTGTTATTGCATAGCCAATTTTGGCTTAGTCTGCTGATATGTTTTATGTTGCATTCTCTAGATAAGTTTAGGAGAGAAATCTAAGGAGACATAGTTCTGTGCTACATAGGCTTCAAGAACATCTACAGATGAATAAAGGAACTTTAATCCCCTAATGTCAGGTTGTAATTTTGCATGGGATGAGGACAGTGTCTTTAAACTCCAGAGCTTGGCACAAGTTATTAAACACCCATACAAAATGTTGTGGTTTTGTTACTGTGTGGTTGACTTTCACACTGCATGTTAAATTTCCCTTGTCCTTTGCACCATCACTTACTTGTCGTGACCACACACCCCTGCCTTTTTTAGTATTAACTCATAGATTGGTTGTCATCGTCTATTTGGAAGGTACGTTGTACATAACATTTGTTTATTCCCTTTTCCTTCATGTAAAATGTCCTCTCTGCCCTTATCACTGCTGCACTTTCCCTTGCAACTTCATAGAACTGGATTATGTGAAACTCTGATAATTACAACCTTGAAAATATTTAGATAAAAGCAGTGTGCATATTTTACCTAAATATGAACATAGAAAAAGGCTCTAAAGTTTGCCCACAGTTCAGGTGAATCTGACTTGAGATCAGAAGAAAATCCTAATAAAGAACAAAGACATTCAAGAAGATAATTTTAGTTTTCTCTTGTCTTTTGAAAGCTCCTGTTACCCTCTAACACTTACCGAGACTTATCAGAACCATAATCTGAAGTAACTTGGAATTGAGATATAAATGAAAGCTAGAATTCATTAAATAATTAATATATTGAATGCTTAAAAAAAAGAAAATACATATCAGGCTGTGATTTTAAATCCTCTCTATCTCTTTCTGACAATCTAGACTTGAGCTTTCGTGATGCTAGAGCTTTCACAATTGGAACTGAATTGCCAGCTGAAAGCTGTTGCCCGCAGAAGTCGGGCAAAGCACTCTTTGGGGCTCTTTGGGTTGCTTCATTTGTTCACAGTCTTCTGCAGGCATCTTTTTTTATGGGCATCATTTGCACTGCCTGTTTGGCATCCTTTTTGTAGGTCTCTGTGCAGTGAAGTTTTGGCTGCAATAACTTAGCAGAAGCCCCTACTTCCCATAAACTGATGTTATCACTGATCAGCTTGCTGATCATTGCCTCTCCAAGCTGCATTAATTTTGATGGTCAGTGGCTTTCTCAATCCAGTTTTAAGGCTGTTGATGTTTTGTGTGTATGTGTCTATGCAGGCATGTGCCTGCACATGGATCTTGTCTATTTCCATGTTTCTGGTGTCAATGATTGTGCTTTTAATGTTTCTTCGTGTTGCTCACAGCTGACACAGACCGATATGAACCTCATGGAGCCTCCACTGCTTCAGTATCCTGACTGGAAGGGACATATGTTGTAAGTCTTCTCATTCTTGTAATGCTTCTCTTTTTGGGTGCTTGTCTGATAAACAAAATGGATGAGTACAAACCACTTCTGATACACATTAGTTAACGCTTTTCTAGGTCATTTAATCATCTTTTTCTTTTCAGAACTTTAAATTAGTCACCCAACTAGTTGAAAATCCTTTAAAAATCCAGTTAAAAATCCTTTTATGCAAGAGAAGATGCTGATTTTCTAAAATGAATGCAGTTTTAACAGCACTGCATGCATTAACAAATTAGGTAACTCCAAAAAGTTCCTTGAAACATCGTGAACATTGGGGACTTTAACCCTTCGGTACTGTTCTTGATTAAAGCTTTTCAGAAATGTATGCACAGCTATAGCTATTATCCGTGACACCTTTGCCATGTGTAACAGTCATGTCTGTGGCACGGGCCTGAGCTATCCTGTTTTCTAGCTACCTGCATCAGACTTTACTGTGCCCTGGCTTTATTTTCCTGAGATGTGGACCTGGGGAAGCCCAGCCTCTTGGAGAATAAGCTGAATCAATATTTGCTTTTGTGTCTTTCTCAGTTTACGGGAGGAAGTGGCTCGATTTTTGACCTATTACTGCAAGGCCCCTGCACCTCTTAAGGCAGAAAATGTGGGTAACCCACTTTCCATTGGTGTCTATTCTAATGTATTGCCATTTGTTGTCAAACAATTTCATCTTATTTTTTTTAAACAAGTGATTTTGTAAGATGACAGCCTTTTATCATGTAAATGAGATTGAATCATAGCCATTTTAGTAGCTTTTGATGCACACTTCAGCCAAAATCTGCTGTATATTTGCCTTATTCTGTACTTTTGTGTGTCAGCTCCTCATGCCATTGCTCTCAGTGAGGCTTTATGCTTCTATCTCCTTATTCAGCTCTGGGACCTACAGTGCTTGTATCCCTCAGCCTTGACAAAGAGTGCCCGTTGTTTCTGCTGGCTTTAATTTCATTCTGTTTTGCTGTTACACCTCAGGACAAAATCTGTCATTAAGCCGACAGTAGTTTTACTTGGGAAAAACAGACGTTTTCAGACTTTGTAACAGTGTTGTAAGGAAGCTGTCAAGACCTGAGTCTTCGCAGAACGTGCTTACTTGGGAGGGATGCAGGCCGGGCTCGGTGCGTGCACAAGTCCTGCTTTTGCTGGCTTGTAAAGGCAGCAGGGGCGGGTGCAGCCACTGCTCTTCTGGCTGCAGTAATTCAGCAGAAGCCTCTGCTTCACATTAGATGAAGTTGTCACTGATCAGTTTGCTGATCATTGCCTCTCCAAGGCAGCAGACTCTACCTGATGCTTGGATTGTGAACTCATGGGACCTATGCGCATCGGTCTTCTAGAAGCAGGAGTCAAGTGTGCTCCTGTATGAGACAGCAGTTTCTCTGTTGCACAGATTTGGCAGGAAGTAGGAGAAGAGAATGCATATTAGCTGGTGAAAAGGATTTTGCCTTTCTAGAGGTTCAGAACTTCTCCCCAGATTTTTCCCAACTTAAAACCTGCTCTTTCTAAATACTGTATTGCTTATTACAATCAAGAATGGCACCTGGACAAAGTATCATGAAACAGAGTACAAGATTAAAGTTGTTTCTGATAGAAGTGGGAATTCAGCAGGAAAATTCTGGGAACATCCATGCTAGAGAATTAGGGAGAAAACATATTTGGTGATATTGTTAGAAATCGCTTTTGTGGTGCTGTCTTTCTATGGACCAATTTATCACTAGCCTCTCTCTTTCTTCTCTAGGTGATTGTTTTGAATGGTTGTGGCTCTTTGTTTTCTGCATTAGCAACAGTCCTTTGTGATCCAGGGGGTAAGTGGATTGCTGGGAGATGTTTTTAATGTTTATTTTTGTCGGGAAAAAACGAGTTACTCAGTTTAAATGTTGCTTGATGTAAGTGAAAGAGCAAAATTGATACTGGCCTGCTGCAAGGTTCTTGTTTCCTGCAGCATTGTGTTGTGAAATTCATCGCCTTCACAGTCTGCAGATCTCTGGCACTCACACTTTATGTCTTGTCCTGTCAGCCTTCACTGTTCTGGGGTGCTCTGTTTAGCCCACTATATGTAGGCTATGCTCAAGCTTACCAGGGGTATTGGATGGGTGTACAGTGTCCTAATTCTTGCAGAAGACTGAAGAATTGATACAGAAAGAAAGTGGAGAAAAAGACAGTAACATTAAAATGTTTCTACAGGGCATAACTGTAGAAAAGCTTTCATGCTTGGCTGAAGTATGGTAGAAGAGAGAGGACTGGGACCGGTCACTAACTCGTTTTGTTGTCTTGGTTCCAGAGGCTGTTCTGATTGCTACTCCCTTTTATGGTGGTATCACCCAGAGTGTCTTCCTGTATGGCAACGTCAAGCTGGTGTATGCCTATTTAGACAGTAAGGTAAGAATAAAGAGAAGGGAATATGAACCTGTGCAGTTAAAAGATAATTGGCACAGAAAAGTGCCAAGCTTTGGGAACCTCAGAACAAAGCTAGACAGCAGCCTGTGGACATTTTCCCATTTATTGTTGGGAAATTGGGCACATCATTTTCAAGAAATGTGTTCAAGGCCATAAATCTGGATTCCAATTTTGGCCTTTTCTTGTATGGCTCTTGAGGGAGAAAATGGTCATTTTGAGCCTTGGAGACAGAAGTATGTACTGTCCTACTAGAGATGGTCCCAGGGGTAGAAGAGCACATGGAGATCTGGCATTGCTTTAGTTATTTAGGATGGCCAGATAATTCTGTGCATGTAGCCAGTCTATGATGAACATTTATTTGATTTTATTTATTTATTCTTTCTGTAGTATAAAAGGATAAGAGGATGGATGCTCTTTATTGTTGGCCATTATTTTGTTTTGGGGAACATTTCTCAGGGGAATGGCTCAAGGCAGACTCTGTTGAAATAATTTGGCCTTTTTTTTATCTTTGTGATGCTTTCAGATTACTGGAACAAGCACTCGGCCTTTTCAGCTTACAGTGGAAAAACTGGAAAAGGCCTTGCAGGATGCCCGGGCAGAGGTGAGTGTAGCTGAGCTTTGTATTACCAGTCTACAAGTATTTGTATTCTTTGTAATAAGTCCAAAATATGTTTGAGATGGCTGGTCCCAGAAATGGCCTGAAGACCAAAACTATTTCAAAACCTAGCACCTGGCTTTCTCATGATCCTTACAGAAAGCCTGAGATAGGCTGCTTGCAAATCCTGTTTGCACTTGTGGCAGAGTACTCAGCAGCACTTCCAGGAGGAATCCCACTGTGTCATGTGTATCCGGACATGCTCTAAAATGTAGGGACTACCCAGGATTTCTCCTTTGGGAAGGCCAGCTGAGTTATCCCAAAAACTGACTGCTCTACTCAGCAGTGCAGCAGAATCCACCAGAATCCACTAAGACCAGCCAGAGTGTGTGCAGGAGGGGCAAATCTAGATAAGAATTACCTTTCCGAATATTTAGTCTGTAAGTTTTGAGACTGTTCTAAACCTGGTACATGTTTAGCTGCATCTTTAGATCATTACCAGCTGTGACATCTCCAGCCACATATGCTCTAAATGTGAGCAGTTTGCATCCGTGTAGCTCAAATTCCTATCTTTCTTGCCTCATTCATGGGCAATCTTCAGTAATCTGTTACTTCCTGATGACTGATACAGCTCAGAGAGAGTTCTCTACATGCTGAGAAAGTGTGAGAGCATCTTTCTTATCAACTGGCTTACCAGATGGCAACAAACATGGCAGACTCCCCCTTTTCAAAATCATACATTGATTCTATAGTATTTTCCCCAGTTCACTTTGCAAGTGCTATAATTATAAAAATATCTTAATTTGTGGGTAAAAGTTTTCTTATGCAAATCTAACCTTTGAGGTGAAATGTCTTGGTGGAAACTGAAGGGGAGTCTGGTGTCATGCTCAGTGCTCTTGTGGAGGGACTGAAAATTTATCCCATGATGAATGCTCTCTTACTATTGCATTGTTTGTGGTCTGCAGGGCGTCACTGTAAGGGCCTTAATTCTACTGAATCCCCAAAATCCCCTTGGGGACATCTACTCCTTGTCAGAGCTACGGGATTACCTGGAATTTGCCAAAAGGTATGTCATTGTGGAGGGCTGAGGTATCCTGAGTCAGATACTGCTTTCAGAGTCTGGTTGGACTACTTGCTGTCCCTTAATTTATATGTGAATGTCTTTTCAGTCAGGCAAAATGCCTGTTCTTCACACACAGCAGCGGGTTTAAGAGAGGAGAGAGGGCTGGCAGGGAGAAGGGAACATGGACCATCCAGTCACCTGGAGTAGCAAGGCAAATTGCATGAAGGAATACAAGCTTTATTTCTTGGCAGTCCTAGCAAACACTGTGGTGCTGTGCTTCTTTGCACAGCAAAGGAAACTGAGTTCCTTTCCTCACAGTTTCTCTGTATGTGCAGAGAAAAAGGAGTATTTGAACATGGCTTCCCAGCTTCATCACTGATGCTCTCTGAAATTTGGTCGGTTCTGAGTGGATGATGGTACAATGCACTCTAGAGGGGTAGTACATACAGCAGTTAATTTTCACAAATGCATTGGAAATGACTGAAATTTTATCTCATTATATAGCTGCAGTGGGCGACAGCTGGATATAACTCAAATCACTTCAATGTACACATAATAGATCTTCTGAGTTGCTGAAAAGTGCTTATGTGCTGCAAAATTTGGTGTCCCTCTTCTTTGTATAAAGCCAGCCTTGAATTTCTTTTTGCTTCTAAGCCAGAAGCAGCATTCTATTGTAATTTTCATTTTGTCCTTTTGCAGACATGAATTGCATGTGATAGTAGATGAGATCTACATGCTGTCAGTTTTTGATGAATCAGCCACGTTTCACAGTGTCCTAGGCATGGACAGGTAAAATCAGCTCCTACTTCCCTGGCCATCTTCCAGTGACAATTCAACATGATGCCTTGCTGAGAACTTGTGACTGGAAGTTAAGTCATGAGCTAGCAAATTCTGATTCTGCCTTACATTGTTTTTTTTATTTTTTATTTTTGTAATTTCTGAATGGCAAATGCATTTTTTCAAGTGCAAGTTGAAAATGATAGTTAGTTTTCTGCTATGATACACTTTTCAGGGTGTGCTTCGGTATTTGCTTGTGAAAGTCCCTAAAAAATGGAAACGAATGTTTCATTTCTTGAGAGTGAGGCTTTTCTTTCCTATCTAAACATCAGTACCTCTTTCCCATGTTTCTGCTGATGCCTGTAAAGACATTCTGTTGCTGTTTACTTTCTTTTTTTCATACAGTAGCCACAGATCACAGTGTTATTACAGATTTGAGAATGTTTTTTTTTTTAGGTATTGATACAAGAATTTTTGCAAAGCTCACATTTTAAAAATGTTTTAATTGCTTTTTCTTTCTAGTTTTCACCAGTGGTGCTATTTTGTGCTCATTTGCAAGGAGATAAAATTATGCTTGGCTGTTAGCTCAGAGTTGCTGAGTTTAGATGTACAACATTGCAAAGGAAGAGTCTCCTTCTGCAAAGTATTGTGGTTTGAAAGAAATAAAGAAAATTAAATTTGTATAAAATATATTGATTTTTAGCATTAAATTTACAAACTTTATATGTGCAGGAAATCTGTGCATGAAATATAGCACTTAGTGCAAGTATCTATACATCTGAAATACCTTAAAATCATGTCTAAAATTAGTTCCTGGGAGTTCCTTGCTTCTAAAGTTAGGTCAGATTTGGATTTTCCCCGCTTGACTGATCTTCTGTGCTGCGCTGTCTGTCACTGTGTAATGCTGCCTCTCTGTTTTTGCAATGCTGCACTGGTGAACCAAAAGCTTCAGCACCTATGACACTAACTGCCCATCTGCATCCTTCTACATACAGATTGCCTGATCCACAGAGGACTCACGTGATGTGGGGAATAAGCAAGGTGAGTGCCGGTTGCCACTGTGCCGTGGCTTCCTCACTGCTGCGGTTGGCTTGCTGTCCTCAGGTTCCTCATGCGAGAAAGAACAAGGCAGTGGTAGTAGGATCCCAGCTTTCCTGTGCAATAAAGTAGTCTCTCTGTGTCTTCTGCAGGATTTTGCTGTCTCTGGGATTCGTTTTGGCACTTTGTATACAGAGAACCAAGATGTTGCTAATGCGGTGGCTTCTTTGTGTTATTTCCATGGGGTCTGTGGACCTGTCCAGCACAAGGTTGCACAGCTGCTTAGAGACAGAGGTGAGTCAGCAGCTTAATGGAGGATCCTCTGCCGTTCTGTGTATCTTGGTACCTCGGGGGATCCTGTCCCCTTACTTTCCCAAGTGGTCTCTTGCTTCTGCAATTGGCAGCCTTCCATAATCCTGAAGCTGCCTGTGTAAGCCATGTCTGACAGTTCCACAGCAGAGGAACATCTCTGCAGAGCTCCTCGTCAGCGGAGTTAGAGGAGCAGCTCTGAAGAAGCATGATAGCTGTGTGTGTAGAAGTAGCTAGTGTTGTACAGAACCAGCGAGACAAAGAATACAACCTTGTGGGAAGAGAGAAATGGAACTGGATTTCTAGCTTTGCCCCGGTTGGAGCGCTAACAGTCCACAGCTGTGAAAGCCATGAGTGTAGGCAAAGTGGTGAAGAAGATATGCACGGACATTAAACTGCTAAATAGTTCTTGCCCCCATTTCTGCTTTTTGAGGAAACACAAAAGGAGTCGAAAGGTGAAATGTAAGAAGGCATTGTGAGTATTTTAGAAATGTGAACAGATCTGAATTCTTAGTCAGCTTGTTATTTTTTTTTCTTTATCTTCTCCTTTTGGTTAGACTGGATCAACCAGGTGTACCTGAGGGCCAACCATGCCCGCCTAAAAGCTGCCCATACATATGTGACAGATGAGCTGAAGACGCTTGGGGTTCCTTTTCTCAACCGCAACGCAGGCTTCTTTGTTTGGATTGATTTCAGAAAGGTTGGTAGTCTTAGGAAAGGAGGCTTCTCCTGGGATGAGGGCAGGCACATGGTGCAACTGCGTCCAGGGGAAAGTTCAATATTGCGATAAGCATTTTGTTAAAACCCCATCTGTTGTCCGATGAGCAGCGGGAGGGACTGCCTGGTATTTCTGTGCGTGCTTTTCCTTTCGTCTGTCTGTGCATTTCCCTCCTTGCAGGAATCTTACTGCTCTCAAGCCACTTTCCTCCCCATTTCTTCCTTTATATCACAACTGCTGTACTTCAGAGGTAAAAGGTGTCTCCCCTGGCCTTTTTAGACCTCATGGGAATCACAAATTCATGAGGATCTCAGGGAGTTAGCCTATATGTGATTAACCTCTTGCCCTTCTGGTGACTCTCCCAGTACCTTAGGACAGGAACATTTGAGGAGGAGATGCTGCTTTGGAGACGTTTTCTTGATAACAAGGTCCTCCTGTCCTGTGGCAAAGCCTTTGAGTGCAGTGAACCTGGATGGTTCCGTATCATCTTTGCTGACAAGACCCACCGACTACAGCTGGGTGAGTGCTGTTTTCTTCTCTTTTTCTTCCCACCAGAGTTTCTGCAGCAGTTTCCTCCTCTCCTTAAACCTAAACTATCTTGTTATTATCATCCTTGTCTTTCCATACTTCCTTTCCTTCCATCCTCCAAATTTTTCTGGATCAGACAGGGATTTGGAGATCCTTGTGGCTTAAACTAATCCACTAATGTTTCCCCTACTTATACCACTGCAGGTATGCAGCGGATCCGCAAGGTTCTGGAAGAGCGAGAGCAGGAGATACTGGCTCAGGAAAAGGAGCAGCCTTGTCAGTCAGATCAGGATGGCAAAGCAGATAGCACAGATGAAGTAATTTTCGTATCCCGCCACCAGGAACCTACCTGTGCTGGTAGTTCCAACCTCGGTGACCTCATTGGCCTCCTACAGCAGCAGATGCGTTCATCTGACTGGCTACAGAAAAATACAGCAGAGCAGTTTGCACAGGAAAAGCCAGAGATCTACGATGTGTTCAGCAAACTAGTGGGGAAACAGTAGGGGTCAGTGTGCCTTCAGGGGTGTTCCTGAGCACTGAGTGACTGGCCCTGGGCCCCTAACAGCTCAACAGTGACTTCCGGCAAATAATATATTTTCTGTATAGCAAGAAAATCACTTTGTAAAACCCCTCCTATACCCCCTGTTTGAGATATCTGATTTGTATTATATAGGTGCTTTCGTTGGACTGAGGTAAAGGTAAGGAATAGTAGGGGGTCTTGTTCACCTGCTACCCCTCGTCCTGCTGCATCATTGTATTTTGTATTTCATTTCTAATGAATATGCTCTTAACTCTCTTATAAGGTCCTGTGGTGTCTTTTTTATGCTTCTTATTTCACTCTTTTTGGGAAAATGGAGACATGAGATTGTTAAAATGTGTAAAGTTTCCCTTTTCCTGAATGATGCTCAGAAGTAATTAATAATTTCAGTGCCAGAAGAGGACTGCTTTCACAAAGAAATGTTTTTGGGAGATACAACTTGGTGTCCGCCCTAAGGTAGCCTCAGCTAAGGTTATATAAGCCTGCATACATGGCCACCTGCATGGGTGAGGCTCTTACAACATGATAATTTAGTTTGAGTTCAGTAAAGCTTTTTCATTTTGAGTTGGTTTCCATTCTGTTCTCAGATCAGACAGTATCTAACCCCTTTGGTTGGTAAAATGCCCATTTTTGTTTCTGTCCTTCTCTTTGCATAAATAAAGGGCACCTGTTGGCCTCTTAGCCCACAGTGTCCACAAAAGAGCTAAGAGTGGAGAGGTGATGGAAAGCAGACGTTCTCTCTGCAGCCTTCCTACTCCTTGAAGTCCATCCCTTCTGGTTAGCAGTGAGGTTATTGGCATGAACACTGCTGAGAATGCTTCTTGTACCACTGTGCTAGATGTACCTACTTTAAGCCCACAGGCTTCCAAGGTGGCACCTTTCACTGCTATCAGGATAATTAAAGCAAATTTTTACCTGGACTACTATGTTTGTCAATTTGCAAGGTAATTTTCTTGATTGACTCAACAGTATTCTTCAGCATCCTCTCCTTCCTCTCTTTTCCATTTTGAAAGACACTGTTACCTGTATGATGGTGACAAAGTATTTTTGTTGGAAAGCTTCTTTCACAGATACAGAACTGTTTAATTTCTGGTATGTTAAAATTTTGGGTATCTTAAAGGAAGCTAAGCTGGTTTTTTTTCTGCATATATATTAATCCAGAGTTAAAGGAAATGGCTCATGGAAGGTGAATGGAAGCGCACTGTTCTCTTCCTGTAATTTGTTGGCATTACCAAGTTGCATCTTGGTGGCATTATGGAATCTGTTTATATAATGAGTTAGAGGTGAAAGATAAAATTCAGACTAAATTCTGTGCTGTCAAAGGGGTTTGAACTTGCTGATCACAACTGAAGAGCCATCTCCTACTTTTCTGATCAAGTCTCTAACATGAAATTGGAAAGACAGGAAAAAATCCTTCAAATACACGTATCTCAGGTTTCTTCTCTCTGTAGATTTTTTAGGTGAAGGACAGTGTTGAGTCATTCAAAAAATCAGGTTATTCTTTGGTCCAGCCTTCAAGTAAAACAGGTTTTGTTTTACAATTATTTTGTGAGGTAAGGTGTCAGTGATCAACGGCTCACAGTGGTCACGTGGTTCTGTTGATTTTGTTCTTGGGCATTGTCGATTTGGGCAGAAGAGCACATTGCAATGAGCGACAAAAGCATGTGTCCATATCATAATCTGAATTACCACGGCATAGGTAGCAAATAATTACTGCAGCTGCGCTTTGGTGAGTTAGCTGTGGAGAGCTGCAGGGATGGTAAGGAGCAGTGTGTGACCAGCTGCTGAGGAGAAGGTAGTGCTGCTGCTAAAGGGGACTGGTCCACCTCTCGGACACCACTGAGGGAGGCAAGGTTGGTGAGATGATTGGTAAGATGAGCGTAGAGGATAGATATAAGCATCATATTTGCTTAGTAGTTTGTTATTTTTCCATGTACAGTATTTCTAAGCACATTCTGAGGTTATTATAATTTATTTTGCATTTGTTCTTGGCTGTCCACAAAGAAAGCTGTAGCATAAGACAGATCTCCTTGTGCAACTGGGAGGTGAAATGTGCAGCCAAAATACAAATGGACTTACTGGCTTGCCCCCCTTATTTATGTATCCCAAGGAGTGTCTGAGCAACAAAAAATTAAGGAGGAAGCTTTTTGAAATGAAAAACAAAGTAAGGCTGTATAGGCATTAGTTGAAACTGCATTTTAAGGGATTCCTAGAACAAATTCAACCCATTAATTGCTCCTACTTTACTTTTCTTTAGAAGTTCTAGTCATTCCTATGGTTAGAGTATGTTACTTTACTACATTCACATGGATGTAGATGCTTACCTTTTTCTGAAAGTGTTTGTTTTGTTTTGTTTTGTTTTGCATTGTGGCTAGTTAAACACACCTATCTGCAGCAAAGAGGCTGCAATACATTTTCAAAATCCTCATAGCTAATATAATACGGTCCAAATTCACTTCCATCTGAGTTTACGGCAACTAAAGATAGCAGGGGAGATGCACGTTTTACTGCATGGACTATTTTCCATGTTTTTTCAGGTTTAACACCTGAGGAGCTCTCCACTGAGGAAGGTTAGCTTGGTCATGGTAACTTAACATAAAATTGGAAATAAGGCCTTCGCTGGCCATTGAAAGAGTTGTCAAAAAAATTTGTCAAACTTGTCAAAAATTGTCAAACTGAAAAGAATTGTCAAACATTTAGGAAGTCCTAAGCATATCTACAGAGGAGTTCAGTTGGCTGTTACTTGCTGCCCAAATGTGCTGACAGGAGGAAGGCTGCTGCTCAGCAGGGTCTTGGCAGGGGCTCCTCTGGGCAAGAGCCCCCTGGGCACGCTGTCCTCCCAGGCCTGTGCGAGTGTTTCGCTCCTCTGCTGCCTCCGTGTCAGATGTTCGCTGTGCACATTATTGCTCATCGTTATCATTAATGTGCTTTTTTTTTTTTTTTCCCCTACATGGCAAATCTCTACAGGAAAAAAAAAAATAGATACAGAAATGAATAAGGTCTGAGTGCCCCCTGCCTTTCTTTTTCCAGTTTGGAAAGCAACATGCAAACAGAACAGTATCTGAAATGATGAAGCTGGTCAGAGATGCATTTAAAAAAAAAATGTTGCATTTCATCTAAAATAAGAATTGCCATCAAGTTGAGTATAACACTGTGCCTTCCCTGCTTATGTCCACTGTAATTAAACGATGATAAAATCCACTTTGCTTATAGTTTTTGGTTTCAGGTTATCATTCATTTGAGTACGGAAAGGATGCTAGGTGGTTTTGTGGTCTTTGCCAGGAACAGTTCCAGTCTCTCTCTCTCTCTCTTTCCCTTCTCATTATCTCAGGGGAATGTTCAGAATTTTTCGGTTAGAGGAGGTAATTTACAGCACAGCTTTCTGTCATAGAAACTGCCCTAACCTATATTTCAGGTCTAACCTTAATGTGGCCATGTTTGTGGGAGGGGAAGATCTGTGAATCTCCATACGTATAACCTGTGTTACACTGCAGCTAAGCGAACAGCATGGATCGGGCCCAGTCCAGACAAATATTTAATGAAGAATCGTGCACACTTAAGGAACAAATCTGTGAAGATAGGTATTCCTAGCAGAAACTGAGGGAAAATATTCACTAAAAACTTAATAATCCTCTACCTTAACTGAAGAAGGGCAGCTGCTGGAATGTACTGCATAGTAATTTTTTTTTTAGATTTTTTAAAAATAAATGCTAACACCTTAGATGTTCTCCTTCTCTGTTAGAGTGCCGACAACAGAGCGGTCAGCTGAGCCGATAGTTGTGTGCTCCCCTCACCCCAGCCACCCAGTTTCTTAAAACTTGTTTTGGGGGTCAATTTATCATTTATATTGGTAATTTTTCTGCAGTCCTCCTCCTGTTACTTGGTTAGGGAATTCCTCTGTTGCTCTTCTGCTGTCAGCAAGATTCCATTTCATCGGAGAGACGGTTGGACTAAGGGCTGGATAAAAAACCTTCTTCATGGAAGAAGCTATGTGAAGCCCACCCTAAACATATCTGCATCTAAAGTGTCAGACATTCAAAAAAAATAAAGCTGCTTTTGCCCTTCTGATTACATATGCAGCCATTTTAGTGAGACAGGCTCACCTAAGAGAGGATCGGTTTGTTTTTTTTTCTGAAGCAACTCCGATCACATCATGGAGAACAGCACAAGGTAACCTACAAGAGTATGCAGAAAAATGTGTGTGTGTGTGTCTGTGTGTTCGGTTTGAGAAAACTGGAGGGGCAAGGTACACTCATGCTTCACTCCAATTAATGCTTTATTTATTACCAGCTTACATAAAACACTGGCAACTGACCAGTGACAAACATACTTTAGTCAGAGATGGTTATAAATACTCTGCTTTTTGTCCTCGGTTTGCCAGGATCAGTTATTTTTAGCAATGAGCCAGTCGACCTTATCAAAATGAAGAATCAAAAATAGTCTGGAAAAACACCGCGAGGAAATGCTGTTTTTAGCAGCCCCGTCCCCTCGATGCTGCCAGCCAGCGAGGTGTGAGCACTCGCTTGGTGAAACATGAATGCCCCCGCACAGCGTGACATCTGGGAGCAGTGGGGACGGGGAAAGTGCACCGCGAGCGTTTCTGTCTGCGCGCTTCTGTCACATTGGGGTTTCTTTGCAGGGAACACTTCTCAACCCAATCCCCTCACGGCTCACATCCTTCCACGGGAGCTACAGCAGCAGAGCGCCGGACTATATTTACATTTCTTTCTCCTTTCGATTCAGTAAGGCAGTATTGGACCTCGAGTTAGGAGGTCAGGCAGGTTACTCGCTGCCCAGTGCCACCCACCACGGCGCAGCACCGTCGGAGGCGGGTGATAGGGGAGAGGCTACAGCTGCGCAAGGGGCTGCTGGACGCAGTTTATTGCTCAGCCTAGTTATAAACCCAGTGATATAAATGAGGGTATCATTTAGTTGTGACATAAATTGAAACAGTGAGGCAAGGCAGTGCTCTAGCTGGGACAATGTCCTGCTTTCTCTCATACCAGAGCCAAACTGCTTCATTCAGTCCAGTACCTTGATTATTGTAACAGCAATTAGCAAATGTTTTGGAAGTAAGATATGAGCTATGATTTTTACTTATGCTATGCCACAGGATGAAAATAAGGCAGAAAAGATGTCCCCAAGCCATTCGTTTTCCCTTTCATATTTGCCTTTTAAGTTGATCTTTTATTATAAAGGAGTTTTCAAGATGTGCTGCTTCCAGCACTGGCTGCATCAGGTACCCTGCAACACCTGCAGCTGCTTTGTGTGCACAGAGACCCAGCATGGGAAGGTTCTGCGGTCGTTTATTTCTGTCCTGCGCGCTGATCATCCTTGCAGATAATACATGGTGCTGTATGCGACAGCAGGCGAATGCATGGCGTGATGGCAAAGCACTTAACAACAAATTCCCAGATGACCTCAAAAGGGTCAAATAAGGCAAGGCATGAAAGGGCAAAGCAAAGTGAGGTAAAATATGCGCTCTCTCTTGTATATTTATAAAAATTGATAGGCTGTTATCCAGATGCTGATGAATATTTTTACAAGCTATAAATGGCAACCTGGAGTCTAAAAATAGCGCTGTGCTGCAGACTTGTCTGGCTCAGCTGCATCACCAGAATACAGATAGGCTCCCTGATGTGGTTTCAGGGAAATCTCTATCACAACAGACTACGTCCTCCATTTTTCCTTGCTGTTTGGAAATAAAAGAGGTGATGCTGCTTGCATTTTTTCCATTCCAAGCTCTTAATAAAATTGCACTGCCTTCCAAATTTTCCTATAGCAATGAAACTGCCAGCGAGTCTCCTTAACCGTCCCAGCCCAGCGACCGCGGCTCCGTCTCCTCGCTGGAGGAGCAGGGAGGCAGAGGAAGCGCCGGTGGGCGCCGCGTGGGCTGGATGCAGCACGCCGCGCAGCGGCCCCGGCCCCCGGCCCCGCGAGGGCCCGGCCGCTGTCCCTGTCACACGCCCGGGCCGCCCGGGCACTGCTGGACGCCGCCATTTTAAGCTGATGGGTCAAAGAACACAGCAGGCTTGCGCTAGGGGCGAGGGAAAAGCCAGGAGGTGGCTCGTGGGTGGATTCGCAGCCCGGGCCACTGCGGTGAGGGGAGCAAGCACGGGGCCCTGTGCGGGGACACGGCACGCTGCTCGAAGGCGCCTGCAGGGCGCGTGGGCCACGAGTGCCCCGTGCGCTTGTGGCAAAGCGGCAGCGTGGCNNNNTGGCCGCGCCTGCTTTTTTTGGAACGAAACTGACGTCTGTGTTTCTGGCACAGCCGGAGCGTCGTGCCACGACTTCATCCCGCTCCGTCACTGCAGGGGCTGGCTCAAGGCACCGCTGAGAACGGCCTGGGAACGTTTTCCGCGTGCTTCTTGCTCTCCCGCTTCCCCCGACGGCCTTCCTACGCACGACGGCTGGGGAGCAGGCACGAAGCAGCCCTGGACGAGGCGCGGCGGACAGCTGACGGCGAGCGGCGAGCGCCCACGCGCGCAAGACCGGGGCGGCGGCTGCCCTTCGCGACGCGCTTCGCGCGGCCAAGCCGCGG
>VXAL01002299.1:529-36145 GCA_013399475.1 Chauna torquata | reverse complement strand
CGCGAGCAGCAGCTCGATGTCGGCGTTGCCCTGCCCTGCCCTGGCTGCAGCGCTTGCCGCCTCGCGGCGAGTGCTGAGAAGAGGAGGAGGCCCCGTGTTCCCCGGCTGCCCGTCCGGCTCCCGCGTCCTGCTGGCGTTGCTCCAGGCCCCGCGCGTGGCGTGAGGCGAGTCCCCGGCGGCGGCCGTGCCGCGGGCCGCGTCCTCCCCGCAGCCCGAGGCCGGGGCGGCCCTGCCGAGTGACTCAGGGGCTCGCTGCCGGTGTGTAACGTGTGGCAGCGGGAGCGCTGGGGGGAAGGCGGGGTAACGTCATGGGCGGTCAGAAGCCCGTGGGGAGTTTTTGGTTGTAAAACTAATAGTCGCATAGCATTCCGGTTGGTGTCTGGATGGCGGTGTCATGTACGTGTTACCGTGTACAATGGGCTTTAAAAACTGTTTCCGGAATCAGAATGCGAACAGAAGTTAACGAGAGCAGCTGTTGGAACAGAAATCTTCGCTAGTATCAGAAATTACGTTTGCGCTGTTCTGTCTAAGTGCAGTCGCTTCATGGCTTAGCTGCCCCGTCATAACAGTCTTTTGTTAAGAACTGCCAAATAAGTGTTACGCAGTTTTATTCAGACCATTTAATGCTGTAACGGTGGTACTTTTATTCGTATTTGTTGCCTGCTGTATGGCTGACTGCGAGACCTTCTTGCTCTCAACGCAAGAAAACGTCCCATCTTTGCACCAAACGTATAATTACATCATCTGCATTCTTATTCAAGAAGGAAAACATACCATTTTTAAAAGTGCCCACTGTGGAGTGTACAGGTTGGAGTTACAGTTTGTTACTTAGTGTGGAAACTTGAGCTGATAACCTAAACGGCTTCCTGCATGCAACAGCTAGCTGGTCCTTCAGTCTGTAGCTAATATAGCAGGAACCATGATTCTGCATGTAACGGCTCGAGAGAGCAATCAATGATGACGGCAGTTGTGTGACTGTATGTATGATACTTTATATTACATCATGTTTTTCACTAAAAAGTCTTATTCAGGCTACAATGAACGGTTCATTAAATGCTTTTCTTCATATGGCTGCAGTTGCCACTCTTTTTTTTTTCGACCCCCCAAAAGGCATATTGACAAAGACCACAAGTTACTTCCTTTTCTTTCCAGATGTACTTTGGTATCGTTCTGGTCAGATGTGGTGGGGCTCCTATATAATTTGGTTTGAAAACTGCTTGACATTAGAAGCAGTATCATGATCCCAAGTTCTGCGTGATGCCCGTTACGAGCCCTTTGTGCAGTATCCAAGTTGTGTCTCTTCACTCACAGCTGAGCTGTGTGTTGTTTTGCTGGTTTTTTTTTTGGTGTTCGCTATGAGTACATTCAGATGTAGATGCAGTACCACCTGTGAGGACTCATTCCATTATAACCAGGCCCAGTAGATCAGCTTCATGTTGTCATTGCCAAGTGGCAGTCCCAATGTATAGACCGGTTGGCATCTTACGTTCAAGTGGGACATGTGGGCATCTGAAGGAATTTTACTGTAAATCTGCTGAGGCAAAGAACCTGTCTTGAAAGGGTTAAGTGAATGTTTCTCTGCATTGTGATAACTATACATCTCTTCCAGGGTTCAGCCTTAAACCTCTCTCGTTCTAACTTGTAGAGACAAGAGATAATTGATTCCATTATGTGTGCGTCAGCCAAGTATAACACCCGGGGTCCAGCCCTCATCCCGAGAATGAAGACCAAGCATCGCATCTACTACATCACTCTCTTTTCCATAGTTCTGCTTGGCCTAATTGCCACAGGAATGTTCCAGTTCTGGCCGCACTCCATTGAGTCGTCCAGTGACTGGACTGTTGAAAAACGCAGTGTCCACGATGTGCCTGTGGTCAAGCTTCCTGCTGATAGCCCCATTCCTGAGCGGGGAGACCTCAGCTGCCGGATGCACACCTGCTTTGATGTCTATCGATGTGGCTTCAATCCCAAAAACAAGATCAAGGTATACATCTACTCACTGAAGAAGTATGTGGATGAATACGGGATGTCAGTGAGCAATACCATTTCGAGGGAATACAATGAGCTACTAACTGCCATCTCTGACAGTGAATTCTACACTGACGATGTCACCCGGGCCTGCCTTTTTGTGCCGTCCATAGATGTACTCAATCAGAACACGCTCCGTATCAAGGAGACAGCTCAGGCTTTCGCACAGTTATCCAGGTACTTACTGAAACTGCAGTGTGGGAATTTGAAGACCCCAAGTGGAAAAAATTAAGGTTAATGGTGGAGGGGAGGATGCAGAGAGTCAGTGCTAGAGCCAGTCATTGCCAGAACTTATCATGTATTTATGGAGAACACCTTTCTAATTGTTGTCTGGTTTTTCTTTTGCTTTAGGTGGGATCGAGGCACAAATCACTTGCTCTTCAATATGCTGCCTGGAGGGCCTCCAGATTATAACACTGCACTAGATGTTCCTAGAGATAGGTATGTGTTTTGTTGTGTTTGAATGCATGGCTCTGAGTTTAAACGCCACTGGAGAAGCAGCAAGCTCAGGAGTGTAGCTGATAGCAAAGGATGTGCTCCTTAGCCTTTTCAAAGCTGGAGTATGGCTTCATCTCTTCTCGGAAAAGGGAAGTAGAGAAGTCGCTCCCTTGTACAGGACAAGTGTTTGCTCCTGACAGAAATCCGACAGTTTAGCCACGTTCTTAATTTTGCAGGGGATGTGATCTGTGGTAGATATTCATCTTAGCTGTTGGGCTTGCTGTAAGGATGGAGAATTTTCAATTTAGACTTGTATCTTGTGTTACCGAACCCGAAGTCTTTACAAAATGTGTCATTTGATGCAAATTAGAAGTTCAAAGATTGTTCCTAGCTTCAGCTTTCTGATAGAAGTCGGAATGCTTAAAGGACATTTTAAATAGCTGCTCTACTTGACAACACTCTGATGAATTTCAATTACTTTTGTTATCTTGACAATTACACTGTACTAGTAATCAGACAATTGCTCATAGTTATTCTGTCAAGTGTCTTTTTAAAATATTTGCCAGGAGCTTAAAAGGCATTGTGAATCCTGAGCTTAATTTTCACTTGCAGAATAGTTTACTTTTGGAAGAGGGAGGGAGTTTGTAAGGCAAAGAAAGTTGGGATAAGACAAACTTCACTAGCTTAGAAGCTGTTAGTGAATATGTTTCTACTGGATTAGCTTATATGTGTTTAGTCGTGCTGAGCTGAATCCCTCCAACCAGTCCCTCCCTTGAAGATCAAGGTTAGCTTTCTTCTGCTGAACGTTTTGTAGACAAAATCTTGCCTGAGACATGGGATTGTTGCTAAGAATGTTGTGTATGGAGTGTATCTTGATTTCTTTGCACCGAAGATGATTTAAAACATCATCTTTCAATGCCTGAACAGAACGTGTTTCTTCTGGACATGTTCAAAGAGTATGTTTACTGTTTGTAATTACATCACTGATTGCGAAGTAATGCTGTAGTTTTCGACTGTGTATGAAATGATATATGGATGTGGTTTAGCCTGAAGAGGGCAGTCAAGCATCATTCTTATGTAACCAAACCTGTTAATCTGTTAGTATATACCTGTTGTCTTAAGATTTGTATTTCTTAACAAGGATTTTCATTTGACAATGTTCTGTTTAACGGAATAGACTTTCCTCGGACTGTATGTGCATGCATGCATCCATAGAAAAAGTAGATTTATTAACTGAATGCAGTAGACTTCCTACACAGCACAACGTGTTTTTTTTTGGACTTTTTGTGTCAAATGTTCATTTCCTGCACACTAAGCCAGGATAAGGCCAAATGTAAATGTATTATTTTGGTAGCTGCTTGTTCTAAGTGTCTGTTGTGCTAATGTAGAAAGTCATATCATTTGAATTAATAAAAATCAAACCTTTTTTCGGCAAACAGCTGTTGTCGTAGCTTGCTGAACTGACTTACCCTGCAGCTGCGTGATCACTGGCTGTAATACAGTGAGAAGCAGTAACAATGCTGGGGATTGAGAAAAGGTGGACTCCTTTCTGTACTAAATGTAGTTCAGATCCTGGCCACCGGTGCAAAGAGAAGTGGTCTGTGACAATGTCCGTTGTGAGTACCTAGTCCTGGAAGGGCCCGAGTGCTGCAGTACGTGGTTACAGTATGATTTTGGAGTCCTCTGGAGGTCTTAGTTCATATCTAACAGAACAAATGAACTGGGCGTGCTTTCTTGATCTGAGTGTGTCCACACGCTACAGAGTGGGTAGTTAACAAAGCATGAAGGACGGTTGCTTGTAGTGTTGTGGGGCGAGAGGCGGCAGGCCAAAATAAAAGTATGCTGGCAGAGTTTGATGGATGTTGAATGACAGGTCTGAACTGTACCAGTACAACTCCATGAGGACTCAGTATGTGGGATTTTATGGATGACTGGTGAAATACACAGGTAATGTTTGTGAAGTTTGCACAGGGAATGTGGCCTACCTTCTCTGTTCAGCCCATACCAGATACAGAATCATAGAAACACAAAGTTGGAAAGGACCTACAAGATCATCTAGTCCAACCTTTTGCACAGAAGGGAATTCAGTTATATAGTGTTTTTACATCTGTAAAAGTCTTTAGATAAGTTATCTCACTTGAGTGGTTGGTTGTTTATTAAATCTTTAAATCTAATTTGCAGGAGACAGTGTAAAAGCGCTTTATTCCATAATTTTGAATATGGAAGTCTGCCTTGGGGGCACGGAGGCTATGTTGCTGATATTAGCTGCCATAACATATGTAATCTCCTGCCATAACACTTAAAAGATAAGCTCTTTATTATTTGTTAATAAGTGCCATTGAATTTGGTACAATAGTGTGGATGAAGGGATTTGTTTTGCTAAGCTGTTCTGTAGCTGTAGAATTGAACATACGGAATAGGATACTTTTTTTCTGCTTCGATTGATGAATTGGGTTTCAGTGACTTGTGAGATTTGGCAGAAAAATGATTATGATGGCAGCTGGGGAGAAACAGAGCGCAGACTAGTTGGGGCACTTCCTGGAGAGAAAGAAGGATCAATATCTGAGAAGCAGTGAAAAGTTGCTCGGGAACAGGCTTATTCCTCATTGGTCAGTGCAATTTAAAGATTATTCATCTTGAGTACATTAGGAGTTAATATCTCTATTCCTTTACTGCGCCATACAATGAAAATCTGAGAGGAGTTATTTAAATGGTGTTGGTTCCCTGTGGGTTTGTTTAAGTAACAGTCTGTATGACACACACCTGCTTTCTCAAGGCTGATGAGGTGCTGTCATGTTTTCACCGGATCCAATTAAAACAATCTGGTTGTAGTTTCCCAATTAGGGGGTTATAAAAAGAGGAGGGGGATATAAAGTATAAGAACAGCAGCACCCAAACCAGTTTTTTTTTCTCCCTGCTTGTAGTTCAATTGATGTGGATAAGCCCTGGAACATGCAGCTTCAAGGGTGAGGGCTAGTCATAATAGCATTGTACACATAACGCGTGCGTGTCACCACCAAAGGGAGGGCACTGGAAAGGAATCCCAAATAAGCACTTGGGACATAAATTCTCACTCGGCACGTACTTGATTTATCACCCTATTCTCAAGTTGATTTCTGCTTCTACAAATAGTTTGTGTTCTGAGTGAGGAGTAATAAAGGGCAAGTTGTTTTGATTTTGTAATTGTCATCAAACTGAAATACGTCTCTAATCCAGAGCCTGCAATTTTCAAAGAGCTTCTTAAATGACATTTAGTACTGCTTCCTTGACTACTTGGATGAAGTCACATTTATGCCTAAATGTGATTGTGATGTTGGAACACTAAACAACTGTGCTGCAGTTTAGAGCAGGAAGTGAAGTATGCTGCGGAACATCTGAAGGGAGTTAGAACAGGCAAAACATACTGATGTTTAACCAGGGTGTCATGTTCTGAAGGGAAAAAATAATCAGTCTTGGATGACAATTAAGTAGAATGATAATCTGTTGTATAACAGCAGTGGAAAAACTGCTCTAAACACTATTCTAGGGATGTAATTCAGTGAAAACTGAAAAATAGAGTATCACCTAATGAGTTGTCAGTATGTCTTCTGGTCTCATCTTGACTTTCTTCTGATATATCTATTTTGATGGCTGATGAGACATGCCTGCTCCAGTGTGAACTATGACAGTGTACAAGCGTGTGATAATAAGGCTGCTGGCTGTAATCATAGCTGCTACAATGGATACAGCTCCTCAAGGTCCTTCCTGTAGTGCATAGAGTAGTGGTGTATTTGTGTTCTGCTTCTTTGCCTAGAGAGTGAGAGAAACTGGAACAGGAAAAATATTTTTATGCAAATTACTTTATATGGTAATTTAAGCAGACTCAGTATCCCTAGGGCAATTTAAAGTGTAGCCCACCCTGCCGTTTGGTGACAAAGGACTGAAAGTATAATCAGCTGTTTAAGAAGTCTTGCTAAAGAAGCTGAATCTGAGCTTTTTTTGGAAACAGGATGATGTGTTCATTGTGCCACCTGGTCACTGGGGATGAAATGGTAACTGAAAAGCTGATGTCCTCTACTGGCATATTTCAAAGCAGCTAGATTTGGGATAGGAGATAGTAACACAGCTACTTCTTCTGGCACTGTGGATGATGCATTGCTTTCTTCCGTACGCATTGTTCTCTTCTGTTTTTTAAAGCTCTTTACTTCTGTGTAATGAAAGGTTGTCCCATGTAGGAAAAGCCACGGACAATCAGGGTCATGCTATTGGGAGGCTGAAATACATCTTAGTTTATCTATTATTGGTCATTCCCGTGTTTTCTAGCACACAGTGTCACAAGCTGCCTCTACTCTTGAAGATTACTTCCAGATCATACCAAATTCTCATTGTGGTGTGTTCTGTTTATAGCATTTTTTGTGTAATATAGAAACAAAATAAATTTTACTAGTTTGTGCGATCACTTTGAAAATACAATACAAATAAATTGTATTTGCCTCAGAAGTCCTGAGTTATAAGCTGCCAAAATACTGTATTATTTTATCTGGACTTGTACCTGAAATATAGCTTGTCGAACACTTTGAGAGCTGTGCCACATGCTGTTTTAGGGTAGACATTGAGAAATATGTTAATTGGTATAAATAATTAAGAGTGTATTTCTTTAAATTAAAATTGACTTGGTGTGTGTAAGCTTGCAAAAATGCAGGATGATCATAATGACTGCAATAGATTCCATTTCCCTATAATAATGCAAAACCAGTCCTTTCCTCAGTGATCATATGCAATTGTAAGCATTCTGTTGATGACTGGATCCGATCTGGCAGTGTGCTCAGTTCAGGAAGATTAAAGCGAACGTAAAAACTGCATGAAAAATGCCACTGACAGAAGTTGAGGGGAAAAAGCTGTTATCTCAGATACATCTTTTTGATGTTTGGGTAATGACAATCAGTAAGTCATGCTCTGAGTTTGAATGATCTGTGTCCTCTCTTTATGGTCTCTTGTATTTTTCAGAGCTCTGCTAGCTGGTGGAGGCTTCTCCACATGGACTTACCGGCAAGGCTATGATGTCAGTATTCCCGTTTACAGCCCATTGTCTGGGGAAGTGGATCTGCCAGAAAGAGGACCGGGGTAAAGCAATTCCAATTAATTGGGCAATGTATATTCAATATTGTGTTTAATATGGATGCTGATAAAATATAAATACAGCTACCAGCTTGTTGGTGGGATGGGGCAATTTTGTAAGAGTAGTTGTCCTCATGCATGGCTCTTGCTGTTACAATATCTAATGGTTCCAGTGCTAGTGGCCTTGCCTAACCTGCCAAGGTGTGGTTTAGTGATGAACTGGAGATTTTTTTGGAGTGGTTCTGTTTTTCCCACTCTAGAAACTGAAGTGTGATGTATGATAGTCTGACAGTGTTTCCAGGAGAACCGCTCCAGAAACTGAACTGTGAAATATGATGGCATGGCAATGTTTCTAGTAGCATTAGATTCAATATACCTAATATATCTTCTCAGCTCACTGGAAATAAAAAAAAAAAAAAGAAAAAGAAAAAAATCACATTAACAACTATTTTTAAGTGTAGGTAAAGCAGGGCAGTAATTCAAAGTAATATTCCTTAATAAATGATCTCTTCAGACATCTTATTTTAGGATGCTTAAAAGCAAAGTAATGGCAAGAGATTACTGTACCAATGACAAAAGAAGCATGCTATGCCTCCATTGTGACTTTAAAGAGATTGAAGGGTTCACGGGGAGCAGCTTATGTGCCTCAGGTAGTATCAGCTAGTCCAAACTTTGAATATGTAGCAGGAGCAAGGATGTGAGCTTTACCTCTTCATATTGTATGGATACATTCTTCCTAAATCAGTTTAGATGTTTTTGTAGTTCTAAAGTCCTTTGAAAATGACATTGAAAGTTTGGAAGAGGTACAAGGAGAAGCCTGTAAATAGAGCTCTGGAGGGAACAAGTTCTCGCAGAATGAATCTTAAGGAGGCTAGTGTGGTTAGCTCATGAAAGAGAAGAATGAGAGCTGACTTGTTTAGGTGAATAGTTACATCCAGAGATAAGAATACTGATTTTTTTTTTTTTTTTTTTAAACCAAGTACTGGAGTAAGACATACAAAAAAAATGCATGATGCTGTAGTTGGAAGTAAAGCAAGACAAGTGGGATATGAAGCACTAATGTTAACAGAGAATGCGATTAGCCATTTAAAATGAGCTACCTTGTAAAGAGGTGGTTTCTCTAATCCATTCACGTCTTCAGAACAAGAGTAGGAAGAAGTCTGGAAGACATATTTTGATTGATTATGAAAAGCTGCTCTTTTCATATTTCATAAGCCTTTTAATTACAGAGCTGAGAACATTTTAGTGTAGCAAGGTCTTACCTGTGTTGTGGTTTAAAAGATGAGCAGACTGAGGCAGTAGTAAATGGCATGCTGTCTGATTTTGAAGATCACGTTTGGAAATGCAGAAGCTTTAGGTCCTTTCTTCTAACAGCATCCTCTAGAGAATATGGATTATTAGAGTTGAAAACTGTGATCAAAAGGGTGCTGCCAGTAACAGATGAAAAAAAAAGTATTGTACTTTGTGCAGTTGTCTTCTCCTCTGGTAAGGGCAGTGTTCTTGACTGTTGCTCTGGGCTGCTCCACGTAAGGGGCTGCAGTCAGCTGCAGGATGGAGCAGTGGTTCGCTTTGTTCACACACTGTACGATCCTGCTTATGATGCTCCTGGAGTTGGCCAGTATAGGGGCATCTGGTTCAATCCCAGTTGGTTCTTCATATATCTCGGGTATTATTATGGCCCAACACAGAGTGAGAGCACGCTTTGTATTTCTGTAAGGAAAGCATGAACATGATGATAGGCTTCAGCATGTGTAGAACCTCTTGTAAAGAGAGATGCAGTCATACTGTTCATGTCCAAGTAGTCAGCTAAATGCTATGCGAGTCCGAGTTCAGTGGATGTGTTGGAGGTTTGATGTTCTCAAAGGCGCACAGTTTTTCCTGAGGAACAGACTGTAGTCTCCAGAGTACCATCTAGTGGCCAGTTAGCATTACTAATTGAAACATATTCACAGGTTCATTTGTTTTATGCAGGAAGACTGTGACAAGGGAGCAATGCTTGGAGTTCAAGCTTGATTGGGATAAATCATTACATTCCATTACACTAAAGTGTTATTTCCTGGTAGCTGCAACGTGCTTTCTTTTGTAACAAGATTTGATCACTAGATTTGGATGTCATAGGATGATGACCGTTTAAAGGCAAAGTTTGGTTTTAAACACACAAATAATCCTGCGCAATTTTTAGCTGGTCAGAAGCATTCATTATAACTCACGTGCAGCAGTATTTCTTTCTTTCTTTCTTTTTTTTTTAAGGCAAATCCTTTTTTTGTTCCTCTTACAGAGCTGAACTGAGGGTTTTGAGGGTTTTTGATTTACTTTCCTTTTGAGTTGGGTAGTTTAAAATATTTTAAATCCAACCCTGCTGGAAATGTGTATTCTACAAAGCCATTGGTAGCAAGATGTTAGCAGCTGGAGGCTTAGGAAAAAAGAATGTTTAAAAAAATTCTGTACACGTCTCATCTGTTATTTGGATCAACTAAAGTGACCAGCAAGAAAATAAGTAAAAGAGGTGAGAATAGTAGTGGGAAAGGTCTGAATTCATAAAGTGTATGTTTGTGTGCATTCTCAAAACTGTAAATTAAAAATAGTATCACGTGGAGCAGAATTAGAATCCTAAGCGCAGGCCTCCTGTTCCCTGTATTCTTTTGGCTGTGTGAGGGCAGACTCTCACTGTGTGTTCCCTTGAGCGGGAAGCAGTGGAGTAGTCTGACTTATCTGATCTGTTTAAAAAGGAAATCAAAGTAAATGAGTATAATGTTTATATGACATGCTATATTCTGGCATTAACAAAACTCACTTTTTAAAGCTGTGAACATCTAATTTGAGACTCTGTTTCTGTGTGTTTTACATCCAATGGTAATTAATGTATTGACATACTTCAGTGTTAAAGCACGTCTTAAATATTCATATTTCTGGGACATGGTAGGAGTTGAGAGTGAGTAGGATACTGAGCCTTCTACTTTGTTCTGGAAGTGTTGCCTTTATGTTGCCCTAAAGGGACAAAACTGAGTCACAGCTAATGAGATAAGCTTGTCCTGTTGTTACTGTCACCATATCAAGACCAAATATGCACAGGGTAGCTGAGTTGACAGTTCAGCATCTTTTTTTCATATGAAATTGATGAGAAAATGTACGGGAGGAGAAACTAGTAACAGCATTCAGTGTCCCACCTACTTTGTATACAAACACCAAATAATAGAACAAACAATCCTGGCATAAGTAGTAAGCTGCTTTAATATGTTGCCAAATAATGTTTATTTCAATTTATAAAAGAGATTATAATGCAAGTACCGATTCTAATATAATAGGCACTCATTCCAGATATAATTTTATTTGAAGTTGTAAGTTAATGCTGAGCCACTAAATATTCAAAATTTGATTATCTTGCATCATTACGTTTTCCAGCCTTGTCTGAAAATATGGTCTTAGCATTGTGTCCACTTTTAGCAGAATGAGATTAATTTTTCCAGGGTGGAATGAGATGTGTCATAGAGCATCTTGGAAGTAAACTCTTAGTGCTGTCAAGTAACCTTGCCATGGTTTTTCAGTCCCCGCAGGTATTTCATTCTCTCATCTCAAATGGCTCTGCACCCAGAATACCGGTCTGAGTTGGAAGCTCTTCAGGCTGAGAATGGAGAATCAGTGCTAATCTTAGACAAATGTACAAATCTGTCAGATGGGGTCCCTGCTGTTCGCAAACGCTGTCACAACAATCAAATCTTTGATTATCCTCAGGTGCTTCAGGTAAGGCTGTCTCTCCTGCAAACTTCTCTTCCCCTTGGTGTCCATCTTAGCTGTGGAGCTGTTCCTATTTAGCACTGATAGGGAACTTCCTTGTATGTCATTTAACTGGCTATGGTAACTATGTTTTGAAAATGCACAGTTTATTATGTTAGCTTGGATATTATATCCTAACTTTATTTTGATTTTTAAGAGGGCCAAGAACTGTGTACGCAAACTGATATAGAGGCTACTCTGCCATCTGAAAATACTGCTTATGTATAACAACTTCATGGGGTCGGTCATGGTGGTCTTCTAGTCGCACATGATAACATGATGTAAACTTAAAAAATGATATGGAGATACCACTGAATCCAGATACAATGAGGGGTGAAACTTTTGAAGGTCAGACAAAACTGATCGCTTTAAAACTTTAGAATTTACACCCTCCAGAATAACTGGAAAAGTGACCTTCAGTAGGTATCAATTTGGAATTGGTTTCTAACTTAGAACAGTTCAGGCCTTGTTAGATGGAAGATGGAGCTTGGAACAGAGGCCTGCTTTGTCAATTGGGGGACAGATTAAAATGAACTTTATGGAGCTTATGTATAGATTTATTTGGGGGAAAAACGAGTGCTACATTTAATGAGAGTTGGTTGGGTTGTATTTTTTGTATGCAACGTAGTAGTTAAACCCTAGAAAATACTCTCTATAGATACAACAGACTGAGCTAGAAGACTTGTCAGCATGCAGCTATGAAAACATCTAGGTGAAATGTGTTTGATGGCCTTGGCCCAACTTCCAGAGGCCTTTTGATGTGTCAGTGAAGATAAAACTAGATAGCGTTCTCAGACCCCTGGGTCTCTTGTCAGTTCACTAACGGAGAGGTGCTTTGGCCTGCAGTGTGGTGAAGTGAGTTATGCCATAGGCCACTGTGCTCTCTCTGTGGCCACCAGCACATAGTCTGTCTTTGAACTTCAGCAAATAATGATAAAATAACAAACAGGCCGAAGAAAGGGAAAGTTTCCACCCCTCTTATTATGTTTTGTAGGAAACATGTTTAAAATTCCTTGTGGAGGAGGGGGAGAGGGAAGAATGGGTCACCATGAGTCCTAAGCTGCAGCCAAGGAGGGGGGCGGGGGGGAAGTCTGTTTGCTTTTTTTCTTTAAATACGGACTGGATTGCTCAAGGATAGCAAGTTGGGGATCTGTATCTATATCTTGCTACGTATTATTTTATAACTCTGAAGAGAGCTGGCACATGCTGAGATTGTTAAAATACTTTCCTTCGCAGAGCCCTGCTTCTCCCTTTGGAATGTCTGGCTGATAACAGTGGTGATGTGAGGAGATGTATTTATAGTAACCTTTGTCTAGACAGGAAAAATGGTTATCTGGGCAGATGAGCATGTGTGTCCACATCTGGGCTTTTTTTGTCCCCTCTCCCAGAGCTTACTAGGGTCTCTTCCACCTGCTGCTCTGTGGTCTAGTTAGTGAATGGTTAAAATTCTCTCCACTCCTTCCATTCCCCCCAGCCTTCTTTTCTTTCTCTTCCTGTCTGGGAGTGGGTGAAGCCTGCGGACTAATCACAGTTCATCCTTTCCAGCACTGCCTTTACAGATTTCCTACTAGACAGGCTCTTGGGCTGCTGGGTTGCTAATGCTTCCTGTTTGCAGTCTTCTCTTGGATGAGATTTTCAAACTCTTCAGTGCTCTAGGTATGAACACAGGTCTCACAATTGCACTAGGAAACAAGTGAAGAGCCAGCAAACCCCACTGTATTTCCTAGTTCCATTTTGATGTTTTGCTGCCCTGCTGTGCCTCCTGGCTTCTTTTCCTCAGGCCCCAGAATGAAAGCTGGAAAGTTGTTTTCTTATCTGTGGGAGCTGCTGTATCAACTTTATAATTTTTCTTTCTTGGGAATAATACTGATTTGGGCTTTTTCTTTGTTTGTGTAGCTAAACTATACAAGCATGTTTGTTTTGCCATCTTGAATTTGTAGCAAGGTTCCTCAGTGACAGTGAGAACTGAAGTCCCTATTTACAGGACGAATGCAGCATAGTCGAGAAATCTTCTCTGCTGCAGTTTAAACTCATGGCTTTTTGTNATCTTTTTCCTGTTCTTACTGTTTCAGAATAAGTAGTCTTGATAAAGTGAATCTTTCCTTGTAGACCATGCTCTTGAGATAAGTAATTATACTTTTTTTTTTCCCCCCTTGGAAGCATATTGCCCAAGACAGAACACACTGCTCTGTCCGGGGTCTTACATTACTGAGCAGAGTGAGTGATTACTGCTGGTCTCTTAGGTTATACTTCTTTCTACATTCTAATACAACTTCTGGATGAAGTGTTTTTTTTTTTTAATAGCACAACAGTGCTGTTGTTGCATGTGAATATCCTTTCTCTTCCTGTCCTTTTGTATGAAATACCCTCTTCTGTAAAATGCAAAACATAGCCGATTATTTTCTGCTTTATATTTGTGCGGTTCGTTATTTTTATCAAAGTGTTGAACCCTATATATCAGTATTTTTAGTCAATTTCTGCATATAGTGTCAAACTCTAATCCTGTTATCCATTATGCTTCCTAATCCTCCAAAAATGTAAGCATCATCACATATAATAGGTATGGTCTTAATTCTGCTACTCACTTAACCTAAGGGACACATTAAATAATGTTACATGTAGGAGAGATTTTTTGGAACTCAGTTTTACCTGTGAGCCACTGCTAACTGCTTTATATTTAGAGTTCTGTAACTATAATTTATGTAACTATAAAGCCTATGAGGGCTTTAGCAAGCCCATGATTTCTTAATTTACTTACGAAAATGTTATCAGAGATAATGTCAAATGCCTTTTAAAGTTGAGATATGAAATCTGTTACTTCTTTGCTATCCATAGAGCTGGATTACCCTATAATGGAATGAAATTGGTTTGGCTTTGTAAAGTTTGTACTCAATAAGTTCGTGTTGGTTGTTGTTCATCTTGTTATGCCAAACTTTCAAAATGTTATTTTCCCCCCTGAATTTTCTCAGCTAGAATTCTGAAATTAGGCAACTAAAATAAAGCATAGAATAGTCCCATTAGCTGATTTCTTATCTCTCCACTTGATGTTTATGAGCCACTAGTAGATAAAGTTGTGTAATTATTTTGAATTTACTGATAACTCACAGTACATTGGTAGTACAGAGCAGGCTTATTTTCTTTTTGACTTTTTTTTTTAGAAGTGGGAGGGCAGGAGTGTATAATACGTATACATATAATACAGCTCTAATATTTTTTTTCTTTTTTGTTTTATTTCCTCTCATCTGTGTGTCGGATACCATTTGTTGACAGGAAGCTACGTTCTGTGTCGTTCTACGTGGAGCCCGCCTGGGTCAGGCTGTGCTAAGTGATGTTCTTCAAGCTGGCTGTGTCCCGGTCATCATTGCTGACTCCTACGTTTTACCTTTCTCTGAGGTTCTGGACTGGAAGAGGTCTGTACCCTAACTATTGTAAGTCCAATACGTGCATAAGAGATGTTCATTGCCTTCAATGATTTGAGTGAAATCACTGTGATAAGTCAGATGTACTGGAGCTTGTAGTGAACAGAATGCTTGGTAAGATAGATGCAGTCTTGGCCCTTGATATATTTATGCATCAAAAACAGGAGCAGAAAACAAAGGAGGCAGAAATGACTGAGCATTTGGTTATCCTGTAGCCAATGATATCTTTTCTAAAACAATCTTGCTTTGTTGTCTTATGCTTGCATTCAGTGAGGACTGATCTACATTCAGACTACTAAGAAGTATGTGCCAAAAAATGGCATCATGTAAGCGCTAAACTTATTATATTGTATCATGATTCCTAAGTTCATCTGAAACCGAAAAGTATAATTATTTTGTAGGCAAGCGTACTATGTTAAGAGTTTAGATTTTGTTTTTCCATGCATACAAAATGCCCAGTTACATGATCTTAGGATAATACATACAAAAATTACTAGTTTGTTTGCATCACACTGTATATTCTATCACTGGTCACTCCAAAAGATCTAAGGTATCAGCAAGTCAGTGGCAGTCCAGGGATGGGAATTCAGGAATTCTGAGTCTCTGTCCCTTCCATATTTATCAGATTGTCTCTACAGGTCAGTCCACAGACTTTAGTGGTGTTATCTGTGGGCAGACTGGCTGGGGTCATGAAGGAGCTGCTACAGAATAATTAATTTCACAGAGAGGAGGCTGCTTATTTCTGCTAATGTCTTCTGAGCACGTCGTATCAGAATAGGACAAGGTTCTGGGTTAGAAGAGCTGTTGACTTCTTTTAATGTGGAACTTCATTTTTCTCATCTTACTGTTGTTTGCTTACAGGGCCTCTGTTGTCATCCCTGAAGAAAAAATGCCTGAAATGTACAGTATTCTGCAAAGTGTTCCCCAGCGACAGATTGAAGAGATGCAAAGACAGGTAAAATAATGTACCGTATTTGAGTTGTTATCCTTTATTTGTAGTTAATGTGGGTTCGTATGCCTGCCTTACTGTGAAATTTGTTGGAATGCAGAAGCATTAGTTGTGCTTTCATGTCAATATTTTGATTAGTCTGCCACCTTCTTTCTTTATGCTAAGCATATGCATTCACTTTTCAATATTTTGTCTTTAACCATCACTGGTGCAGCTAAACCTGTTAAACAGCAGCTGTTGAGCAGTACTACATTACCCTTTAGGTCAGGAAGTTAAGAATACTGCATATGATTGCAATTGCAGAAGAATACTTGAGTTGGCAGAATTTGGTTGCTCAGACTGGAATTTCTCCAACCTACTATTTTAATGTAAATGCTATTGTGAAATATATATCATAGGATCCTTAGCATCCACAGTGATCAAAGCCTCCCCATCCTGGGCTGCAGCAGATCTGAAATGCGAAGTTGAGGTTTTGCCCACCTGCTTTTTCGTATAAAGATCATATTGTATTTACCGTGAGTGGAGACTGCTGGTTCCTACCAACGTAGTAAAACTGCTTTCGTGAACTTTTTTCTTGTGTCCACTCTGCTTTCTTTAATACACACTTGAGTGGAAGCGCTCCCTGAAGGCAGGTTTACTGCCTACTCTCATATATTAACATGTTTCTGATGAAATCTCAGCATATATTTGTTTCTTCTTTCTACATGGTATCTAAATTGTCTGAAAGAAAAGGTTCGAGTCTGTCTGTATCCCAAGAGAGGCTTTGGTTTGTAGATAAATTTTAATCCCTCAAAACGTGAGGGAAGCATTACATGAAAAATATTTTAAATATTTTAACTAAGTTGACAATTCCTGTGAGAGGGAGATTGTACTTATTTTGCGATTGGAAGAGCTGAGGTCATAAATTGTCCAAACTTGTGAACAAAGTCTTTGTGGTTGGATGTGGAGTCAAAAGGAAGTATCCTCTAGTTCACTCCAGTTGATGCTGATTCCTGTTTGTTACTGTCAAAGCTTCGTTATTATGGGCACAGCCATCATCAGTTGCTTTTATTCAAGAGCTCGTACATATCAGTGCTAGCTGAACAGATCAGCACTGTTGACTGTGTGAGGATTTTCATGGTGCAAAGAGGTTTTTTTGTCAAATTACATGTAGGGCAGAATCCAACAACATTGTTCTTTTGGCAGATGGACTATGTAGATTACATTCTGGGGCCACAGGTGAATGAAGCAAGATGTTAGTATGTATTGTAAACATATAACTAGGGTCTTTAATCCTTGTCACCTTATTGTACTGAACATACATCATTACAAGGTAGGGAGATACTGTTTTTCCTGATGAGGAACTGAGGCATGGAGAAAGTAAGTGCTGGATGTGTAGGGAAAAAGTAAACTATCTGATCTCAGGTGACTTTTAAAGATGCATGGGATTTCTGTAGTCACATTTCTCAAAGGATTGCGAAGACATGTCTGAAATTCCCTTGCACAACGTCAATGATGAAGTCATCTTTTGTGCGATTCTTGTAAAAGGTGACCCAAGGCATGGTTTCTCAGGGTGTGACCTACAGCGCGCTAGTGTAATTATTTCTGCCTAGACAGTGCTAAAATCTGCATAGTGTATAATAATGATGGATACATGTGGAGAAAATAGACTCTCAAATGTAGCGTAAATATCTTTCATGCCTGAATTCTTTTTGCCAGCTTCACTTTGCTGTACAGGGAGTCTGCAAATATCACAGTAGCCATCAGAGGTCTCCTTTCTCTCTAGTCCCTACAAACAAATGAACTGTTTTGGTGAGGCTCAGTGGCAGCACTAAATTGCCACAGGCAATGGCAGAAGGAAAAGTAGCTTCACTGTTACAACTCCTAGTAACGCAATTTTGCTTAATTTTCTTATTTTTCTCTGACATGAATGTGGAGATACTAACACAAGTATGTTTAGCCTAGTAAGGCTTTAGAACTGATATTAATAGTCTGTTAAAGTGTGCATTGATTTTTCTTGTCCATTTTACTAATACCATAAAATAATCATTTCAGTATAGTGTTCTCCTACAGAGAAAGCACTTTACATCATGGACACTTTACACAGTAATTTTAAAGTATGAAATCAGGAAACTACACTAGTTTGTGTATTTTCTCTTCCACTTTTTTCCTTTACATTCACAATGTATTTTTTGGTTACTTTGAAACAAACCAACTAAACAACCTTATCTTTATCTATATTAAAGGTAACTGTATAAAATTAAGCTAAAATAGAAAACATTTTAATACACAGAATGCAATTTTAGTTTGTGTCTGGAGAGAATTTTGTGGATTATAGATGGTTTGCGGTAGTCACTGTCATTAGGTCTAAAAGATCACTGAACATATTGGAAACACTGAATCTATTGACTGGAGGTGAGAAGCATCTCTTTCTAAAGCGTTCTCTCACATCCTGATGCTTTTGTTGTGATTATAGTTTTGTGTTTTGGTGGTGAGAACACTGGGATGGAGTTATAAGGTCTGTTTTTTCTCTTGTCTTCCTGAATTTATTTCTCTCTGGATATTGAAGATACTTGAACATGTTATCCATATGTTTCGTGTACTGCCAGCCATATTTACAAGGTGGAGTCCCAGTGTAAGCATCTGTGAAATTCCCTTGCTGTTACATGGTTCTATGTCCTAGAAATCTCATGTGGTGAAAAGCTACTTACTGACTGACATTGTGCTGACTACCAATAACTTGATTGCTTTTCCTCATTGATGAATGTGCAGTAATATTCCACCTGTGCTACAGATTTTTGTTTCCTTCCTCCTCATCAGTCTCACAGTAGGGAGCAGTTGCATGCTTTCCTTACTTTCTTTCAGTTTGAATGGTTCTGGAAAAAAAATCTTGCCACTTCTTGGCTGGCCAAAATATCCTCCCAGTTGTTTTCAGTGTCTTGACTTCGCTTCAGTGACAATGTACAGGGATAGAGGAATAAAAATTCACAATATCAAGCCGAAGTGGTGCTAGGAGGAGAGAGAATTTAAAGTTGGAATGAATCTTCTGAGGAGGCTGGTGCTAAGGGTAGTTCAAAAGCAAAGTGAATTTGTGATGTGTTCTATTTCTCAGCCACAGAACTACTAAAGTGAAACTCAACTGATACATGTTTGTGGAATAAATCTGCAAGTGAACTGGAGTGATCTGTGCATGCTTTCAGATAAGATCTGTAGCAGTCATTACTCCTTTTTGTTCTGTTCAGCCATGGTAGGGCAACAAAAACTTCAAAATATTCTGGTTTTGCAAGTCACCCATGTTTCTCAATATTTAAACCATGTCAACTTCAAGGGCTAATAACATTTTTTATATACATTTTGATTTTTTTTCTTCAAGTGGAAGAAAATGGGGGAAAAAAAAAAGGGCCACAAGGCCAGTTTTAGTTTTTCCAGTCTGTTCTAGTTTTTACCAAGAATTGTTCTTACCTAGATGGAAACAAAGATATTTAGATCACAACGATCGTGTTCTTTCTTGTCTTTACATTGTGAAATGCTTGGAGTTTGTTATAACAGTTACAAAAAGGTTGGTCTATATCTGATGTTAAAATGAGGAAAAAATGATCTTTGTAAAGAGCTTTGATTAAAACTGGTATGAAAACTGTTTTACAACAACACCTCACTGTTTCCTTTACAGGTGGGATATGTTTAGGTTTTATTTTGAAAACTTGTTTTTAGTTCCACATGCATTACATAAAATTCCACTGAGGGAGACCATATATTTTTGATAAAGACTTGTGAAATATGCTTTGCTCTTACCTGCCAATTAACATACTTTTTCAGTAAATTAAGAAACCAGTTAACGTGTTCTGACACGAATATGGCTGAGATCATCTTCTCTTTAGCCAAACAACAAATTTAAATTTCTCCTGGATTTTAGTAGGATGAAACATACATTCATCATACATATCAGACTTTCTGGGTGTGATAACCATTGTGGAAGTGGAGCCTTGCTATCTGACTACTTTGGTTTTAGTGGCTCTCTTGGTAATGAAGTAAATCTTATCCTTATGTGGAAAACCTCATAATTAAAATAAACTTTATTGTACATGTTAGTTTGCCAGTTTTCTTAGTTGATTAGGTACTCCTTTTGCAGTATTTTATTGCAGTTGACTCTCTGGAGATCACACGTCAAGGTTTATGCATATACAAATATTTTTTTTCTCCAAGTTGAAATAGATTGTCTGCTTTCAGGGAGTAAAATTTTATCTGTACTTGATTTTTACTTTGTTTCTGGAAACACTTTTAGCAGTACATCTGCTGGAGAAAAGAGGAAGGCTCTTAAAGAGAAGTTGCTACAGTTACAATATGTAAGACTATGTATTAGAAAAGACTTTCTTGCATTTCCTAGACTGATCATGAACATCACACAGTACTGTCATGAAAAGGATAAAATACAGGCGCTTTAGGTTTGGAGCCATCTCCCAGGTTCTGCTGCTGGTGTGACCTGGGCTGTTGATTTCCTATAATACAACTTGATTATGCCCAGTTGCTTTGTAAGACAGTATGTGGTATGAGCTCGGAAAAAGAGACAGCAGTATTTATTGATTTGAGCAGAGCCTAGTGTGTGGGAGATCTGAATTAATTTCTACTGCCTTGCATTTATACCTGATTGTGTTGAGATCTCTGGATATTAGCTATATAAACATATGCTTTTATTGTTCAAACTTGCAGAATATTTTGCCCTCAATGATTCCTGGTTCAGTTTCCTGTCTTTCCTCACAAAATGGAATAGTTATTTTCCTCTTCTGTGCTCATACCCTAGTCTATGCTGTTGTGAAAAATTGTTATATACTTTCAATATTACAGATATCAACTGTGTCTGTGAAAACTGGAGGCTAGCGTGTCATAGTTCTTATAAACTCCAATGTATTGATCTTCCAGAAAAGCCTCTGCTAGTTGAGCTGCCAAAGTTAATAGCATTCTGGATGAAACTCGTGCATCTCTGGGACTGCTGTCTTGTCTGTTTTATACAGTAATGTTGTCATTCTCATTTTCTTTGAAGCTTCCTTGAACCATCCCCCCTCACAAATAGTTCCATATGGAGTCTGAAACACTGGCAGAAGTGCCCAGAGGCAAGTCGGTAAGCAGTTCAGCTGCACAGCTACTTACCCAGCAGACTTGATGCTACATCCTTATGCTTTCATATTCTCCACACCACAGACCAGCACCCAGTTAACAGCAAAGTTCTAGAAGTGGAGGGGCGAGAAATAGAAGTAAATGTAGTAGACGTGTATGATAGAGAGTGAGAAATTTCTTCTTGCTCCTGAAGAGGAAGAGTGAAATAGGTGAAAAAAAAAGGATGCATTGCTGGTATCTGCTTATCCCATGTCTTGTATAGTTTCCCTTCCAACTAAGTTTTTTCTAATGTTTTTCTTTGAAAGTCTGTTAATCTGTAGAAACATACTTCACCACTGTAGTTGATACAGAAATGTCTTTAACTTGTATGACAGTTTTCTACAACTTAAATCTGAGCCTTTGTGCCTTTTCCCCCTTCTTTTTGTGAGATGAACATATAGATATTTTGTAAATGTTTTTCCTCACTAAATATCAGCATGCTTGGAAGTCTTTTAACAGAGAGGCTTATTAAGGCATAGGATCAGAATATGAAAGTGGTCAAGAGGTGGAAATAGAAGAGCCATTCCTTCGTTTATTTAGGCATTCTTTCTCACAGAACGGATTTTAGGTAAAGAGATTATTTTCAAAAGAAGGCTTAATGTGTAAGCCTGTTCATTTTTGACTTTATAACACTTTCCACCTTCCAAAAATAAAACTTTTGAATTAATATCTAGTCTGGAAAACAGGATGACTTCATGTGTTCTAACAGTACAAGAATGAAGAGCTAGAGTTCTTGAATGAAGGAAGTTTTTTCATCCTGGTTTCCTAAGAAAACAAGGGTATGATCACAGAGCGTGCATGCTGATTCATTCCTCCTCTGATTTCTGTTACTGCCCAATTTCAGCAAAACTTACCGAGAGGTGGACATCTTGGAGATAAGAAATTCTATAAAATTAGGTAGCTGGGTGGAAGATAAGCACCCCAGAATGGCATTGTTTTTAAAATAAAATTTGTAGCTCAAGCTAATAGTAATAGCAAAAGCCCCTTGCAGATGCCCCTTATGAATGATTCTGCTTTGGGAAAGGTTTTATTTGGAACTGGCACTTCCTTAGACCGAAGAAATTCAGATACAGCATCATTGAATAAGTGACAAGTGAAACTGAGTGTAGGTAAAAGAAAGAAAGAAATGTGCAAGGAAGAACAATTCTCTTATATGCAGTGATGGCCTCTCAGCTAGCTGCAATCCTTTGGAAGAGAGTTCTTAGAGCTGTGATAAGCAGTTATATGAAAACACAAGTTCCATGGTCAGTCATTGTCAAAAAAAAAAAAAGGTAATATAAAGAATTTTTAGAAAAGAGGTAGAGAACAAAATAGAAACTACTACACTGCTGCTTAAGTCTGATGTATATCTGCACCCTTAATACATTCCATAGTTACTGTTCTCCCATCTTAAAGAGAATATAATAGAGCAAGGGTGACGAAAGGTTTCATGAGAGGAATGATTAAATAGCCTAAGACTCTTCATCTTGAAAATGAATGATCAGGAATAAGATAAGGAGCTAGAATAAAATACAGAACTACAGAATAAGATCATGAATAAAGTGAATGGACGTGACTGTACGTTGTTTGATACAATTTCATTTGATGTGCTCTAGGACTTCATTATTGGGAATCTGTTCTATAAAAACATGAAAGGAGATGACCTTGTCGCAGAACTTAAATTTAGTCTGTGGAACTCATTTCCTCAGTATTTTGTGAGTGAAGGGTTTTTGTCTGCTTAAAGGGTGAATGAAGAAATCCAGGGAAGGAAAATCCATCAGAGATGAATGCAAAGATATGTCCTCTGGCTTAGGAAGTTCCTGAGTTGCAAACTTATGGGAGCTAGTGTGCGCTCTGGGGAGGTGGCAGCTTGTGCTTGCGATGTCTGTGTGCAGGAGTTCCTGAGGTACCTGCTGTGGACTGTTGTCAGAATATAGGAACAGCTGTGTGTGTTGCAGTGCTGGTGATGCAACTTCAGGACTCAGACTTGCAGGAGACCTTGGTACTGTAGTGCCATCTGCAATAACCTTGGCAGATTTTCAGTGCTGTTTTTTTTTTTAAATATATCTCAACTTCAATGAATGCCACACACTTTAGTGAGAGAATCTTAATTACAATGTATAGCTTCCTCCTTTGTATGAATCAATAATTCACTTTCCTGAAGCCCCACGTGGTATTTTCCTCAAGTAGCGACAATGTGGCATTCTTGATTTTATTAATTAAAACTTTAGATGATCGTAACCTCTTGTCTTTTCAGCCTGTATAGACAGTTAAAAGCCTTAAAAAAAAATACAAATTCAGTTTAAAAGGATAGAAAATCAGTATTTTGCAGTGTTTGTTCCCACAGTCAGAATACCTGGACAAGCTATTACGGTTTGTCTAGTGCACGTCTCATGTGCCTCAGCCCTGACCTGAAGAAAAGTTCAGACTCCAGGTCAAACAGAGCTGAAGACACATGCATAAATCAATGACTTGTTTTAGTGCCACGTTAAGACAACATGAGTGGCTGGCTTTTCTGACCCCTCCTCCCTTTCGTTTAATGTGCTTCTTTGGCTCTTCTTTAAAGAGGGCTCTGCAGAGTAATTTCAGCTCTTATCAGCTTGCTGACAGCTATATGAGCCTTTCTGCTGGCTCCAGGCAATGAGTGCAGGCGTGTGAAACTTCCCATTCTTCAAGTGAAACAGTCCTGGTTAGAGTTAAAGCAAATGGATGGTGGAATTTTCTTGTGGGTGGTGCAGCTCGTATAAAGGAGGTGGGATATAGTTCTTTTTGGTCAGTTAAACAGAACTTCATTTCGGTATCTGGGCACTAGAAGTTCTTGGAGTATAGTTAGGTTTTACAACTCCTTTTTAGTGAGAATACTCAACTTCCAGCTGCATTTCTTTCCCTGACAGGGAACAGCTTCTGTCTCGGGGTGCTTTAGACTCATCATTATCAAATTTAAACGAACTTTCATCTGTCTGCCATTTGTAGCATTTTAAGGAGCGTGATTGGAGAGGCTAACCCTGCTTTAATCCTCCCAGAGTGCTTCAATGGAGCTCCGGGTCCCCCATAAATGTCAGGCCTGGACAATTTGCCATCTTATCAGATGCAGTGAAGTTAGCTGCAGCCCTCTCACCCCTCCCCCAGAGGAAAGATTTGTTGCTGCAAACAGCAAAGGAAAGAGAAAACTTTTTCCTGGCTTATTGCCAGGGTCACCAGGGGAGTTGTAGAATCCTTGGCATTTGTATATGAGACTTTCATTGCTCCCCCCTTCCTTCTTCGTTGCTGTGGCGAGCATTCTTATCCTAGATTTTTTTTTCCTGTTGTCTCTCCTGCCATTGCTTTCCAGAATGAAGAAAGCTGTTTTTATTCTTACTGTTTTACAGAACGGTCTTCATGGCATCTCTGAGAAAGAGCTCACAAATCTGAGAGCAATCAGCACCTCATTGAGTAATTTTTCTAGGGTGCAGTTGTGCTGCACTATTATATAGGTTTGCAGCCTCTAAACAAGAAAAGGTTAGATTTGAACTATAGGAGGGAAATCATGCTATTTTAAGACTTTTTTTTTTTTTTTTTTAGATTTATCTGTATATTGTTGTAAAGTGGACTTTGGTACTTATCCCTTGCAGATAGATATACACAGATTGGATATACTACAGATAAACACACATGATCCAAAAATTGAAAAAGCAAGTGCCTCTTTTAAAAGAATATTTGAGAATGTTCATGTCATGCCCATGAAGCAGCTAGCTGCAGATAAATGGATGATTAAGCCTCTCTCCTGGTGTTGCACTAATTCTCCACTATTCTCTGTTCTCCCTCTGCTGCTGCTGCTTAGTCCAAACATCAAATTTCTTTATTAAATTTAGTTGTTCTGCTTACTCCTTCCTTCATTATTGAAACTGTTAAAACATTAGCATTTATCTGTGTAGTATAAGCACACTGCATTGCTGTAGTAATTGCATTTGAGTGTGTTAAACTAGTAGTAAATACAGCTTGGTCTTAGATCCATTTACCTGATGAGTGGATAGGGACATAAATAGCTTGTCCAAGCTCAAATCACAATATTAATAATGGAATTTAGAAGTCCTGGATCCTGTTTTAATGACTAAATCAAATGTATCTTGCAACACAGTAGCAACGTTTGGCTTTAAGTTACAAAGGCTTTAATGTTCTGTAGAAACAGTCTGTTGCCAGATAATCTTTAGATGCCTTTTCTTGTAGTCTTCGTTAAGTTGTGCAGATATATCTAGAAGTTTCATAGATGCCTGTAAGTAGGAAAAATGTGTATTTGTTAGGACTGAAAAAGTGGGCTGTGCTAGGAATATACTGTAATGCCCTTTGGGTCGCAAGCAGTGTAACTTGTGTCTGAGGGTTAGTTTCTTCCTCTTGTTAGATTACTGTTAAACTTAAGAAATGGTTTTCTTGCAACTGGACTCAGCTGGGTAATGGAATTCCTGTCCCACAGGGTCCACAGAATACTTTGTCTCTGTTTCCTCACACAGCGTGGTCTACCATAAAATGCTTCCCAACACTGTAGCAAACAAAAGCAAAAAATATCGGTGGTCCCTGTTGAGGTATTGGGAAAACTCATTCATGATCCTGAGTCCGGTGATTAGGTTAAGCCTGTGCATGAATGCAACACCCATTAACCAACTGTCTGAAATATTTCAGTAAGCTAGCAGCATGAAGCCTGGGCTCCGCATTCTTCTCACCACTCATTTGTTTCTAATCTGTTGCTACCTGTGTTTAGTAATCAGTGCTTCAGGGAATCCCTGAGAATTGAGTTGCATTTATTGTAGAGGCCATGTTACACGCGTATCGAGGGGAGAGGAAAAACAGCTCCTTCCTGACATCTTTAACTATTCAGGTGAAGCAAAAGATTAATACAGAATAAGTATGCAAACACAGGTCAGTGGTATGCTTTCCATCTTTTTTTTTTTTTCTGAGGTAGTAGGGACTTCTTTAAAAAATATTTTATGTTTATCTTTGATTACTTCTATTTTTGCAAAACTTGGCTTCATGCAGTAAAGAACATTCCTGTATAGCATGCCATTTCAGATGTTTTCCAAAAATAAATAACTCTAGTTGATGTCTATCAATTATTTTGTCCATGTAAAATTATTTTCAACCTTGTTCCTTTGCCATGTGACCATCTCACAATTTTAACACAACCATCAATTGTTAATGACCTTATCTATTTCATCAGACAGTCATACAGCCATATGCAATTCAAATCGTGAAGGATGAGGTATATTTACGTAACTTGAGCTAATGTCACTTATTTTTAAGATGTGGAGGGAAAAAAACAGCACCATGTTCTAAACCGAATTTGTCCTGTAGATATGAGGGAGAAAACCATGACTGCCAGTCCTTCAGCTCTTATCCTTATAGAATTCAGTAAGATGTGTTTGTATTGAAGCAAAGCTGGCGGTAATGCCTGGGGATAAAAATTGTGCAGTGTTGAGAACTGTGTTTGGGTGGGGTATATATATGTTTGTGCTTATTTAAAATAGAACTATATAGCTTACAGGAAGCATGAAAACATGTCTTCATCAAAAGGGACAAGTTCTTCCTGGTGTAGACCTTAAGCTCTGAGATGAGGTATGTGCTGATTTTTGAATGCTATAATATGGTGGTAACCCTACCTAGATTTTTTTTCTTGCTTCAAAAAGCTGTCCTTTCATGTGTGTGATTGGCATTGGGCTTGCTTTGTGTTTAACTTCTCTAATCAAGGGAATTTAAGCTTCTATTCTCCCAGCATTAATACAGCAGTCATGGGAAATCTCAAACAAGACAGATCTTGTTGCAGCAGTTGACACAAATAAAAGCAGTTGTGCTTTTATTTATTTATTTTTGATGCTGGATGCTGATTAAAAGTTTCCAAGCATCCTTTAGCCATGTTATAAAGCCAACCAGCAGAGAGCAGGGCAGCTACTGAGGAGGGGAGATGCTAGTGGGCATAGGACAAGATCTCAGTGGGAAGCATCAGTGTGTGTAACTCAGAAAGCTGGGAAAGGTGTAAACAGATCTCTAATTTATCTGTAGAGTGGGCTCTCCAAACACTGTTTTATTGGCCAGTGGCTCCTGCTTTACTAACCTCTAACCTCCTCAATACTCAGAGGTGCTGCCCACCAGCCAGCCTTGTCTTTGAACCCCCCTTGGCTCCTGCCACCTCAAAGGCTTGCAGTCAGATTCCTGTGTTTTGCTTGGGACCTCACCTCTCAGCAGGATGCCTGCAGCAGGGAAAACTGATCTACCCTGAGAACATAGACATATTTGAAGGCAATACCCCTGGGACTAGAAACCTATTGCTTTCAGTTTCAGGAGCTGTCCATCATTTGTCAAGAAATGTGGCTAAAACCTTCCCCCAGCCCCCACCTTGTGGTCATATTGAACATTCTCTACAATTGCATGCACATATTTGTTTTCTGTTCTTTTCTGGACTGCTCTTGAATCAATGATAGCATAAGCTTAGCTTACCATTAGTTTGGTTTCATGCGGTTAACAGGGAGTGTGCAAAGCGCAAACTGTTGTAAAAAGGATAATGCACACCCAAGTCATTTTGACTGCTACTCAGGTTAGGTATGCCTGCCCCTTCACAGAAACAGCCTGATGAAATCGGAGTGATTAGGGAACCTTACAAACTACTGGAAACTAGAGGGGAAAGAATGGGATATTTTTTGTCTTTGTCATTATCAGTGATGATTATGTAGATACGGCTATCTGGAAGCCAGACGAGAATCTGTGTTACTTTCTCTCAGCTGTGGTGCCAACACATGCGTTTGCCTGTAAATAGGAGGACATTGCTGAATGCTCTTTCAGAGCAAAGGGAATGCAGTAAATGGTGGCCATTTTTGCGTGACTCTGTTTTGAAGCTGTAGGTGCTTTATAAAACTGCACTTTTTTCATCCTGCTCCTTTCTTTACTGGCTCTGTCTATGCTTTGCAACAGTGTTCCCAGCCACAGCTGAGAATGGTCAGGTTCTGAGCTGCTCATAGTGTTGATATCCATTTGTTTGCTCCATACCTAAAATGTGTTTTGGCAGTGGATTTGGAGGGTGCCAGGGCGCTAAGTCAAGTTTCCTGACTGAGGCAATGTTGCCTTCTGCAATAGAGTTGACATACTCCTTAATCAAAGAAGTAAGTCTGAGCTGCAGAAATATGTGGTGGGAGGGGAAAACACCAGTGTTTGGTGGTATTTCTATCTATTCAAGTCTTGTGTTCTTGCTATTTTAAAAACTGAGTTACTGTTACTAGGACCAGAAATAGTGGACATCTATTTTAGGGGGTCAAGATAATGTAGGATTTCAAAACCATATAAAATGTTACCATTTCATTCTATTACAAATAGCTTGTTCTGTGTATTTGAGCAAGGTTTTAAGCCGTGCAGGCTGTTATTCGTGACAGAAGTTGAAAACCTTAAAAACTAAAAATAAAAAATCAAGCCACAAATTATCTGAGAGTACAGAAGCAAGACCTAAAATTTTACCTTTAACAGGTATGATTCAAAGAACCATTCACATATATGCATAGTATATATGTGTATATATATATATGTATATGTGTATATATGTAGGTATGGATTACTATAATTAATATAAGCAATTCTTTTCAAAGCACCAAAGAGGAGAATCTGAGGAAATCTGCAGTACAAGAAGCTTTAGATTAATATCTGTGCTTGTACTAACATTTTCCTTTACCCTTAGCTCTTATGAGTCAGCATTTGTCAAGTAGTTTACAGCAATAAAACTGAGAGCCAGGAGAAGCGAGTTACTCCCAAGTGGCTGGTATCTGAAGGGTAAGATTAGCATTTTGAACTCTGACCTCTGTTCCCCTTATTGGCAGCTTCAAAAAGAAAAAGGAAAAAAAAGAAATTTCTATAGTGGAAAGATTTAGTTTCTACTCTTCATTGTGTATCTGAAGTAGGCATATATATGCTTTTTTATGACTGAAATTACTACAGTGGAGAATATTAATCTAGGTGATTAAATTCACCTACTGTTTTACTTTTGAAGAGACATTTTTTGAGGCTGAATTACTGTAGATAAACAGCACCACAAAATGTCCATCTAGAATCTCTTTTAAGTGTAGGACCGTAATGATATAAATGTTTTGCTTGCTCAGCCTGCAGAAGTGTCTTATGATTAAGGAATATTTCTCCATAGGCCTATTATATAGGTTATATGAGTTAAATAAATGTATTGAATATTTTGGGGGCTTTACTTGGGAATCAAGCATAGTTAGGAAACAAAGTTGAAAGATGGAATGGAAATTCAGAACAGTATTAAAAGAACATTGTCATGTTCAGTTAGAAGCAAACCTTAGTTAACTGGAAACAACTATATGTGCCCTGCATTGTTTTACTACTCGTCTTTTTCCCTTCTGGAGAATCTTCTGGTTTGAGGTTTGGGAAAATCCAGCGTTGAAGTGGAGGCTAGTCTATCTGAAGTGATTACGTACCCGTACCCCCAACCACTCCCATTTTTTAGCCTTAAAAATGGCATGCTGATGTTTTGAGCGCTCTTTATATAATGCCCACACAATTAGTTTTTTGGATAGGTCGACATTGGCAAATAGCCATCATACAACCAGATTAGGTCAGAGTTGAATGGTGCTTTTAGTTCAATCTTCTATAAAACCTGAAAATAATTTGGAAAGCTTTTCAATTTTAGGCAAATTAGCATGAGTTTACCAGTATTGCACAGATTTAATGGATTAAGTCTTAAAATTCCTCCATAAATCTAGAAATCAAATCCGCACTTTCAGACTGTGTTTTCTAAAGAGTTTACTTCCAGTTTTGGGTAATTATACTTAGCACCCTAAAAGAGAGGCAGCTTTTCAGAGTGTGACTTTATTATCTTTTTCCAGAGCCTGAGACATATAAATTATACTTGAGAGGTGTAGCCTGCATTCTTGTTTCTCCTCATTTCAAATCTTTGTGCCCTTTTGGGAAAATGAGAGAGCCCTCAGGACTTTGAGGGGAAGATCCTGGCCCAAAGCTGGTCGCTTACTCTGTCCTCCTCTGATGCCCCCTTAATAAGAGGAGCACAGATTGTTCAGGAGGTATTTCAAAGCACCAGAGCTCTCAATTTCTCTCTGAAGGACCCCGTTTTTTCCCCACTGATCAGAGAGAGAAGAGTGAGCCAGCCAACCTGAGACATGTTGAATCTGATTGTGAGATATTGTTCCTAAGGGTGCTAAATCAAACAAGGACTTTTTTTTAAAACCTAAATTCTTATCACTTTATAGAAACAACAAATTGCCATCTAATTCTTAATTGTATAAAGTCTTTCGAGGGTTTTTGATAAGCCTGTTTAAAGAAACAAAGATGGCCCTGTTTTTAGCCGACCCATCTACTCCCAGCTTTGCTGAAGAACTGCATGCTAAAAGTGATGCATATAATCAGCAAGAAAGTTGTTGGAACAGGGAACCAGCTGTAAACGCGTTGAAGTGGTCCAGAAAGAGGGGCAGATTATAATTAATAGGCAGAAAGATATGTGAATTTGGGGTTTTGGGGTCCTCCGTCTGAACCCAAGATTTGTCTTGGAAAACTATGTATAAAATGCTTGTTCCTCCAAAAGAGGAACTTACACTCCCTCCTCAGTCCTATTTTACCTTGAGGGGATAGGCTAGGGGAGGGATGAGAGCTCAAGCTTGCTACCTGATTGTTATATATCATCAGCTATTCTCATATACCTCTTTAGTATGAAGTACGTATATGATAATTCAGTTTATCTTGAACCTCAGTAGCCTATCTCTAATCTTACTGCACAACAGAATGGTTATGGGATGCATGTGACCAATTATAATAGCTTACTTAATGGGCAATAACTTGTTAGATATCAGTAACTTAAAAAGCACTTGATTGTATTACAGTATCACATGTAACTATGGAGCCTGAAGGTCTTTATGGATGAACTTCCATGACTAGAGCTGATAGATAAGCAGCAGAGCTGTAGATATTTCTCATAGTACCTTTTACGTCTCTGCTGAGGGTACACATTTTAGCAAAGGGTTGCTGCAATCAGTTACTTTGGTAGCATTGCTTGGCTAAAGATTAATTTTATTAGCTTAAGGTTTCTTTTTACAAATAATGAGAGGATAAAGCTAAGTTCTTCTATCCAACCCCAAATTTACAAAGGTCTGAAACAGTTAAGTCTCATGACATTTCTGTGAGGTGGATATTACACATACTGCTGAGATGCTGAAGTAGAAGCAAGAGATCAAGTGAATGTCAAACATTTAGCTGTAAATAACTAACAGAACCAGGATTAAAAGTAAGATCACCTAGTTTCTAGGCCAGTACTACTGCAGCAGCTAGATCGTGCTCTTTTCTTCAGCCAGACTTCCCGAACTTATCTGATCAGGGCGTAAAAATCAGAAACACTAAGAATTGTCGAAAAGGGAAAACACAGAAGTAGAGTCACCTTAGCCAGTGTGAAAATGGATACTTCTCAAGGCTTCAAACTTTTTCAAGGCATTTTGGAAACACTGAAGTCCTGCAGTGGGACAAAATCTTACAGCATCCTGGTGCCTGACCTAGAGGCTGAGAGAAGTGGTGGTTTGTGGGCAGTTAACTTTTACTGCATTTTTGTGAATCTTGTTTTTTCCCTTTTGCTTACTTTATCAACTCCCACCAAATCATGGGGGTGTGAAAAGACAGAAGGATAGAAAGTTCCCTTTCCCTACAGGGGAAAGAGCAAATATTCCCTTGGAATATTTTTCCTCTTGATCTGAGCATTACAGAAAGTATTCCTTTCCTTGCCTCATGCGTAGTGTTTTTCTTTTCACAAACTAATCAAAAGATTTACATGTATCTGTCTTGCACTCTACACTGGAGCACCATTAGCGGGCATTAACACTAGAACTTACAAACATTATATGAATGGACTTTGTAACCTGATGCTATGCTGGCTTAAAAAGAGATGGTACGCCCCCAAGTGTGTTTATTTCTAAGGAAAATAACACCTTACCTAAATAAATGTTACTTTCTGTGAGTTGGCTACCCTCTTGCTGCATACTGCTGCCTGTTGTCTCCTATGAAAATAGCTGCAAATGCTTCTGTCCCAAGCACTTGTCCGTACTAGTGTATGCTCAATATTTTCTGCTTAGTTTCTTCAGTAGTCTACCTGTACAAAATCCTACAGCTGAAGACAAGCGGAATTGAACTTTTGGTCTGGATGCTTGCTTACTTGCTTGAAGAAACTCAATTTTCCATACCATCTGCAATTTTGGGGAAGAAAACTAAACTAGGTTTCTAAACTTCTGTCTTACAAATGTTGCTTAATGTTCCTCAAAGGGCGCACATGTAGAGATGTTAACACCTCTACATTATATGAAGCATTTTTAGCCTTTACAGAAAGTGGTGGGATTTCATGACCAATCTAATGAGGGTGCAGCACTTGAAAGACGTGTAGGGGGAAGGAAGAGAGACAATTTAGAGCTATTATTTCTTGACATGCTGGTGTTTGTGACTTTGGTCTGCAGAGCTCACCTGTCAGAGAGACGTGAGAGTTCAGTCTGTAATACCTTCAGTCTTTGGCTTCCGTGGTGAGGTTGTCTTGGCTTTGTAAAATTTTCTGCAGAAACTGGATTCAGGAGAATTAACTTCATGGGGAATCTATTGTGTTATAAGATATTCCAGTCACTTCAAACCCATTGGGCAACCCAATAATATCATGTATTTCTCATTCTCTGTGAAGTCAATCAGTACCATGTATTTGACTCTTCCACATGTTGGTAAAACAGTTAGAGAAAGCAGTATTTTTTCATCTTTTGTCTTGGAGATATCCTATATTTTCTATTTATGTAGAAATTTAGAAGGGGAAGAGAAGCTGAGTTTCTTAAATACGTGTTTTCAGTTCCAGGTAAGCCATACCCAGAGCAAAATCCAATAGGTGAACATATGTTCATCTGTGCTGTTTTGGCAGTTGTACAAAGTACACATTTGATCTCTGTTTATAATTTATATTGCTTGTGACCTAAGCAATATTTGGGTGTATACAAGTTAAACGTTCCCTACAAATCTGTGGTCCACACTGTGTTTCCTCAGAAAATTCCAAAACTGAATCAGACAGACTGCTGCAGTACTAGAAGTTAATTTCAGTTCAGGTTGAAAGGAATGGTATCCTGACCATATCTTAATTGTAGACCTTGTATAATCAATGCTGTGTGGAAGACAAGATCTATAATTGTGGATTGTTTATTTCAAGGTCCTCTAAGCCTTTCAGGTCAGATTTAATTAGTACGTTGTACTTGCAATACCTTACAGACATTACCCACTGTATAAAAGCTACTCTTGAGGACATAACCATTAGTCTCCTGAATTCAGATAAGGGGAAGAGAAATGGACAGCTCAGAAAAATTATGTAAGAATACTAAGAAAGTTGGCATAGGAGTCAGGAACAGATTTCAGGGCTGGTTTTCTTGTTTTTCTCTCCTGTATCCTTGTATGTATTCATGGAATTTTTATTTCCCCTAGGTATTTGTTACATTCCAACATAAGCTTTTCAACCACACCAAGTAGAGCAGAAAATACATTTCAAATGGAATTGACACACATCTTCCCAACAGAAAACTTTCCCAAAATGTTTAGCAACTCACCATGCTGAGTAGCAGAGACTAGCAAACCATGTTAATCAGTTCTGCTTTATAAAAGCAAACAAGGTGGGGAGGAAGTAATGAGACCCTGAAACATCTGTTTGGAGACTTAGAATCCCCTTGAAAGGTTTTGAGTTCTGCCTTAAAGAAACACAACTCCAAAAAATTACAACCAACTGTGGGAACATTTTCTAGCTCCTTACAAAAAATTAATTATATAAATATTAGTCTATAAAAAGTAAATTCCCTCTGCCCTCTTCTCCACTTTTGCTTCTGGTATAAAGGTGTAATCTTGCCTGACATTGCAAACACTCTTTCAGCAAAGAGACGCTAGATCAGATCCATCCCAGTTTTGCTGAAGGAGGAAAAAGAGTTGATTGTTACAAAGCTAGATAATCATAATTATTACAATACAAACAATCTCAGAATTAGAGCAGGTTAGGAATGTTGTCGTTTAGTAACAATGAAATACACAGTCCCATGCTACTCAATTACTGTATAAAGTTATATATTAAAAGGCTACATGAAATAATTTCCCCTTCCTAGTTAGTGCTGCTTGTAGCAGTGATTTTCTCAAAATGTTGTCTAATGTGAAAATGAAATTTGGAATCTGTGTTCTTATTCTTGTTCAATTAGGATACCTGAATAGAGAGGTTGTTCAGTTTGCTGATCTGGTCACTTTTAATTCTTAATCTACTTCTGGTTCACTTTTCAAGTCACTTGCTACTGAGTTCAGGATAATACATTTTTTGTTAAGAAATGGGGCAGGGGAAAGGAATATTTGTCTTTGCTTAGAATGTGATGTTTGCTTTATTTAGTGTCTTTTTGGTATTTTAGGAAGTCAGACATTATTCTTACCTGTTTGTATAATTCTTCTACTTTTAAGTTGGACATAATATTTGTTTTGTACTGTGTTCTTGGTAATGCTGTTAAGCCCTACCAGGGAGAGGGATACAAAGAGAGAAGTAATTCTGTTCCAGAGTGAAATTGCTTTGCATTTTCTCTGAATGACAATGTTTTGGACACACCCATCTGTCTCCTTAACAAGATTTTGAAATATTTTGTACCAGTAAGTCTTAATGTATGTTAGTTTTCTCACGATAAAAAGTGTGCTCCAGAGAGCACTTCTCTCTGTTAGCTTTTTTTTTTAATTGAAACATGGATTTTTTTCTTAAATATTTAACAAAACTATTCTGAAGAAGCTGTTTTGTAGACTACCCACAAAGTAGGATTTTGGGGCCAGTGTTTTGGCAACAGATTTTTAGTTCTGAATCCCATAGCTTACACTTAGAGTAACATACGGGGTAATAAGTGCATGAATATGTGCAATTTTGCATGTGAGTTTACATTTTTCCTATTTGTAGTCTTTCCTCTACACTGTTNAGAGTTAGTGTTGGTTCATCTTAAAGTCTGTGCCTCCAAAAGCTTAGTATTCCTTCAGTAACTTAATATTGTAAATAATATTATTTAATATTCTCATACCACGTGACTAAAACTAGCATTTCTGTAGAGCCTTTTTGCTGTTCAAAAAATATGTAATAACAGCAAAATAGCATTTGCCCAAATTTGTATGTTTTTTTTTCAGTTGTTATATTCTGCTCTGAAAGCTTCTAAGCTTAGAAAAAGGAAAAAAAGTTCTTCTAACTATTTTACCACCTAGATACAAATGCATACTCTTATAGTTGATACTGAACAATAGGGAGGTTTTCAGTTAAATTAGCTTGTGGACACTTCAAGGTGATGGAGTTTCCTGAAGAAAAAACAGGTTGAAAAAATTCCTACCTTTTGTACCAAAGCACTTGAACTATGTTTGTTGGCAAAGCATGTTTCCTTCTGAGTTGGATAAGATCCTACAGGATCATTTCATGATTCTAGGAATTTTAAAAGTATATTTTTATCTCTAATGGAATATCAGATAAGTCAGCATTTTCATTTCCAAAACACTGTTTTTCTTCTGGCGTTTCTGTCTCACATAGAAACTGGGACAAGATTAAAGCTTGCCATACAGGGACTGAGAATGACTCATTTGTGAAATTCAGCGTGCCTGTGTACAACATGCTTCATTTCGGCATGCAGTTTTACACTTCCCGTGTTGTAAATTAGCCCAGATGAATGATTGTAACTAATTAGCATGTGCATTTACTTTTATGTGAAAATCTTAATATTTACTTCTATAAATAATGTTTTGGTTTTTTGGCAGACTAGGGAAGTAATTAGT
>VXAL01002298.1:166511-177457 GCA_013399475.1 Chauna torquata | reverse complement strand
CTGGGGAGCTTTGCAGCCCGTACGGTTTGGGATGTTGTGTGCGTGTGTGTGTGGGGGGGTCTTAAGGAAAGGGGGGCCGGGCCAGGTTTGGGGGCAGCTCGGCAGGATCAGGACGGGCGGGAGGAGCCCTGCGAGCCCGGAGACGTCTCGGGGAGGCACCGCTGCCGCCGGCTCCGCCGCTGGGCTCTGGGAGCCCGCCCCGCTCCCCGACGCCTTTGGGGATTTGGGGATGGAGGAGGGGGGTTGCTGATCCCCTCCCTACTTTCTCTTCCCTCACCTCACCCGCAGCCCCCCCCAGTCTGAGCAGAAAAACCCCGAGCACCGAACCCCGCTGCAATGCTGCCCGGGTTAGGACTGGATCCCCCCCCTCTCCCGGGGTCTGATCCTGGTGAATCCCGGTGGGATTTGGGATCCCACCCCCCCCAGCCTTGCAGCCTGGGACCGCTTTGCGCCCTGGCACCCCCTGGCACCCCTGCCCACAGACATCTCTCGGGGCATCCCACGCATAGCTGCTGACACCACATTGTTTTTTTTTGGGGGGGGGCAGCGGGGTACCCCCCCAAAGCCGAGGGAGTGGGCAGGAAGGCGTCAGAGCTGGAGGGGGCCCTGCTCTGCCCCCCCGCTCTGCCCCATGCACTTATCAAAGTCTCTTGTTGCACCTTCACAGGCACCCTCCTAAACAAAAGTCACATCTGTTTACGGGCTGGCAGCGGTCTTAAAATGTTCCCCCCCCCTCCAAACCCCCCCCTTAAAGGCCAGGTACTACCACTCGGGATGGGGATGTCCAAAGGGCATGATGGTTCAGCGATGTTCCAGGGGTGTTTTAAAATCATTTTTGACACCCCTCTGCAGCCACCAAATACTATGTCATTGCTCTTATTTATCTTATTCTATTTTATTTTTAAAATAAAATTAAAGAGCCGGGACCTTTAGGGAAATGGGGACTGGGGGATGTGAACGCATGTGCCCGCATCACGCCGTGCGTGGGACCACGCGCGGCTGTACCACGAGTGTGCAACGGGTCCACGCTGCAGGGCACAGAGGTGTCCTGGGGAGGGCACTGAAAATATGGCAGGGCACTTTTGCTGCCCAAATCGAGCGAATTGAACCTCACATCTCATGGCTCCCCATTTCCCCGCCTGGGACCTGCTGGCCTGTGTGTGTGTCCGGAGATCGGCGGGCCCTCGGGTGCGTGGGAACCTGCGGGCGCACGTGGCACCGGCAGGTGGGGGAGGCAGGTGCCCAGGATGAACGGGAGCACGGTGGTGCCCTGATATAAGGATAACAAACTCGTGCGTGTAAAGCACGCCCGTAAAGCAGCTTCACGCTCTGCAGTTAGATACCTCAGGGCGGCTCGGGCCTGGGTAGGTCGGCAGCAACCGCAGTGGCGATTTTCATCACAATTTCAGCTGCTTCTCTTTTTGCAGAGGCTTCCTGTGCCAGGTGGGAGGCTGAGCTGCCTGGAAACGCGCGGGCCAGAGCCTTGGCAGCGCAGAGCTTCAGTCGGTACCACTGCCCATCTACACATCCACCCCTTTACCCATGTAGCCGTAGGTCTACCCATTCACCCATACAGCTGTACAGCCACGTACCGTACAGCCACCTGCTCACGTACTCTTCTACCCATCTACCCATTTATCCATGCAGCCACGGAGCCACACACCGTGCAGCCATCTAGCCACCTCCTCACCCAGCCGTTTAGCCCTATAGCCACATAGCCCTGTAGCCCTATAGCCATATAGCCCCATAGCCCTACAGCCATATAACCCTATAGCCGAAGAGCCACACATTGTGCAGCCACCAAGCCACCTCCTCTTCCAGCCGTTTAGCCCTATAGCCACATAGCCACGTATTATACACCCTTCTAGCCGTCTACTCATTTACCCTACTCATTTATCCGTATATCGTATAGATACGTACATGCATGTCTCTTTATGTGCATATCTAACCATTTATCTACGTGAAGTTGCAGTTATTTCTGTCTATTTGCCTGTTTGTGCCAACTTACCTAAATAACTATTTACCTGTACGTATCTATCCATGTGTCTGTCTATTTACGTCTGTCCCCCCACGTGCCCACGTCTATACGTCCTTATCTGTCACTGCACATCTGCGTGCGTTTGCATCTGTGCCCCTCCTCCTGTGCATGTCTGCTTCTGGGTCTGGTTGCTCTGCCCCATGTGGCTCCCAACGCCCCACACCCGTGGGGCTGCCCGCACCCCCGGCGGTGCCGTGTCGGGGGGCCTGTGGCGCGGCCGGGCTGTCAGCCCCTATTGATGAGGTGTGGGCTGACGGCGGGGAGCAGCCGGGGGGCGGCGGGGCCGGCTCCGCTCCAGACTCCCCGGCGCTGGGGTCAGCGCCCCCGGCCGCCCCGCCGCCACCGCGGCACCGGGCACGGGGCGGACGTTCGGTTTCAGTGCTGATGCTCGGCGCTCAGGGCGCTGCCAAACGCCAAATCCGCGTGAAACGCTCTCACGTGAGCAAAGGACAAGGAAGGCTGAGTGTGGATGCAGGCTCTGGCGGGACTGGGAGGTAATGCAGAAGGTTGGTTTGCCCTTGGACTGGATTGCAGGTCAAAAAAAAAAAAACAAAAACCACCCTAAAATAATGACTATTTTAAAATAGGAAAACTTAAAAAAATTAAATAAAAAAAAGCATAAATCCATCTATATTTTTTCAGCAAGGAAAACCAAACCTCTGGCTTGGGGTTACTGCATGATCTGAGGGTAACAGCGTCCTCCAGCATGGGACAGTGGAGGCAACTCCCTGGGAATCCTCCTCTCGTGACCTGGACCTGTCACAGAGCCATTGCCCAGGTGCGGAGCACGGGGCTGGGACTCAGCAGAGCCTCTCCCAGCCTCAGGTTCGCAAAGAGGAGGACCCGAACTCCTGCAGGGATCGGGCAACCGAAAGCCTCACCCAAGCTGAGAGGTGTTCCCACACCTGCACGTGGGGAGGGCGCAGCTCTGTGGCGCCGGGAGTGTTTCGGACCAGAGGTTGCGTGAGCAGAACTGGTGCTCATAAATAATTAGTCCTTAATCTCCAAACTGCTGCCAGGCCTCCTTTGGATTATGTTGAATTTCCGTGTGATCTACACCACCATTTCTGGAGATGAGGCGACGACGTGGGCATTTTCTTCCTTCAGAATTATGGGCCCAACTTTCCAGAAATATCCCCCCCCCCAAGATGCTCAGAGCAGCCCCCTGTGCTGCCGTTCCCCAGCCAAGCGAACATTGCAGACTTCCCCAGATTAGCTCATCTCAGCAGGAATTCGGACTATGCTGCCGAGATTCCTATGACTGTACAAATAAAGCTTCAAACTTCTATTTGGGAAGAGCCTGCTTGCTTTTCTGCTTTTCCCCTTTTGGATTTACACCGTAAAGCAAAGCACCGCCGGTGTTAGCGTCGCTGATGCATCGGCATCGCTCGGGAGCAGCGGAGCTGGCGGTCCCTTAGCTCTGCTGAAACGCGGTCTGGCTTTGGCAGAGCTGCGGCACAAACGCACAGGGCTCTGGGACTCGGCAGCTTCACACCACGCTGGGATTGCTGTGCAGGTTGGAAAATCTTGGCCGAAGGTGGTGTTTCATCATCTGGGGCCTTGTGGTGGGGAGAAGCGAGAAAATACACGGCACGCTGTAATCGGAAAAGGTAGCGTAACATGGGAGGGCACTTTATCATAGAGCGATATTGTTATCGTTCGGCGAAACTCCAGGGCAGCACACTATGGAAAGAATACTTAGGTATGTTGGCGGATTTGTATCTAATTAGCCCTCATTCTTGGATCGTTAATCCAGCATTGATATTATTAATATAACAGTAACGTGCTCGGAGACTGATGCACCTCCGATTCCTCACGCACCTCCTGCAGCATCACGCAGAGCTGGAGCACCGCTGCTGAGTCCTGGGGCTGAGAGTGACAGGAGGGCGCAGGGGACTCCTGGGCACTGCCTGAATTTTGTTTTTTTTTTTTAATGAAAGGGGAAAAAAGTGCCAGGGGAAGGAGGGGGGAGCCTGGGCTTGTGTTGTCCTGCTCTGGCTGGGAGCCAGGGCCCGGATGGGTGCAGTGAAGAGACCCGTGCTGGTGGGAGATCCTCGTCTATCGTCATTAAGGAAGGCGAAACCTCTGCTGCAGACGGACGTTGTGAGCTGCGTCCTGCAGCTGCTCGTGTCCCATCACCGACCGGAGGTTTCCTTGGCGTAACGCTCTTGCTAGTAAAGTAAAAATAGCAATGAAGGAAGAGCAGGTGTGCAGGGAGAGGGCGCACCTTGTTCTAGAGCAGCTGACATCGATGGGAAAAACCACACCTGCTTCTGCCTGGGAGCCCTCACTCTCCCTGGGGTGAGCAGGGAGCCCCTTCCCTGACCTCTCGGAGGTCCTGCGTGCAGGCTGAGCCGTCCCCCCGCCCTCCCAGCTCAGTGGCCACCGTCTTCATGGTTGACTGTAGGGGGAATATTGTGCTGGAGAAATGTGTGCCACCAGCATTTACAGCCGGGGGGACAAGGCAGTCCTTGATCTCATGTAGCGCGCAACAGCAAAGGCGTCGCAAAAGCGCAGCTCGCTGCATGGGCTGGAAAAGCGTGTGTCACCGCGGTGTCACCCGTGGTACCCAGAAGGGCTAAGCGAGGGATGGCTCCTGTGCTCCGCCAGGATGCCTCCCAGGGAGACATCTGACCTTGTGCCCCCCAGCTGTAACTCCCTGGGAGTTGCTCCCGGGAGCAGAACCAGGCTGGGCCAGTTGCATTTCTTCTTCCTTTTTAAATTTTCTTTCTATTTTTTTGCTCTTCCACAAAGGATCCCAGGATGCTTTATAAAGATTACCAAGGTAAACCTCACAACAACGCTGCGGGGTAGGTGGATCCTGATATCTGGGAAGGCAAGGGAAAGGATGCTTGTGGGGATAGCAGATCTGCGACAGGGCTGAGCACTTAGCCCCCTGCCTTAACACACGATTATTTTGGGGGGCGGAACAGCTGTGACGTCTCACTGTAATGCCAGTGGGACATGGTGGCATCTGAGTGTATCCCAGTTGTTAACACCCAAGGATTTGCCAGCCCCTGTGGAGATACAGCTGCATGCACCCACAGAGGGCTCCTCTTCAAAATGTATTTTTTTGACTTACTGTCTTCTTCCAGCGTGCAAGGAGGACAATTTTTAGCACCTTTCCACACAGACTGCCGCAGAGCCGTATGTTTAACGTTCATCCTGGAAAAGCAGGTGTCAGAAGTAGAACTGAGTAAGAAATGCATTTTTCAGTTCAGTGGAAAATATAAGAAGAAAAAAAATAGAAATCAAGACAAAGGACGTTTGTGTTCCAGCTGGAAGATGCAGGAATACAAAATCAAAAAACTGAGAAGTTCGATATTTTTTGTTTCTGGCTGAACAAAGCTCTGAAGTGCAATATTTTTGCTCAATTTTCAATTTTCTTTTTTAACACATTCACTTTTCTTGTTGGTCTGCTTCTTTTAAGGAGATTTGTAGACATTTCTGGCTGAATTGCTGTTTAAACTCAATAAAAAGAAAAGCTGTGTTTGAACTGGAATAAGCAACAAATTTAAACATTTCTAATTGCTTTCAGTTACATTTAGGGTTGATTTTTTGTTCGTGAATGAACAATACAACATGTGCATGAATCCAGATGTGCTTCAGCAATATAAGCTGAAAATTATTTGAATTAATTTTTTTAGCTTGCCGTAGAAATGTATTTCTTTCAAGAGTCTTCTGTTTTGGGGGATTGTATAGAGAAAAAAGTATTTTTTTAACTTCTATCTTCTTACTGCATGCCTGCCAGTCTGAAAAGCCTTGGCTCTTAACAACTTGCAGTGGGAAACACAGAATGGGCCAAAGATGTTATATTTTCCATTCTTGCAGGCAAACAAACAAACAAAGAAACAAAAAACAGGGCTTTTGTTGTTTAACTATTTCCTAGTGTTTCATCTTCCATGGAAAATGCTATTAAAAATAGAAGGGAGCCACAACTCTCCCCTAGAAACACCAGCAAAGGTTTTAAAAGAGAGCTCTCCAAATTTTTTTTTTTTTTTCTGAATCGTTTGCATGGGATTCACATTTCTACCCTTGCAGAGGTTTCTAGCACCCACCTGGTCTTTGAGCAAATCTCAGCATCGTAGCTGGGTCACGCCAGCCCTGGGAGGGGAGTCAGAAGTAGGCACACGTCTCATAAAGTGCTCCCAGAGGTGTCAGCATCCAGGAGCCGAGTGGGGCAGAAACAGGAGCTGTTGCAGCCTCCTGCGAATTGGGTTTGTCCCTTCCCTTTCTTCAGGTGTCCACAGACTGAAGCTGGTGGAGTCCCACCAAATGTGGGGATCATGAGAAGGTGGCAGCAAGCAGCTCAAAGTCCACTTTGCTCTGCTATTAGCTGTGAGGATGATGTGTCTGCTGAAGGTCTCCTTTTCAAGGCAGGATGTCTCCTCGTGGGTTCAGCCATACTGGAGCATGGGTGCTGGACATCAGCTGTAGGGCCAAAAACACAGACATATCCAAAGCTCTTTGTGGGAACGTGCCAGGATCATTCCCGAAGAATCACGGACTGCTTGAGTCATAGAATCATAGATTCATAATTTGATGGAATTATCTAGGTTGGAAAAGACCTTCAGGATCATCAAGGCCAACCATGAGGTGGTCTGGATGTGGGCACTCTGCGCTGGCAGCTGAAGTTCAATAGGATGGATGCAGCCAGCTGGCCAGAGACCAACCCTGGCCCTGCCATACTTCACCCGACGTAGCTGAGGTCGTTGGGGCCAATCCTTGTAGCCCTGCTGCAAGCTGCCCAGGAGCCTTTGGGCAAATCATGTAGGTCTAACGATCCTCTGCTGTCCCTCCCGAAGGTGGGTTCTTCTCTGGTGGAGGCACCATCCCTCTCCATCAGTTACTGACAATGATTTAGGCATCACTAGGAAGCATCCAAAACCAGGTGGGTCCAGATGGGTCTCCAGGTCCTCCTCCTGTAAAATGTGCTTTGTTTCCTTCCCTCGTATTAACTTGGCCACCAACACTAAACGCACAGCAGAGAGTGAGGACATCTGTTGGTCTTGGATTCTTTTTTTTTTTTTTTTTTTAGAATTCTTCAGCAATTTCACATTTTCGTGTTTGAAAAAAAAAAAAAAAGAAATGGAGGTGAAAATGCAGAGAGCTTTTACCCATTTTTATCTAGATGTCCTGTTTTTTTCTTCCCCCTCTCCATTCTTTTCTCTGCTGCTGATTCAGTGCTGGAGCCCAAATGCTTTACTCTGTCATTTTTGATAAAAAAGAGAGGTATTTGGGGGAGAGCTCCATCCTTTAGATTTGGCTTGTTTTGGAGCCTGGAGCATCGATGAGCTTTAACTTTTACTTTTTTTCTTTCTTCTTCTCCACTCTATTCTCATCCTGTCCAATGAACCCTGATCCCCCCGAGACCTCTGCATGTGCTTATCTCCGCTCTGTTGACTGGAAGAGAGTTGCTCGGTAAATAAAGCAAAGCAAATGCTCACGTCTTCAAAAGATACCAGGGCTTTAGATGGGAAGGGGTCTCCAGCCGAGGCTCCTGTGCTCGGCTGTCAGCACAACAATGCTCAGATTTGGCTGGGCTTCTGCAGCGCTGTTGGAGGGGAAGGATGTCCCAGGGCTCGGGAAACCCTAGCTCAGTTCTCAAGAGCCCTGAGACCTTGGGGAGGCCACCACACCTCTCCTGGGACCTCAGCTGCCCATCTGCTAAAACAGAGGTTAAAAAAAAAACCACAGGGGTGCAAGTGGTGAATCTTTGACCGGCTGCGGTGGGCTCTCCACGCAGCTGGGCTCTGGGACGCTCATCTCAATGCCCAGCTTGCAGATGACAGAGGGAGGGATTTGGTCCCGCAAACAGAGATTAAGCCACTGATCGGGACAAGCCCAGGTATCCTAAATGGGCTGATAGATGGGTCTATCAGCAGCTAGAGCTTGGTGTCCTCCCTGCTAAAGGAGGGCTGGTGGCTCGGCAGTGGCGATAAGATGATAAAGTTGACCAAGGGCGTTATCTGGCTCGGGGACAATGCGAGGACATGAGCAAACGTCGGGCAGCGGCATCACAAGGAAGGCTTTGGGAGCCGGCGGGGCGACGCTATCTCAGCAGGACGGTGCAAGGCGGACCCCAGGAACCTTTTTCTCTACTCTGTGTTGTTGGGAGAGGATTGGCGGCTGCTGCAGCCATAGGTAATGAAAGACAGAGAGTACAACGTGATGGTGTTTGGGTGACAGCGCTGGAAAATCAGTGTACAGAGCAGGACAGGTCTTCAACTCTCACCAAGTGCACTGCAGCCCTTAAATCACCAGTTCTCAGCCTAACTTTGTGCAAGTTTGGGCTGGGGAAGGCTGTTGGAAAACAGGCTCAGTGTTAGCTCTGTGTCTGTAGCTTCCTTTATAAAAACAAAACCCTGTGAGTGCTTTGGCTGCACTTTATCCAAAAAACATTTAAATTTACTGATTAGCTTGAGCCAGGTTTGGCAGAGGAGTGGAGACCTGTGTGTAGGAGTAGGAATGGGTATTTTGTGCTTGTGAAGCAGCATCTCTTGCACCTCGGTGAAGGAGAAGTCCCATTTTCCCTTGGGGATGCTCAGGAGATGGGAGGGTGCTCAGGTGCTGTACTCTGGCCATTAGACCAATGTCTCCATGGACAGCAGACGTGCCATCCAAAATCGAGACCAGCAGCCTAGCCAAACCAGGCTTTGAGCAAATTTCCCTTGAAATGACTTATTTTGCTACCGGTGCTGTCTCCCAGGAAAACTTTCTGCCAAAAGCCAGCTGGATTATTATTATTATTATTAATCTCCCTGCCTGGTCGTCTCAGCAGCTCTTGCAGAGGAAACCTGAAGGAGAAGGAATTAGTTAAAGCCAGAAACAAGCAACAAAGCACACATTTTCCGGTGGAAGTGTTTGGTGCATGCACACTTAACTCGTCCTGCAGTACTTGCACCCTGCATATTCTTGCTTGCTGCTTATACAAGCTGCAGCACGGACACGCTCTAGGTAGAAGCAACACCGGGTTGTTTGCACATCCAAGCTGTGGACAAACTGTAAGACCAGCTGAAGGTGAAGCAGATGTTCTGGTCTGTGCAAAATCACACAGTTTTGTTCCCCCACCTGAACAAAACAATTCTAGGTTTTCCAGGAAGAGAAACCTGCTCTCAGAAGGTGATGTTTTGAGACAACCAGTTTGCACCCATTTCCACCGGGTCTATATTAAACAGGGATCTCAGAGCTCAGAGCCATCAGCCCCTGTGAAGTTCGCACTTTTAAATGTTTCCATCAAAGCAAAATGAACATCCAGAAACTTGGCAGTAATTGGATCATGAAGTGCAAGCTCCTGTGATTAGATCAGGAGCACTCTGTTGGGATAACACTAAATCAAAAGAAATAATCAGACTGCTAGAAAAAGGAGCAGCTCTTCATTTGAACTTCATTAATTTCCTGTCCACTTGGCAGAGCCCACGAATTATGCACTTAAGGATGCAGAGGTTACTTTCAGCGAGCACAGGCTATTGCTGCAGCAAGAAAAACCTTCATAGTCCACACAAAGTGAAGCAAAGTCCATGCTCCAATTTTCCCTGATATGCCCTGTCTAAAGAAAATATTTGGCTGCCTGCTGTATTTTCTGGTCGGGTTGGCAGGTTGCTGCTCCGCTTTCCAGGGCTCCTGGGTCAGCTGAGGTCCTTCACTGCTGGACCAAGGAGTGGCATCCCCACTCCAAAGGAGAAGTCTGGGGATGGTGAGAAGAAGGAGACAAAGACCTTGATGATGACCACTGGGACGTGCCCACGCAAGGAGACAGAAGAAATGTGGAGAAGTGACCATGTTATCTTCTCATGGGCTAATCTAAGGTTTCTCAGAAAAGTTTGGGAGGTCTCCAGCTTGTATTCTGCTAGATGGAAGCCTTTCAGCTCTTCTGCTACTGCTCAGGAGTTTTGTCTAGAGGTAAAACCTCATGCTTCCTGCTTGGAAAGGATTTTACTAGCAAACACCGGGCATCCACAGGTTTATCCCTGCTTGGCTGCAGCTGAGGCCATTTTTTTTTTGCCAATGATCATTTGTTTACATCCTCACCTACTAAAGTAAACCTTGACATTTTACTGCTGAAGATACTTCTTGGGAAGCTGGACAAAGATGTGAACCAACCTCTTAGTGTTACATATCTGAAGGCCACACTGCCCACGCCTCCGCGAGGCTTGGCTTTGAGCTGGATTTACAGCTCGCTTGTCTCACCCAAGCCAGTAACCCCACAGATTCACATGGGAGGACCTGAGAGAGTGAAGGTTGTTGGGGCCGAGCCTGAATTTTGGGAGGTGTCACCAGGTGGTGCTATTATATGCTCATCTTCTGGCAGCGTGCGAGCAAGTGTTCGGTCTTAGGGAGACGCGTGCTGTGGCAAGGTTTCTTGTACCAAACTTAGCGTGAGGCAGAGTTTCCTGAAGCTCTACCAGGAGTGCATGGTGACAACACACCAGCTTCAGGATACAGGTGAAAAATAAAGCAGATGTTGTTCAGAATAAATCCAGGTTTGTATCGCTGATGCTTTCCTTCTCTGTGAGCTGATTTGTGAGTTTTCAGCCTTTTCATAACTGCAATCCCATGGCATTGGCCAGAGCACACATGGTCTGATCCAACGTAAATTCTTTTTTATTTTTTTGGCTCCTGATTAATGCACTGTGGCAAGTAAGTGCAAGGATGTTGACCCGGTCCCAAGCACCCTAAAGCTGACCTTACTGTAGGCCAAATTAATATGGATGCTTGAAGGACTGGGCATCTCAACCTGTTGGACCAGGAGAGACCAGAAATGTTCTGAGCTGCAGCTGTTCCACGTGGTGTAACTTTCTGGGGTTTTAGCCATGAGAGCAGCTGAACACACTTGCTATTCTGAAAAGTTGTTTTCTTTCTTTCTTTCTTTCTTTCTTTCTTTCTTTCTTTCTTTCTTTCTTTCTTT
>VXAL01002298.1:127791-166169 GCA_013399475.1 Chauna torquata | reverse complement strand
GATTTCTTTCTTTCTTTTTTTTTTTTTTTTTAACAGAAAATCCCCCCAAATCCCTTGAATTCTGTTTTGAAAGCAAAAAGCAAGGGAGTTGCTGTCAGCAGAAGGTTAATTCATCTTAAAAGAGAAGACAGACATTCCAGCCAAATTAAATAATAAAAGAGGCGATAAAACCCACCTGCTTTTTAAATCCAGGCTTCTGTTTCTTTTAAAATCAGATCAGTGTATTAAAGGTTTCATACTGAGATTTTGTGCAGAGGTATTGGGCCAGATCTGCATCAAATGGGAAGAGGTGTGTCGTTCTAGTTGCCTTCAGTTTAAGATACTGTACGCCTCTTTTCAGTAGGAGATCTCAGAGGAAGCAAATTTCACCCCTGTTTTACACATGAGGAAATGGATGCGGGTGACTTTCCTAAAGTTCCCCAGGAAGCAAGGGAAAGGGCTGGGAAGACAGACAAGACTACGTTCCTCTTCACTGCTCTGGGCACGGGATCGTGCTTCAGACCAAGACCTCTTGACTCCCTCAGAGATGGGTCTGCCCATTTCTACTCTCTAGATTTATTGGCTCCCTGGTCTACAGGTGAACCCTGACCGTGCAAGAGGGTGGTGAAAAAAGGAGAAAAGGAGCAGTGACAAACACTTGGGCACTCAGGACCTCCTCAGCCTCTGCAGCTGTCCCTAAGTGGATGTCCAACCACTGCCACGTTTCACCTGTGGCAATAGGTTGGGCACTTCTCTACAGGCAGAACTTTGCAGTGGCATAATTGCACGTTATGAAGTCTGCCATAGACATATAGGTATGTTGCCCTGTCCGTTTCTGGAAAACCTTGGAAATAACACCACCTCCTGAGGCCCAGTGTTGAGCATCCTCACTACCTTTGAAATTGGGGCTGCTGCAATTCACAGCTATCCATGGAGCAGGGCCCTTCTTGGAAGGATGTCTGGGTGATGCAAGGCAGGACCTTCTCTGTTAAAGATGTATATGAGGAACTTGCACGGGAACAAAATGGAGGGTAGATAATTTGACCTCAAGGGCTCTAAACACCTCTGTGCCCAGCACTATATTCTTAATTAAGGGAACAGACATGTAGCACAGTAACAATGCAATCCTAATAAACATGTCCTGAGTGAGAAGTGCAGCTCTCGGCACAGCTAGCTCAGCTGCTGAGTCTAGGATGGACAAAGCAGAAGAGTGGAAGGGGCTGATACCCTGAGTCAAGGAAGGACTTGGACGGAGCCTGGCCAAAGCTATGTTAATAACTGGGCTGGACCACTAATGGAAAAGCCAAGAATAAGAGAGGTTTCTTAGTTAAGGGCTATCTTAATTAAGCATGAGTATTCTTCCCACCATGGTACGAAGAGGATCAGTTAGAGCTAGGAGCCTTGGTTGTGGTTGGTGCTGGACAAATCTATCCTGCTCCCCCCAAAATGGCAACTTCTATAGTTAAAATAGTCAATTTGCTGAAGGGGGGGAAGGTACAAATAAGCGGCGGGAGTTGCCCAGGGCTAAGCAATGTGTCAGTGGTGGAGCTGCAGTGAGAGCTGGGGCTCTTGGCTCCTGCTGGCTGCACCAGCCTGGCTCAGGAGCCAGAAACAAGGAGTGACAGTGAATAATGAGCTGCGGTGGAGTTTTTTTATTGCTTCTCTTTTCACAGACACCCTTGGGGGACTAGCACATGTGAATTGACTAGGATCTTCTAATGGAAAAGATGGTCCCTGCTCCATGGAGGTCAGAGTGCAACCACTTCATTGGGGTCTGTAAGAGACTTTGGGTGTCCCGTCTCCCCCATATCAAGATCTCCAGCAAAGCAACTTGTTTTGTGGCTTTCTCATTGCTGTTCCCCCTGTAATGTCAGATTGAGAGTGACAGGGTGTTTTTTAACAGATCTTCCTGGCATTTTGATGCAAGCCCAGGGGAACGGTGGGAAGGCTAGCTGTAAAATGGTATGCCCTGGCTGTCTCTCAGCTCCCAGCCTTTCCCTTGGAGTTAGATAACAGGAACAAAAGATAAGAGGAAAAGTGGTTCTTTAATTTAGCCAGAATTCACTTAGTGTGAAGGAAAATGTCTAGTGAGAGAATTAGGCTAAGCCAGGAAATATCCTCTTAAACCTCAGCTCTCCTGTGCAAGAAGTATATTTAGCATTTTTTATATATGCATATCTATAGATCTGGCTTTCTCTGTACCACTAAAAAAACCCTGTTTTCTAAATGCATGTTGGCCAAGAAATCCTTTTAAATTCAAAAAAGCAAGTCAATACAATGCTGCCTTTTCGACTCTGTAGGTTAGACCTTTCCCAATACCAAATTCTCCCAACCTCTCAGGACACCTGAGGCCAACAGGGCCATGATCTCCACATGCCAGGAGAAGCCCACCCAACCTGAAGCTAGCTCCACACAGAGGGGCTTTGGCCAAGCATGGCCAAGCTGATGTTTTAAGTGATCCATGACCTATTGCATCCTGATACCCAATACCTAGGTGAATAGTGGGTCAACCAAGGCTTTGCATTGAGCAAAAGCTTCTGGGAAGGCTGAGGAGGGACCAGGCTTTGAGTCCTCTTTTTGAAGACTTGCGTACCGCCTCTGGGAAGAAGGCCTTATCTACCTTCCTGTTCCTTCTTATTGACCCAGCCCTGAGCATTTGCTGGTAGGAACCAAAGTTCCTCCTATCCGGACAGTGGTGCCGAATTAGCGTGTGGGATATCACTGTGGTTTGGGAAGATCTGCCATGGACAGCCATTTCATGGCAAAGCATTGCTGCACCGTCACCGCAATTAGATGGGTTCACACCAAGGGGACAATTTGGCCTAATAAAAGACCTTCTGGCATTCCTGTATCATCCCAGCAAGGAGCTGGCAAATCACCCAGATCCACCTTTTACTTCGGGAAGGAGATACATCCAAACATCCCTTCACAGCCCTTCTATGGGATCTTCCCCGTCTGCATCTCACTGAACTGGTGGTCTCTAACAGCAGCTTTTGAGGGATCCCTGCAGTCCAGTGCTGCTGTCCGCACCCCTGCCACTCCTGCTTCCCGGGGCTTGTTGTAGGATGAAATGAAAAGTTGTAAGCTGATACGAAGACTCAGGATGGAAACAGAAGAGATTGTCTTGATGCCAACGGCCTACTGCCACGCTGCTTCTCCGCTTCCCGTTCCTGAGTCCAGCTTTCCTAAGACGTCAGGCGGAGAGAGAGCAAACACTAAACAGCCTCTGAGACATTTCTTACCCAAAATGAACATTTTGGTCAGTGATTTACATCTCATTTCTGCAGTCCTCTGGCCCTCAGATCCTGCAGGTGGGAGATTCAGGCTGTTCGCGGTCTTGTCTTCTTTCTTTATCTGTTTCCAACCATGCTTGTTTATGGAAGATCAGGTGCTTCTATTTTGTTAGAAGTAAAGCAGTTGCCTCCTGGGAGACAACAGCATATGACCAAAGGTGGTACGGGCCAAGGCAAGGGCTATGATTTCTCTTCTGAGAAGTCCTACTTCATGGCAGTCATCCAGTCCTCTAGTGGGCTCCTTTTCTGGGTTTTATGTTGCAGACTTATCAGGCTTTGAGCTGTCTTAGTATCTCTATAGTCTAGTACAAAGAAGTCTTGGTATGCTGAGGGTCAGAGATTGCTGCTGTCACGCACACCTTAGTAATATTTTTGTCATAATATAAGCATGAAATGCTGCTAAGAAAAATAATTACATCAGCAAAAGAAGGATGTGGCAGTACCTCCTCGCTAGACCCTGCAGAACCCAGCAGACTGTGGCCAAGGATAGTGCTGAACCTAAAAAGGGATTTGGGGTTTAACCGGGGATTTTTCTTCTGTAATTCTTTGCCATCATGGTTTGAATGCACATTGACTTACAGCATCCGCAGCATCCTGTGGCTGCCTCTACTAGACTGCAGAGGAAAGATGCTTCCAAGCAGCTTGTTGCAACACCTGGGGGCCAAGGCAAAACCAAGAGACATTCTCCCTGCACCTAGCAAGGAAAGGTAAAGTCAAGCAAGGCCTGTGAACTGATGCTGAGATAGCAGTTCGGTATCTAAACAGGTAACACCCAATTACAACAGAACTGTGTTGACTTACACTTTCCCTTATCAGAAGAATCAGGTATTCATGTAAATCACAAAAGAGTTTGATGGATGCCAGTTCATGGTGAGCCCCAAACCAAGGAACAAGAGCCTAGTTAAACAAAATGTATGTTCTTCTTATCTTTAAGCTGTGACTATTGCTATGAAATAAAAAACTATAAAAGAAAGTGCCTTATCACGGGGGTTATAATTCTTTAATGTTCCCCAGGGGCTGTGTCTGTGCTGGAATCAGACCCTTGGGACCACTTCCCAAACCCCACTGAAGTAATTTTCTCGCAGACAGATGATCTTTCCTTATCACGTGTTGTCTTGGCAATAAAAAAGTCTCTTTCTTGAGATGCATGTTTAGACTAAGCCTGATGAAACAAGAAAAGGAAAAGAAGGGGCGGCTAAATTGGTCTTAATTCTGATGCTTGCCTGAAAGTAAACAATGAGGTCCAGGGACAATCTTCATTAGACCCTCCTGGGCCTGGAAGCATGGTGTGGAAAGCAGATGTGGTAAGAAGCCTTCAGACAGCCCTGCTGGAGACCAGCGCAGAGCCCGGTCTGCACGCCGTGGCTAATCAGACCCCCTTATCACATTTACTGGGAGATGGGTGATGCCCATAAAACCAAGTCGGGCTGAGTGCACTTAGTGGAGCCAAAAGCTAATTGTTAATAGATGCCTGCAGCGCAGAGCTCGGGAAAGCCAGGTGGCTCCTGCCCTGGTCCCAGCAGTGCCTGACGGGACCTCCGATTTGGGTTATTCACAGGTTTCCATTGGGACACTGCAGATCCCAAGCCCTGCCAGTAAGGATGGGCAGGACACACACCATTTTATTGGTATTTAGCCAGATTATGGGGTGTATAGGTGCCCTAGCTGAGGTCAAGACCTTATTAACACGACAGTGGTCCCGCCACCCTGGTGTCTCCAAAGATAGCAATAAAATCAAGCTGGTGTTTTGCACTAGGGGCATGCTGAGCCCTGATTTTCCCAAATGTGGAATACTGAAATGCATAATTTGTGACAGTAATGGACTGTGTTTATACTTCCTTCCTCCAAGTTGGAAATAGTAGCTGTGGAAAAAGATGAGAACGAGGTGAGCTTATAGTGATTTTCCCTGGTACAATCCCTCTTAAAACAGAACTCTAGAAAAATAGCAGCTGAAGGATATCCAGAAGCAGAATTAATATGGTTGTGTTTAAATCCTTACTTTCAACATTTTTTTCTGCCAGAAAATGCCTGTGTATGTAAAACCCTGTCTGCTTCTCTGCTTCTTCCAGCTCTACCCAGTGGTTTGACAGGGATGTCCCACCTCACTGCAACGCTTGCCTTCTGCAGTACACGGTTCTATCCCGGAGACCTCACAGATTAAAATACTACACGCCTTTTTATTTCTTGATAATTTAAGCTAGCTAGCTGGATGGATCACTATTTAGAGCCTTAAAAACCAACACCAAAGCTACAGGAGCCACATGCAGGTGGCAGGTAGAGTTTGCTAGCTGCAGACTCCAGCAAAAGTGTCCCACACCCCTGCAGCAATCAATTCCCTTTCTGCTCCTAGGGAAGCGTCCTACTCCAGGTCCCATGTCCAGCAACTTTGAAGACCTTTGCTGACCCTGTTCAAAGGTGAGCAGGCAAAGCACTTCGGGGTCCAGCCGCATCCCTCCTTAATTCATATCCACCAGAGGCACGAGGCGAGAGCCTTTCCTGGTCCAGCCAGTGCTCAGCACGGAGGGGCAGAGGGCAGAGTTTCTCCAAGCAGCCTTGAGTCCCTGACACAGACGCTGTTACGGGCTGTGATTTTGAGAAGCAACCACTTTGCATCACCAGTAGCTGCCTTCTCCTTGCCTTGCCAAGGCTGCAGTCTCTGAACCCTAGTGATGCTCTGCTATCACGGGGCACACAGCAAGCAACTGGTGGAGACTTTAAGGTGGTTCTTGGAGACGAATACCTGGGCCATCCTTCAGGTACACCAGAGGAGGAGGCCAGGTGGCCTCTGCAGAGGTTTCGCAGAGTTGTTTCCCATCACTGAGTTTGTTGGAGCGCCCGCTGCAACGTGAACCTCCCTCCCGTTTCACTCTATCACGAGATATGAAACCCGCTCCCCGCGTGCAGAGACCTGGTTAGCTCGAGACATCCGTCTGCAAGGACGGGACCAGGCGAGCGGCTGGTGGAGAAGGTAAATGGGCTGTGAGTGCACGACTGTGAAGGGGCTCGGCTGCAGGTGTGCAAATACAGCTCGTCCCTGGCATCTGCTGGGAGTGCGGGGCCCCCCCACCTTTATCTCTTGACCTCTTGCTCCCCTGCCCAGAGGACCCAGATGCTGCGGCTCCGAGCGCATCCCAGCCAGCCTGGCCAGGTCCCACCCCACGGCACAGCCCAGCTGTTTGCAAGGAGGATGAATGCAACTCCTCTAGGGATCCCTGCGGTGGGATGCTGCATCCAAAAAATATATTTACACCCAGATCCACTGAAGTAGAGTCCCCTGGATGCGTCTGCACCTACCCCAAGGTCTCGCGCCTGCACATCTGCACCATTCAGGCTCACTTCTGCCCAGCGGGATCTGCACCGGGCAGCTTTCGAAGCTACCGCTCACAGGGGCTAAGCTGCCTTTATGGCAGGTCACACACCCTCTCAAACAGCGGCGGATTTAGATGCCATAAAACCCCTGCTTAGCATGCCCCGGGAGTCTCCCATTGCCCTATATTTGTCGCAAAAGCATCCTTCGCTTCTGTGCCAGCACCGCGTGTAGTTCAGCCATCGAGAAAGCAACATCAGCCCACAGCACCCTCTCGCTCCCTCTCCACCGCTCACATGCATCGCTTCTGCGGCCGGCTCGCCTTATTTTTCTGGCAACGGAGGTAAAAAAAAAACTCGTGTGAAAATTATTTATTTTGTAGTAATAGCTCAGAGTCAAAGCCTCAGCAGACACTTGGAATAAACAGGATCACTCAAAATACAGTTGTTTGAAATCAGAGCTTTTCTCTGACCCTGGGGTTTCTTGCCAAAGCCAGAAAAACTGTATATATAGAATCCCTTAATATTTTTTTCCTGTTAATCCACAGTACAACAAGCCTTGGTTGTAGCCAAAGGACTTTGACCAGGATGATTAAACCAACATTTCATTTAGGCAGTCACACGCGTGGTTGTATAGGTGGTCGAGATGTAAAATAATCCTCCCTATCTGACTAATAACCCCTTTTGCACTTCCAATCCCATTTGTACTCAAGCATTTCCCACTTCTCCTCTGCCACACTTCTCCTTTCATCATTTTCCTTCTCATAATTTTTTCAGTGGGGCAGCTGTTGTGTGAAAAACTGTGTTTTGGAAGAAATTTTCTGGACTCCTTTAGTTGAGAAAGAAAGAAGAAAAACCAGCACTTTTGTTTTTGTTTTTCCTTCCTCTTTCTTTTGTTTTCTTTTACTCCCTGACCTGCATAGCCTGTTTTCCAGCCAGATAAAAGAAGGAAAAAAAGGGAAATAAAACAACAATTGAGTTTATATTTTTATCTGCCTTCAGCGTGGATTTCCTCTCTTCCCATTTTTTTCCACCAAATAACAGAAGTATTCCCAGCCTAGAAATAGAGCATCTCAGCTCACTGAAATCATCATGCATCTAGCAGCATTCTCTCAACGAATGCAGCTCTTTAATTGTGGTTTCTACATGCATCTAACCCTGTGTTACTGCTGCGGTTCAGGCGCAGAGGAGGAATAGTCTATGCACGCCTTGAGAAACCTGGGTTCAAGACCACATCTCCTTTGCTGGCTGTGAATCACCCATATCGCTCCTTTTTGTCCCATTTCTTTGTGAAGTGGGAGCGGTGGCCCAGACCCCATGGTTTTTCAGAGAGCAACACGAAGGATCCCTTGCAGGGTCTTGCACCACGGTGGTGCAGCACGAGGGACAATTGCACATGAAGAAGAAGGCAACCAAGCAGGGATGCTCCCGGAGCAGCTCTGATAAAGCTGCCCTAAACTTTTCCCCATTGCAAAGCTTCATCATTCCCCATTTGGGTTGCAATTAAAAGGCTTTCAAGGGGTGAGTGCTGGCCTTGCCCCCTCCGCCCCACAGCATCCCTGATGAAGATGTCTCCCGTGGGGCGGGCGGCCAGGCTGCTGAGCCTTCGTGCTTGCTGGGGCTCTTGGAAAGCCTCAGCTAGCAGCTTCCCCTCTCCCCGCCTGCTGTTATAATCACACATTGTTCCTGGTCACTGCCTCGATGCCTACAGCACTTGGAAAATGTCAAATGTGGGAGTCCGGCAGCCTTAGGTTAGAGTAAAAACTCCCAAACATATTTGGAGGGCTGCCAGCGCTTTGCAAGCCCTCTGCAAACTCAGATAAGGGGCGACCTTGCAGGCAGCGGGCTAGGCCAGGAGTTTATTAAATCCTCCGCTTGCTTGGGTTGAGCTCTCTCGATATTGTGATCATCCCGTCCCCTTCCATCGTCGCCTGGTGCCCCTGGGTGGGAAAGCGCTGTGCGAAAACACGGGCTGGTGGCCACGGTGACCTTCACGGAGACATCCAGAGGTCAAGGTGGAGGAGCCCATGGAGATGTGATGTCCGGAGCCAGTGGGGACAGGACCCCCGTGAACAGGGGGGCACGCTGGGGCCGGATCTGCCACAGCCCAGTGAGCAAACCCAGTGCTCGGTTTCGATGGAGCCGAGCAGCCCGGAGGTTACAGACGTTGGCCCCAAATCGCTTGGGACTGCGGCGACGCTGGGCTTGAAAGCGCGGCTGGGGAAGGATGGCAACGCCGCCCCGCGAGGAGGGGGAGGAAGGGTTGAGTTTGGGCTTCGTGCTGAACCGCAACGAAATCTAAACATTTTGAAATTCTTCCCCAAATGACAAATAATGTCAAATACTGAGATAGCACGGGGCTGGATTTGAGCCGCGAGGCACCTTCTTATATTCCTAACTTCTGATAAAAAGGATGGAACACAGTCAGGAAAACTTTCCTCTCCTTCCCCTCATTATTTTTCTTTAAAAACAAACAAAAAAACAAACAAAAAAACCAAATCCCCCTCCCCCCCAAAAAACCCACAACCTCAGTGAAATTAGCAACGTCTCCTGAAATGTTCCAGTTTGGATGGAAGAGCGTTTCGCCACAGGAAACGTTTCCCTCTGGGTTTTCCTGGCCGGCAGCACGTCCCCGACCCTCTGCCGCCGGGCTGGGGCTCGGCCCAGGGCTGGAAAAGACCCCCCCAGATCAGCGCTCGGGGGGCCTGTTTGCAGTTTGTTCGCTTTCTTTCTGCAAACATAGCTGTTTTCTCTCTGGGTCAAATAACTCCTGTGGAAACGTCAGAGTGTGAATTACCTGTGAACTGTTTACCCCTTGCATGCCACCAGGGACCGTCTGAGCTTCCTGGTGGTCACCTGCACAGCCCAGCTACCTGAAGTACAAAGAAAGGGGTTTTCTGGCCAGAAAAGCACCCAGATGCATTCTTGTTGGCTTTCACATCCATAAGAAATTTAAGGGCTGTTTTCCCAGACTAATTCGTGGCTCCCAGATTTATTCTGGGAAGAGCAAAGCTCACTTTTATGGGCAAAAGTATTTGCACCCATCTTTTGGGGTTCCTCGGCAAGCTGGACTTTCCACAGCTCTCCTTAGCCCCTCTCAGTACATGAGAGGGAGTAAGGTAGGTTTTTGTCCAAACGTGGAGGAAAACCCTGCTATTCATAAGTTTTCAACTTCCTGTTTCGCCCGTGCCCCATGGATGGCTCTGTGTCTCAGCCCCATCTGGGCAAAGTGCACGGAGGTAGCAACCCGCAGCCCATCACGGCATGGAAATGCTGCCTCTGCCTGCCTTACCTTTGCGAAAAGTAAAAAAAAAAAAAAAAAAAGATCCGTACCATTGAGTGCCGTAACCCCAAGACGCTCCCATCCTGAAGTCATGACCCAGATTGAGCACTCAGCCCCAAGGTTGGGTTTTAATTCCCTCAGCACGCCTTGGGTGAGGATGGCAAAGCCACCCCCAGCTCGGGTAAGCGTGGAGGGACTCCAGGCCAGACCACGCAGCAGACCCCTGCTCCTCCCGTTTGTACAAACCAACCTTGGGCCCCTCCTTTTATTTTCTCCCCCCCTTTTTTTCATGCCTTCTCTCTCCCCTGTCTCAGCCAGCGTGGAGCATTCAGCAGTTAATATCCTTCTGCCTCCAATTGTGCTTTAAGAGGTGTAGCGTTTGATAAGCCCCATTTAACTTGGCTGTATTACATTGTTTAAATAATTCAAATACAGATTGGCCCTTTAGAAGGATTTCTGCTCTATTGACCCTGCTGGTCATGAGTTACCAGGAAGTCAGGGAGGGGCCCAGCCTGACTCTTCTAGGGCTGAAAGCCTGAAAATCAATTCCAGCTCTTTAGTGCCCCAATCACACCCCATTATTCCCAGGTAATTGCAGACCTGCGTTGCTGTTAACTCTTTGGGAACAATGTGGCCTTTGATGGGAAGAGGGAAACCAAGGAGGGCTTTCTTCTCCATCAGGGTCCTAATCAGCATGGACAGTGTTGTGGGCTTATCGCTAGGGTTTGGATGAATAATTATTTACAGGTGGAAGTGTCAAATTGCTTGGGTGTTTTGGGTGGTGGGTTTTTTTTTTTTTTTTTCCCCTTCTTCCCTGTCTTAATACCTGGTTTGCTGGAGGTTGGCTGGACTGCAGCATTAATAGTGCATTTTTCTTCTGTTGGCATCTCTCTCAATCTTTGCAAGATTGATTCATGAGGAATAAGGAACGGGATCCTGTAATACAGTTAATCCTTACTAGTGCCTGTCTTTCACGCTCAAGCCACATTAGGTCCCTTCGCCTTGGACGCTCTCCAGACACGTGGCAAGTCCTATGCGAGAGGTTGTGGGAGAGCAAGAAGAAATGCTGGTTTTCTGCATCAGCCAGCAGGCTGGCCGTGCACAGGTGGGTCAGGGTAGCTGAACGGTTGGTCCTGAGCACATGATGTCCACACCGCACTCTTTTCATAAGGGATTTATTCTGGGCTAGCCCTGCTCTGGTCCCACAGACAACAAGACCCGTTATCAGCTCTCATGCATCTTTTGGATTAAGCTTTACTGAAGAGGAATCCAGGATTTTAGACGCAGTTGGATCTTACGGGGAATTTTTCAAGGCTCAAAACAGAGACAGAAGCGTGATGATGCTTCAGAAATGAATTGAGTCAACACCAAAAGATGTGCTATGTTCTTTGACAGAAAAAAAACCAACATTTTGCACATCTAAAAATGCCAGCTAGTAACAATGTCCTTTGTCTCCTCCTTTCTTAACAGGAGAAACTTGTCCTGATGAGAAGGGGGCTGTTGTCCCAGTACCTTCAGCCTGTGAGAGCACGGGAACCACACCAGGGAGCTTTTGTGAATTAGGCTGGGGACAAAATGCAGGTGGAAATACTCCAAATGCCATCTGTGAGGTGCTGCCTTTTCTCTTCACTCAAGTGCCTTCTTCAGCTCTTGCTTCTCCTCTGATATGAGGCAAACTGGACAGGACCCAGGGCTAAAGACTTCTCAAGACGTAATAGGCACAAAAATCTGTCCTTTTTCCTTCCTGGTGTGTGAAGGCTAAAAGTCACCTACCCCGTCATCCAGCCCGATCTGGTCTCTGGCAAAGGCCACAGCCTCACCCTGTCACCCAACATGAACCCTCACCTGCTGGTGGCATTTGGGGAGGAGATGTCAATCTGGATGGAAAACTTCAGGTGATGGGCACCTGGTCGCACTTCAGGCCGCTGCATCCCCACCCCTTTTACAAATGGGCGCCTTATCGCTGGCTGCTGTTTATCCAGGAACACGGAGCAGAGGACAGGGAGGAGCAGCATCAGTCTCTGCTCCAGGTCACCGTACCAGAAACTGCTCAGAGTCCATCTCTAGATTGGGTGGGCTTTTCATCCCATCTGCTCCTCCTAGGAGGCCATCCCAGAGCCTCACTCCTGCGTAGGTTAAGAGCCATTTTCTAATGCCCAGCTGATGTATCCTGGGTTTGCTTCTACCTTGGAGCTCTGGAGTATCGCTGGTGCCTTCCTGGAGGGTCTCTTTGGTGTCCGTCTGTGACTGACTTGTTGACCCAGCCTGCAGACCAACCACCCTTCTGGATTTCAGGGCAAGGATGAGGTGATATCTCAAGGTACCAGATGTGTATGCCGGTCAGCTTGCAGCATTTAATGTAGCAGGTGACATTGTCCTGTGGTGTCTGTCATCAGAGTCTTCCAGGGGATGATACAGAGCAGGAGCCTAACTTTGATGGGCTAAATCATCCTGAGGAGGTGCCACCATTAATTCTTTCACCATGGAAGGCCTACAAAAATTTTCTGGCTAACTCAGCTGGTTAAATAAATGCTAACAAGTCAAGAACCTGAAAACTTTCCTCAACCTCATGTTTCAAGGCAGGAACACATGCAGCACTGCTGAGACTAAAACACTCAGCAGCGATGCAAGAGGGTGACTGGTCTTGCCGTGGAGACACGAGGTTAAGCTAAGTCCCGCAGTGGAGCCACGAAGTTCTGTGCCCTCAGGTGAAGGCTGGGCAGCAGGAGCGTGTCCAATTAGCTCTGTGCTGTTCAGAGTGGACATCGTCCCATTATGGGTGTGCACAGCAATGAGCGCAGAGGAGCTGCAGCCGTGGGCTGCCTGGTGAAGCTCAACAGCAACCACTGTTGTGTGAGCGCAAACAGCGCCTGATATTTGAAATGGTGAAGAGGGAGCAAACTCTGTGATAAGTTTTGAGGGTCTATGACTGGGATTTCAAGAGGTTTTGAGGCAGTGAGATGCTTAGCTCCCACTGGAAAGGGATGTCTTCATATGCAGGTACCAAATTCAATTGAAGGGGCGGGGGGATATAATTATAGAAAAAGCCCTCGATGCATTGCAGGGAGACGATAGCTTCTCCAAAGTCCACAGGAGACCTGCCCCTATCTCCAGCTACTCTGAGGAGACTCCCAGGGCCCTGATTTTAGACAAAGCAGAGCTGTGCTCACCTCCCCCTCCTCTCCGACCTGCAAAGGGTTAAAGGGTGGGGGAGCTGTTTGATTAATAGATGTCGTGTGAACACGCACATTTGCCTATGACTGCATTCCTGGGGCTTTCGGCTGGGCGATAAGCTGCGACCAAAGTCCTCCGGCTCTGGGCAAGGAGAGCAAACAGGGCCCCAATGGAGCAGTTATTAATTCCAGCCCCGTGTCTCTCAGGGCTGTCTCTCAGCAACGGGGCTCCCGAGAGGCCTTTCACACACCAATCGATACAGCTCGCCTCTCCCCTTGCCTTCTCCATCCTAATTCGCCTCTCTGGTGCGTGCACCCCAGTCTACTGCAGTGCCAGGACCTCAAGCTCTGGGATCCTTTTCCATTAGCAGCGTGGGAAGCAGAGGATGATGTTCCCACTGGGGTGATGGGAACAGCCCCCAGCACTCAAACTGCTGTTGTGACTGGCCCATCATGCTGCAGGACTTGGGGCAGTGGGGAAGGAACGGTCCTTTTTTGGACCAAAAAAGGGGAATTCAGTAGCAATATTGGCAAAGAGCATATCTGCTCTTCTGCAGCCGTGAAAGGACGCTCTCTGAGAATCAGTGCTTTTCTTCAAAGTATGTTTAATAAATAATCCCAAACACGCCTAAGTTAGAATTCCTTTGGCTGCAAAATTTCCTTTTCCCTCCAGTCATTTTCAGATTGCTTTAAGCCACAGGTTCTCTTTTTGGCTCCAAGCTTTGACATAAGGATGTTGGTTGAAAATGAAACTCCTTTCTCTCCCTGAAAAGCAAAACAAACCCAAACAACCTGGACCTTTCAACTTGTTTGTCTTCAGATAGGACACTGTCACACTTACTCACGAGCCAGCTTTCACAAGGGTGTATTTTTAGTGGTGATGATTGCTACACGAAGGATTTCTGCTAGCCCTGGGTTGGTTTGAGCAGGAAATTTGAGGGCAGCTTTATCAGGGCAAAAAATGGTATTCGGCTTGCTGGTGTGTGTCTCTTAATCTCGTGGCTGCTCACAGGAGACTGGCAGTGGTGGTGCTCAGGCTGGGACTTCTTCAGGAAAATGAGTTTCTTGAGATGGACCAAGGCTTTCACTAATGATTTTGGGAAGATTTGACTCCAGCCACTCTGCAAGGGTTAAATTTCATCTCAGGGCTGGAGAAAGTATGTGGTGCTGTATGGAAGTCAGATATCTTTAAGTTATGTCAAGCTGATCGCTTCCAAAATGAAGATGAGAAAACAACACTACAGTCAAGAGTGTTTGGACATAGGAGACCTGCTGTGAACTGCTGATTTTTGACAGGGTGTACATTTCCTTTTCTTATTTTATTTCAAGACAAGCGCAAAAAAAGTGTTCAATGTCACGCAGGACTGAAATCCTGACACAATTTTCAGGTGAGAAAGCTGTTTTTCAGCATTTATTCACAAAGCAGTAGACCCTTGTGCCCTGGGTAGTTATGGAGAAATGAGATGTCCAAAGAGTAAAAGTGGGTCCCTGTGCTGAGAAACTGAGAATTAAATCCCTGCCTTGGACTGTAAAGGTCTTGAAATCTCTGGGATGAGAAATATGATCATTGTGGACCAGAGATGCCATCCACAACTGAAAATTCTTACAGGATTCACTGAGACAAGTACATTTCCATAGAGAAGTGTCAGTTCAAACGAGTGGCTTTCTCCATCAAGAAAAAAAAAAAAAAAAAGAGTAGGTTTGTCCAAAAATTCCCAGTGGGCTTAAGTTAGGCCTATATCTGTGGTAGAAGATACGGAAAAGGCATACTGAGGTCATCTAATCCAGGAGCTGGAAGCCTTTCAAGGGTTGAGTGCCAGACTGTGTTTTTCTCCCCCAGCAGAAATTCAGCAGTCTCTGTCTCTTGAAAAAGGGTGAGTTGATGGGTGGGATCCTGGCTCTCAGAATATAAACCATCTGCAGCAGCACAGCTGCACCCTTTGGTGTTTATCCTCATAGGCCCTCTCCCAACACATGCATGAGGTGCCTGAGCTCCCACAATAGTCACTGTAGACCCCATCCATGCAGGCAGAGGAGCAGATAAAAACTAGTCCAGGCACCAGACTTCAGTCAGCCTTGGGGTCTCTCCACTTAATCCCCAGTAGCTGGACCAGAAGGACATGAATTACCTCTATTTCCTCTGCCTTCTAGCCTGGGTGGGCATCTTGGCTGCTCCAGTGCACCTTCAGTCAGGACAACTATCAGAAGCCCTAAGTTTAGGTTCCTGAATCTTTCAGTTGAATCCCATCCAAGATCTTTGCAACAGGATAAACACTATGAATTTCTCTGCAGATAAAGATCTCCCCATGGGTTTTGTAGTATGGGAGTTAAAGGGGTTTTCACGAGAGCACGGCACTGTCACAGTCGTATCGATAAGGAAATCCCATCGGCTTCAAAAGATCTTTGAGGATCTGGTCTGGAAACTCTTATGTTTCGTAACTTTTCTTACCGAGGCATTTCCAAAACACAGCACTGGGCATCTGCAAGATGCTGAGACCAGACCCAAGATGTTCTGTTTCCTGAAATCCAGAATCGACGCCCCATCCCCCACCCCTGGGTCTCTGAAGCCTGCTCCCCAGTCCTCAACCACGTCTGCAGCTAACACAGCACTGCTTCTAGCTTTCAAAGCCAGATCTAAGAACCAGAGAGGTCAGGGGAGGGAAACAGCTCAGGACTAAGGTCATTTCAACTATATTTTGAGCCCTCAGGCAGCTTTGATCATTTCAACAGAGAAATGTGTCGCAGGGAAATGCCCTCATCTTCTTTTGGGCTGCTGCTTGGCACAGTGGGTCCCCTCTTCTTCAAGTGGCCTTGAGACAAAGGTGGCATGGCCTCATCTGGAAAAGAGGTAGGAAGGTTGTTCCAGGGACCCTGGTTTGCGAGGAGGGGTGATGCTCTTAATTGTGTGGATCATTCCTCACAATTAAGAACATCCAGAAGGATACAGAGTTCTGAGGGAGCGTGGGTCAACCTCTAAAATACCGCTTCACCTTGATTGACTCAGACGAAGCCTTTAGCATTTTGGAAGCACTTTCTGGAAGATTGTTTTTGTCCTTTGCAAGAACACCTCTACAAGCCAACGCAACCAGGGCCCAAACTGTAACCCCAGCAGTCCTAAAGACTAAAGGGTGGTTAAGCCTCCAACACTCTCTTCTTCCAAATGGAGAGAACCTTCTGTCCTTCCTTGTGCACCTAAGAATTAAGGCCAGGCACTATGACAGCAAAGCCAAAGTAACCCCCATCCATTCTGTTGGCATCAGAAGCCAGGTTCAGGTGGGGTTCTTCCACACTCATAAGAGTTTGCAGAAGGACTGGTGTGGGGAGCTACTTTAGTTGGTCAGTGTCAGTTTGTTGAAGTAAAGAGAGCACAGGTAGGATCAAGATGCACTAGTCAGATTGTACATCTGGAGGAGATGCACATCGTGGAGGAGAACCTGCTGAGTAAGGGTCTCCTCCACAATCTTCCACCTTCAGCAGCTTTGCTTGGCCATCTTGGCTTCTTCCCCATCATGTGGATGATGGCCCTCCATTCTCCTTTCACACTTTTCAAACTTTTCGGTTTTGCTTCTACCCTTGGATAATGAGGAACTGGTCCCCATGAGTCTGACCAGTAGGAAAGCCCACTAGTTTGGGGAGAGGAGAAAGGTTTCCATCATAAACGTTTCAGGAAGGAAAATATGTAAGAAGGCTTTATTAAAAACAATTTTTTTTGGTTTACTTTTTGGTGAAAGTCTCCACTTTTGGTGAAACAGGAGGGAAATCTACAAAGATTTTCAGCCAGATAGGATTGTCTGTCTCCAGAGTTTCAAGTCTTCTACCTCTATAGCAGACAATGACCTTGTCGCTCTGTTCCATTTCAAAGGGCCTGGGTATCCTCATGGAGGTGTGAGCCCACACAGTCAGAAGGACCAGGGCTGGTTCCTGAGCATCTCCTGGGTCCCATCTGGCTGGCCCAGATTTTCACCAGGACATGAAATCTTTGCAGCATCCCCACTGCAGGGTTTCTCAGGGATCGGTCTGGCCAATGAGTGCAGTGCTGACACTAAAAAAAAGCCCTGGTGACTGAAAGCCAGGCCAGCACGTCCGCTGGAAAAATGACATAACCCCCTCACGTAATCTGGAGTTCCTCCTTTGGGGCAGCCTCGCAGGCTGGGGCTGTGTGAGAGGAGATCAAAGGGCAGGACAGGAAAATAAGAATGGAGCCCAGAGAGGGAAAAACACCCTCACCCGCCAGCGGGGGACTAATCATGGCCCTCAGCAGGCTTTGGGAGTTCCCGTTCACAGGAGGGTTGGAGACAGACATCCTCCTCTGGCTCCCGGCACCCAGGCGGGTGTGGGCATGGTGTCTTTCTCCATGCCTCTCCCACCTTATCGTTCGGATGAGTGTGAGATGGTGGCTTCAACTGAGACCCGTCCCCTCTTGCCTGGTGCTGTTCAAGCCCCGTGGAAGAGATGACCTTGACCCAAAAGAGTTGGGAGACTGCAGTTACCCAGGGCAGTGCAGTCAGTATCCCATCCTCCGCATATTTCCAGATGGCTTCCCACCTCCCTGACTCCGGAGTACCCAAGAAAAATAGATGGAGATGGGTGGGGTAGTGGGAGGGAGGTGTAACTGCAAGGGAAGAAATGCTAAAATCGATGGGTACCATGCCAGGACTGGTGGTGCTGAGGATGCGCACTGGGTACATCCTCGTACACAGAGCCCGGTGCAGCCTTGAAGCCTGGACCCTTGTCGTCCTTCTGCCTCGCTCCTCGTCCCTGCAGCCACGGGGGATTTGCCACCACCTGTGCCCCCCACCGCATCCTCCCACCCCAGCTCCGTCTGCCCACCAGTGCCTACGCTGGGGGATTTGCATTGCCCAGGCCCTGTGGTTTCTGACCCCTGACTTGCCCGTTGCCACTGGAATTCCCTATCGCTCCATGACTCAGCTGACAGAAAGGGAGACAATGGCATTTTACATCAGCCCAGGCTATCAGGAGCCTGCCTTATCTGAGCTGTGTTTTTCTATTAGTCTAACACTCCATTGTGCATCCCTTTATCAGCTGCAATGTTGATGTAATGCTGGCTTGGAAGTGGTTTCTGCATCCTAGCACTAAGACAGCTCACTTTTATTTTGGGGGGGAAGGGGAGGGCGCGAGAGGAGGGTTTATCGGGATTCTCAGGAGATAGGAGCCCTTCTCCGGCACGGAGCGGGGAGGGAGGGCGGCTGGGTGACGGAGGGGGGCTGCCAGCCTGAGCTGAGCAAACCATTTGCAGCCAGCACTTTATTGAACATAATTTAGTCCCCCTCAGACAGTATTTTTAACTGACATGCTTGCTTGTCAGGATTAATATCCTGTCTGGTTCCTTCTGCAAGCCTCGGAAGGTGCAGACCTGGCTCTTTGCAGCCAGACTGGCCCAGCAGGGTGAGCCCAGACTTGTCCTGCAGCGTGGGGCATCCCTACCGGCACTCTCCTGGGTGGTTTTTCACAGCTGATAGTCTAGCTGAGCTCCCACTGTGGCTTTTGCCCCATTCTCTTTCACATATCTACACACCTATTTTCACCAAACACCCAGCAACTTCGCATATTTAAGTGGCTAATGGCTTAAAATACTGTTGGGGATGGACAAGAAGGACAAACAGAAGCTACCCACATGAAGTAATAACATGACAAGGTGACCTCATAGGCTTTGTTTCCTGCAGTTAATAAACTTCAGAACCTATCCCCAATACAACACCATGCAGAGAAGGAGTCACTTCAGCTGCCAGGTGGGAAGAGAAGCACACTGAATATACGCTAATACAGCAACGCGAGGTACATGGCCAGGCAGGAGCGAGTGAGATGAGTTTAACCTATCGGGCAATGGTGAGAGTAGCAATGAGGTTATCAACCCAGCGCATGGGCCATGTGCGGCCCTGAGCATCATCCCTGGGTACTGTGGCCTGCTTTCACTTGGCCACCCCACCACCCTTGGCCACCACCCTTTGGCTGAAGTCAGCAGCACCAATTTTCGAGCCCACTGTAGCTCCTTCTTGGAGTAGTCTCTGGTGGGAGGGAGGTGGACAGCGTGAGATGCTCTCTACTCCCTCCTTGATGGGATTTTGTACTTATCCTTTCCTCTTAACTCTGTCTGTGGGTTAGGATCAGAAGATATTTGCAGGCAGATGTGCCAGCTTGGGTTTCCACTGCTTTTAATGAACCTGCTCATTTCTTATTTTGCGTCGCTCAAGCCCAGTAGGCTGGTAAAGAAGCTGCAGCCAGCATATGTCCTCGTAAATTATGTCTATCCAGTAGCCACTTGCAGAAGCCATAAAATAATTAATGTGTTATTAATAAGAAGCTGCTATGAATCATACTTCAGCTATTTCACTGGTGCCTGGTTCACAGTGCCACCAAGCAGAGGACAGCACTGGTTTTGGACCTTGAGTTCAACTACTGAGTGACTCACCCTGGGCGAGGGAATGTATTTTGTGGCTCTATCGAGGTGTCAGCCGCACATCCATCACCCCAGCGGCTCAGCAGCTCTGGTGTCAGCTCAGCTGGCTTGTTTGATGTGGAAGGATAAGCAATCACATGTCATGCTACAGACTTCTAAACTCCCATTTAATAGCTAGAGTCAAGGCTTTTCCATGATACATAGGAAGTCTGTGGAGCTCTAAAAGGCTGCTCAGGACCCATTTCTCTCCTTCCAGCATTTATCCTTGAGACAAGAGGAACTTAAGTGAACCGCAAATACTAACCCTGGGCAAACTCTCTGCACACGCGTCAGCATTGTCCTTTCGGACATTGCCTAAGGTGGGATGCAGGTGGCTTTCCAGCTGCAGGAGCTAGGAGTACTCTCACCCAACATGCTTTCCCCAGAGGAGAAGGTAAGTGGTACGTACATATGCGTCTTGCAGCAGTTTCTATTGAGGTCTGATGTTGGAAATTACCTCATATATGATGTTGTGTCCTGTCTACTGCTAATTAAGACATGAACAACAGCACTTTTCATGCATACCAAACAGGCTTCAGCCTGGGACTTTGGCATTTGCCTACCAGTATATTTGCATCTGCGTTTGCATACCCCGGATGCCTGTTTGCATGTTGACCCCTGGAGGTGTGTGAAGACCACAACATGTTTTACTTACAATGGAGAAACCAAAACAGATCTTTCTGAGAAGACCTCCAGAATTAGCTTGATTTATTGCTCCTTTGTACAGGACAGCGTCTATCAGATTAGAGGAAATCCTACTGTGATGGGGGCTCGAGAAACCTGACTCTCAAAGGGTAGTGTCTGAAGTACTGATGAAAGGAAGCAAGTCTAGAAATGTGAACCATGGCGAGCAGAAAAATTCATGGTAAATGGTTACAGCCCGTCCCTGGACACATTCATGGTTTGAGTTTGGTGTTGAGTCTTCAAACCCCGAATAAAAATGTGGAAGCACTCACACAGCAGTCCTGGAAGTTCTCAGCTTACAGACGACCTACCTGGACCAGACCTCACCGCAGAGCACAGCTCATGCACCAAAACTCTTTGTGCTCTCGCATCTTCCCCTTCAGCCTCTGGCTGCCCAGGGCAGGGCTGGCTGCTCTCTCTGCAGCCAGCGAGTGGCTTCGGTTTCGTCTCAGTCATCATTTCTATTGTTATCTGCCCATTATCTGATCCTCTCCCAGCCCAGGCCAGGAAACATCCTCCTGTCTCTGTCTTCGACGGCGCTCCATCCTCTTCCTCCTTTGAGAAGACAAAAGCAAAACAAGCGCATAATGAATCAGACGTTTCCCTTCTCACTTTGCCCCTTACTTCCCCCTCTCATTTTTTACGCGCACCAATTTCTCTTTCCCCTCCTGTTTATTGGGAACGTGGCCTGTGCAGTTCCCCTGCGCTCAGCATCCCGGGGAGTCTGGCCGGCTCCTTTCGGTGTCAGCGGGAGTTCAGCGGCGGGTAAGGCTGATAGGGCTCCTCTGGCCCCCGCCGCCTCTTCCACCTCACGCCTGCAAGAGGCTTGGCCTCGTGACACCAGGGCACGGGATCAAACCCAGCGAGATGAACTGAAGCCTAGCTAGAGGTTCATGCGGGTTCAGAAAAGCAACCGGACAGTTGAGTGGAAGAAAAACAGTCTATCGAGGGCTTTTAAGCGTGAAATCAGCTCGTCCAGCTCAGGATGTCACGTGAGTGCAACTTGCTAGAGGCTGGAAGAGAGTATTGGGGAAGCATTGCTCCGTCCTTGCCCTGATTTCGTATTCTTTCGTTGGCGTTGTTGGACATGAGGTGGGACTCTCACTGTTATGCACTCTAAGGGTTTTATTTCAGCTGCAGAGTAGGATGGTGCGAAGGTCTGCCCATGAAGCCCAGCACTCTTTAGCCTCTGGTGATCTTCCACATTCGCTGAGTCCCAGAATAATGTTGGGTCCCTTTTCCAACGATCTGCGGGGTTTGCGTTGCTTTAAAGCCAGGGTGGCCCTGCTCTGTCCTGGACCTGGTTGGGGTAGCTGTACTGAGGGCATGAAGAGAAAGCCATGCTCGTAAGGCATCGTGGCTCACCTTTAACTCTCTGTTCGAGCACCATCTCCTTCACTTCTCTCCACTACCCAACAACGCTGCAGTTTGGCTCCTCTGTTAATTAGCCAACTTTCCTGGGGGCCAGAGGCAGGGGAAAGGCTGGATGTCCCTGCAGCTCAGGGTCAATACCGCTGCGACCAGGGAATTCCTGCTCGTGCAGGTCATGTCTTCCAGGTCGGACTTCAGGCTTCAGATGCTCAACTGTTTGTTGAGAAGCTCAGGTGCTGGCTGGTCAAGGGCAAAGTGTATGGCAAGATGTGGGTTACTGTGGGTTGGTGCCAATGGGTGCTCCCAGCCCTAGTTCCTTGAATGGTATAGCTAGGTGGAAAGAAAAAAAAATGCAGGAAATGTCCCTATTTCTGATAATTTCCCACTCTTTTCAGAAAATGGAGGTGAAAAGTAGCACCTCCCCACAGATATATGAATTTTCCCAGATATAGTTCCTGTAGTCAACTTTTTATTACTATTTTTCATGGAAAACAGGAAGGAAGGAATGAAGATATGAAAAAAAGGAAAGATGAAAACATCCCAATTTCTTTGCCTTTGTAAAACCTCTTCGCTCTTTTCCTGTCATGTCTAACAAGGCCACATAACATAAATCAGAGTATTCTCTCCACAAATGCAGAGATATGCTGTCGTTAGACAATGGGAAAGCCACAGTGCTGCTTTAAAGAAGATACTGAAAAATGAGAAAGAGCATGGAAAAAAGGGCTACAGAAATTATCTGAAGACTGAAGAGAAAGCCTTAACATGACAGGCTCAGAAAGCTCGTTCTGGTCAGCTTATCAGAAAAGGAGATGGAGAGGTGACTGGAGAAGAATCGCTTGGGGAGAAAAATGCCTGATGCAAAAGGTCTCTTTAATCTGGGAAAAGCTGGCCTTCCCGGGGCTGCAATGCAAAGCCAAACCACCCAGGCTTGTGGTTACTGCTGTGGGTAATTAGTCAATAGGCTACCCAGGTTCTCCATCCCTGGATACCTTTAAATTAAGAGCAGATGTCTTTCTGGAAGTGGTGTTTTAGCCAAGTGCAAGCTCTTGAGTTACAGGAGGGAGCTATATCTGAGTATCATACTTACAGGGGTGAAATATAATGGGTTGTGCTATATGGGAGGTGAGACCACGGGGGCCTTGAATGCCATGATTCATGAAAAGTGAAGGAGGATTTAGGAAAAGGATGTGGGCAGATATTTTTCCTTACCCAGCTGACGGACGGAGATTCCAGCTGGATGTGCTTCAACATAGCTTGAAGAACTGCTGAGGGAGATTTGCCACCTACTCTCTGGCCAGTTAGCTAAATGCTTCTGAGAGCTCCAAGATTTCCTCCTGTTCTGAGGGCACAGCCCTTATTCATGGTCCTGGTGCTTCTGCTCGAGGGAAGGTAAATGGCTCAGCAACTCAAAGTGATGGAGAAACCAGAGTGAGAATTTTCACTGGGAAAACCTGGAGTAATCCAGGAAATGTTTTCTTCAGCTTTCATACCGGTGTTACTACACTCCTGGTCCTGCTGGGCTTGCAGTTCATGACCAAACAGGAAGGCTGTGTGATTTAGCACTGCGCCTCCTCAGAACAGACTCATCCTTTCTTTGTTACCCATGCTGTTCTTCTTCATTTTTTTTTCTTTAAAGGCATGTTTAATTCACTTCCATATGCTTCACTATGTGCAATTCTTTCACAGGTCAAGAACTGCAGGAGAGACTTTCTCCAGAAGTGTTGCTTGCAGAATGCTTTACCCAAACTCTACCTGCAATTCTGAGCAAAACTCTTGATAGATCTTAGCTGGGGATAGGCGCCAGCAGCTAAATGGGGTCCAAAAACTCCATTTAGGCTATGGGCTGAAAGGTTTGACCATTAGGAGGAGGACTTGAGCCAATCTTGAGCAAATGTGCAGGAATGGGGGAACAGAAAGAGAACAGGACTGAAGGATACTGTAACAGGTAGAGGCCCTTGAAAACTCAGCTAGTCCAAACACTCCTCCCTTGGCTGGACTAGCCCTCCATAACCTTTCCTCCTTGTGCAGCCTGTTCTTGTAAACCACCGGTGATGGAGACACTGTTCTCCTCCTCTACACTCTCCCTAGACAGTTAGGCAAATGAGGTACATATCACATTTACCCTACGTCTTCTTATCTTTGAGCTAAACACTCCGTGTCCTTCAACTGTTCCTCATTGGTTGTATTTTTCTGTCCCTTACTCATCCTTTTTACAGTCTTCTTCATTCCCTCTAGTTGCTCCCGTATCCCTGTGTGATGCCGCAAGCTGGACCTTGTGCTTCAGCACCGAGCAGTCTGGAGCTCCCATATCCCAGGCTCCGCACCAGTTTGTGCATCCCAGTGTGGAGTTAACCTCCTTTGCACCAGTTGACTTATGCCCAGCTTCTGATCTGCAGTCACAGCCTCTTCTGCTCCTGTTGATCTGTTGCCTTCTGGTTGGCCTCCATCCATCCTAGCTTGCTGTGTGAGGGATCTCTTTATTAAAGCCTCCTTTTCCCCTGACCTTTCAATTCGTGGAGAACACCCTGTATTCTCACAAATTCTCGGCTCTCAGCACAGATTTTCTATATCAAGATGCCACTGGAAATGCTGTTCTTTCTTTACGCTAAGTTGCTCTGACACCCACAGAACCGGTGGTGCTCTGGACCTTTTGGAAATCAGGCCAGTCATCTGCATGTGAGATGGAAGCGGGCTCCCAACCCTGGGGAGCACGAAGTGCTTTTTGGTTTGTGTACACAGCCTTCAGCATGTCAGGGAGGGGCTGTAGGCGCTTGCATATAGAGAGGCCCTGACGCCTTTCATTGCATGGCTGAAGAAAAGAAAACCCCTCCATTCAATCCTTCTGAGCAGGTTTTCCAGCCCCTCCCATCTTGACCCTGATTGCTTATCAGCTGGGATATGTTTATCCTAAATCTTTCTTTTCTCCTTTTCGCGTCTCCCCCTCCACCTCTTCCTTTCCTGCTTTTTCTCCCGCTGTTTCTCTCTCCCAGCAGCCCACGTGCACGCCCCCTTTCCAAGGCCAGGGCTGAGCCTGCAGAGGAGTGGAGCTTCAGACTAAACTTTAATTTGCACGCTCCCTGTTTCAAGGGCACAAGACTTTTTCGCCTGTTGTTGTTCCCCACCGCAGGACTGGAAGGTTCTGGTTTGTGCCACTGTCGATCGAGACAGCACCGGAGTAATTACAGCACGTTCCCTCCCTCTGGAATTTAGCAGAGACCAGCTCCTTTTATAGCCTGGCCGGAGCCCCTCTGAGGGAGCGCTCCCGTGCCTCTGACAGTCTTTTACGCTTTCTGTCCCCAGCACTGACGTGACAGAGCTGCAGCGTTGACCTCAAGCCCCGCAGGTCCGCTGAGTGGTTCCTAGAAACCCCTCCTGGCGCCTTGCCGCAGGGGTGTAGTCACAGCTCTGCCCTTGGCAAGGCCGTGCCAGGCTTTGGCCCACGTCTCTCCAAAGTCCCTGCCGCCGCAGACACTGTGCAGAGACCGGGTCCTCAACAAGCTGACGGTACGGAGGCTCCAGCATGACCCCCTCGGTTGTGCACATCTCCAGGTGCTCCATGTGCCTACCACTCCCTAGATAATTTGTGAGCCCTTTTCCTTAGCCTGGGTCTTACCAAAGGGGTGTCCATACTGTCCCAACCGCTCCTGCCTGCAGGGCAGATGTAAGGATGCAGATAAGGAATTAATCTCCTTGTGATCATCTCTCTCCCAACAAGGGGGGAGATGGGGTGGGGCAAGAGGTGGGAAGAGGTAGGGGGAGTCTTGCGCTGCTGCTGTCTGAGACATGCTGGTGCTGTGGGAAATCTGGACCTCTCTGGCTTCCTGGTAGAGAACAGCAGCGGTGTCCCCCTGGGCATGTTGATTAAATAGGAAGAAGGGAGACCCCCGACCGCCAACCCTTCAAACTCAACTCTCAGCCCAAATCACATGGAACTAACAAGGTGCAGCATCTTCTCTCCACGGAACTCTGATTTGTTCTGCCTTTCCACCCTCTGTCTCTCTGAGAGCCCTTGTCTCCTCCTGTCCCCCTACCTCCTGGTCTGCTGCTGTTTTTCCACATGTCCAACTATTGAGCAGCATTGGTAGAAAGTTGAGTGCAGGCAACTCTTTCCCAATAGATGTTTCACAAAAAGGACTAGGGACTTCCCCAGGACCTTTCTATAAAGTCTTTCTTGCCCTTTCTGTAAGGACACAGTCTTACTGTGAAGACATCCTTGAGTGTTTCTCTTTAGACTCCCAGAATCTGGATATTGCAAAGTATCTAAAGAGTCTAGGAGACAATGAATGGGTGGAAACCAAGGAGTCTTTTTCTCCTGAAATGCTTGGATGCTTTGGCTTTCTTCATCACAGAGTTCATGGAATGGGGACAGAACGCCTTATGGTTACTGCAGTGTGCCTTGAATCCTGCCCCTGCCTTCCCCAGTAAACTAGGTAGCCAAGAATGGCATAGTTAGTCACCCAGTGGGCAGAGTGCTAGTTTGGGAAGTGAAATGGGGTTTAAGCTCCCCTCCTTGTGGTGTCTCTTTAGGTAAACACACATCTCCCCAGCTGTGAAACCCACACAGTGCAAGAGTGGGATGACAAGAGCTCAGCGTTATCATGAATAACAAGAGCAAGTGGCTTTCTGATCCTAGGAACGAGATGATCTGTTCCATTACAGGACACATCTACTGATCGATTAAACAGTGCCAAGCACAGATACTGGAACTTGACTGTCTGTACGCTTGGCACAGTTTTGGCCCAAACCAACAAGTGTCAGCCTTATCCATCCTAAATCTGCACAGGGTAATGCCTTTGTGCTCCCAGTACGGCAATGCTGCTTCATCCCAACAAGGTTCAGGCGGAGCACCCAGTCTTTTGGGGTGCCCCGTCTGAACCCCCCTCTGGGTGCAGGGAGCATGTGACCACAGCACAGCTGAGCCTGTTGATGTATCACTGCTCTTGCACTGCTTCTTAAACCCTTTACATAAACATTTGCTAGTGGCCAGGGTTGGGAAAGAGCCTGTAAGCAGATAGAGCTCTGGTCTGACTCACTGCGGCTGCTCAGATGTTTTTGCCCTGCTTTTCATGCAGATGAGCTCAGACCATGGCAGAGGTCAAACCAGCACATGCTATCTTTAAAGAGCCAGGAACTGAACCAGAGAGCCCCAAAGCCTTTCCTGGCAAATACCTTTTTCCTCCTGGCCTATCCATGCCATGCTGGCGTTTCTGTTTGCAATGCACGGAAAATCTAGCGACTGCACATCAAAAAATGCTGGGGAAGAGAGAACAACAAAAGAAAGGGCAGATAGCTTAGGGTAGTTCTTGTTTATCTCGCATGGGGGCTTGCAAGGTTGCAAAGATCCTCAGGCTGAGCTTGAATGGGGAAGAAAACTCCATTAGCTCCGTTGCCTTCGTTGCCCACGTGGAGCTTTCTCCCTGCTTTGCCACTCCGGTACCCCCAGTGCTGCCCCTGCCTCCCGCCCCATTAGGACCCAGCAGGCTGTCGGAAGCGTAATGGAAGGGAGAGCTTTCATCCATCATAGACCTTGAAGAGTTCAGCGAGGCAGAGCCATCAGAGAGGAGAAACATTCCTCCGCGAATCCCCTCTTGTCTCTCGGGTGGGAAGGGGGAGGAGGAGGGAGAGATAAGGCCAAACTAATTTGTCTTTTTTAATTGGCTCAGAATACTTGAACGAAAGCTGGTTTGTTATCCTTGGCTTTGCTCTGGCAGGCGTCCAGGATGTAGGGCAGAGACGGAGGCTTCTGAAGAGTTAACCTCTTCTAAATATCCTATTAGGATCCTCTCCATTTAGTGTAAGGACGATGTAAGCAGAGACAGAGTGGGAGGGCCTCCTCTTCTTTCTTTTTTCCCTTTTCCTATTAGGAGCCCAGCCTTGGAAGGGACACGGGGACATGCAGAACAGCAAAGGCCCAAGGGTGAGATTCTTCTGGTCAAATTTTGCCGTGCGCGTTGTAAACATCCAGAGCTGAGCTAATCACCCCGAGCTCCCTTTGTAGTCAGCGAAGAGAGACAGGGACTTCTAAGGCACTGTTCATCTCAGCCTAAGGCAGGCATTTCAGAGAGGTCAAAAGATTCATGCCTGCCTGTCTGCAAGGGTCTGCAGTCTGGAAAGGGAGCCTAGGGTCATTAGCTTCAACGGAGACCTCCATTTAGCTGCACGCATGTGGGCACCTAGCGTCCTCTGAGATGCTCCAGCGTCACTGAGGCATCTGTGCAGGATGCACGGATGTGACACCAGATCTGCGGGAGACCTGTGCAAGTCCTGAAGAGCAGCTGAAGGCTGAGGGCAGCAAAAAAATCGTTCGATGCGTATTCGTGGTGAATTAAGCTGCTTAAGTCAAAGCTGATCACTTGGGCTCTGGATGTCTGCACCCAGCTGGCCAAGTTTTGTGTACACAGCTGGAAGAAGTGGCTCCAAAGTCAGGCTTGAGGCGAGATTGACTGGCAAGCCATGATTTCTGTTTCTATGCTTCAAGTGCCTGTTGAGTGAGTCATTTGTACTGGAAGAGAGATCACCAAAATGCACAGAAAACAAACTCAAAGGCATATTTACAAGATCATTTAGACATGAGCTGCACCATGTGTGTCCTCTGTCAGTCCTTGTGGTCATGATGTCAGGCAGACAAAGTGATCCAACACGTTTCTTTGAAGGGTCCCAACTCTGTCTTTCATGATGTGCGTAGAGCTGAGTTCCGGACCACATGGGCGTGGGCTGGTGGATCTGGAACAACCCTGGGCTTTGCATGGGGTTCCTCACACAGCCAGCTCAGCTCCAGCGCAGAGGCAGTTAGCAGAAAACCAGAAATGTTACATGTTTTGGTCTCTTCTCATGCTCAGATGGGTGGATCCTTTGTGTGTAGATAGTTACAGTCGCAGGTCAAGGCCTGTGCCCTCCACATGTCTGGGAGCATCAGATTTGCTTTGGTCTCCAACAGCCTTACTGCAAAGTAATTTCTCTCTTCAGGCCATGCGACTCTACTGAACAAGGAGGCGAGAGGCTGTGCTCCACAGCTTGACATACAGTTTGCAAGGCCTAGGGTTAATTCTGTCCTCAGTTATAAATTTCTCTTTGTAGAGTTGGCAGGCCTAATTGATGTAGGTGCCAAATTCCCATTTCTCAAAAAAGACTTATCTGGACTTGTAAAAACTGGAGCTTGCTTTCAACCCCAAAGCAGGAGAGTTAAGGTCCCTTCTAGACTGTTTACCATCTTAAATCATGTTAATTAACAATGTCATGTAATTCATACAAATGTCTGATTCCTCTTTTGAAACCCATGTTCCTATCGAAACCCATCATACGTGCAGTTTAGTTGTGTTCCACTGTCTTATGCAAAGCACAGTGCAGAATCCAGTTTTCAGTGGTTTTTTTGGTTTGTTTGTTTGTTTGTTTGTTTTTTGGCTCTTTTAAGTATAAGTCCTACAAAGGGAAAAAGAGAAAAATGTCTCAGAAAAATATGGCAAATCCTGGAATATTGCAGCCAGGGCTGGAAATCCCTGCCCCCCCATTTTCACTGACAAAGCCTGTTAGAGCTCACCCAGTGTGACCCAAGTAATGCCATCAAAAGACAGTCCCAGTCCCTGGGTTTTGCTTTTCTCGGATTTCTTAATCTGCTAGTTTGACAGACACAGCAGATACAGAGAGTGGCCTTGCAGCCAGACACGGCGTGGGTGTCCCCAGAGCTGGGTCTCGTCCCCCACTCCATCCCAAAAGTCCTGAGATGCCTGGGGCAAGTCGCATTGTATGGCAGCTGCCACAGCCCTTGCGGGCAAGGGTCACCGCGCGGTGGGAATTCATTCAAGGGGCTTCTGAAGGGCATCTCGCCCATCCTCCCGCCTCAGCGAGGAGTCCACTGTGTCTACATACTCATCCTTGTCAGAGGCTGTTCCGAAGGATGCTGCAGTGGAGACTTCCCCAGGCAGTTTCTCCTTCCTAGCCTTCCTTGTCCTTGCCATTAGAAGTCCCTTCCCTCCCTTCCTCCCTCCCTTCTTCTACCTTTAGTGTATGTGAACAAATGTCACTCCTCATGTGTCTCTGCAGGCTAACCAACGTCAGTGCTTCCTCCGTAATCTGTCGTTTCTACTCCTTTACTCATTCTCCTTGCCTTTTTTTTTGGGCTGTCCCCAGTTTGACCCCTTTTTCCCTTGAAGCCCAGGGCCCAGGAGGGGGCCCAGTGCTCCAGCCGAGACCTTCCCAGCACCAAGGAGATAACTTCAGAGCTAACTTCAGAGATAATGCCACAACTCCATATTGCTCCCCAAAGGCTCAGACATTTCCCAGCTTCCCCAGGGACTGGGAAGAGCTGTTCCCATTACAAATGGGCACTGGGCATGGCTTGTTGTTCTGCAGATGTGAGACACCCACATTTCAGTGTCCGCTTGTCATCGATCCAACTGGCCGAGCCTACGTCTCTGCTGCTGAGTGGAGCATGTAGCTGTGGCAGCTCCAGTCCATACTGGGGTGGGATCAGGATGCCACACGGGTGTCTAAGGTGGCTTTAGGCACAGCTGGGGATCCCGCTGTTGTTCAGAGAGGTCTTGTGCCATATCTGCTGGCCCTGTGTTGATATGTCAGCGTCTCCGATGCTTTCAGACCTCTCCAGTGCCTTTACTCGGCCAACTAAATGCTGCTTGAGGGTACCATAGGGAATAAAGGGGATATAAAGAGAAGTTAGACATCCAGCTCACAGGGAGACATCGGTGTGGAGAAATTTTTCAGTCTTAATCCAGACATGAGTCCTGACAGGATGACAAGTCTCCTAGGCAGCTCCACAGGCTCCCCTGCTCCGTTTTCACATCTGCCTTCTCCATTTCCATCCCTTCTCTTCATGCAGAAACTCCCCTTGGCCCGCTCAGTGGAGGCATTGCAGGACCCCAACCCACTCGTGTCCCTGAACATCCCTTGAGAGCAGGGCACTGAGCCACCTCCCACCCTCCGTCCTCAGAAGAACCTCAACACCTGGGAGTCAGGGCTGGTAAAACGCCTTCCCTCAACTTTATTAGCACTGCATGGAGAGGGGCTGCCTCCTCCTCCACGGGGATGTGCCAGAGGCCAAGCAGAGCCCATGGCTCTCCAAAACCCCCCTTCCCTCCCCACATCTCACAGACCCGGGCACCCCCAGCCCACCGAAGGCTCTGACAGTAACCATGCCGCGGGGGGCTGTCAGTCAACGCAACGTTGGCCAGTGTCAGCCACAGTTCGCCGTAATCTCCCGGTGCCAGAAGTGACAGCTACCTTTATCCACATCCCGGGGATATAAACAATATTGTGAAATAATGACAGGGGGAGCATAAGCATCAATATCCTTCAGCCGCTTCACCCCCCTCTCCGCCTGGAGTAAGTTCCTGAAAAGCCTTGTTTCCTAATACCTGGGGTTTCTTTGCTTATTAGCCTTATCTGCTGGAGCAAAGTACCTCGGTGAAAGACATTTTTGGTGCCTTTTTTTTTTTTTTTTTTTTGGAATGTTTTTGTAATCCATGCATTTATAGGCAAAGACAAGGAGATCAAAGCTGCCCAGGGTTTATAAAGCATGTCAAGCTGAAAGTTTGACATCAATTAAAGTGATATACATATTGTCCAGATTTATGAGAAAACACTGATTTCGCCCCATCCCCTGCCCCCAAGTCGGTGGGACTCTGCAGTGGCTTGCATCTCCTTTCAGAGCCTGCCGATGACTGGCCAGGGATCTGAGAGCAAAGTGAAGGGGACACGATGGTTCCTTCCAGCTGCGAGTCCTGGCCCTGCATGTGCTGAATTTGCTGGTCAGAGCTGCATCCGTTCACGCTGCCTTGTGAAATAGTAATTCAGAATTAAGAAATAATTCAGCAGTTATTCACTTGAGATGTTTTTGGAAGGGAGATGGGGATACAATACTGAAAATTCATTTTTCATCTTAGTGCTTTTTTGGGGGCAAAATGCCTTCTTCTGCAGCAGAAATTGCTCTGTTATCACCAGAAGGAATGGCTGGAAATTGTAAATGGCTGCAAATGGATAAATTTCTCTCTTGAAAGGCTGCTGAGGGATTTCTAGTGAGAGCAGTTTGGGTCTCCATCCCCACCAGGATCCCAAATGCTGTCCCATAGTGGATACCCTCTCTGTGGCACCACATGAAAGGGGCAGAAGAGCCCTGTGGCTGGATGTCTTGGGAGAGAAGAAGGAGACTTCATTTCACAGTCCCTCTCAAAATCAGACCAAAATCATCTGTTTCCCCGGAAGGAGCTATGACCCCCACCTCCAACCTTCTTGCTGAAGTTGGCCAACTGTATACCAAAAAAAAATATGTGACTTCCAGACCGTGAAGGTAACCGAAGGGAGGGGAGTCTGGTTGTGCATTTCATCTTTAAGGAGCTCCCCTGCACAGGTGGACTTTGCTGCTGCTGTGCATTCGCGTTGATGCAGTAAGATAGTGGGGATGGAGGCTGGAGTCCCCTGCCCTGGCAATCCGTGATCTATGGCACAGATTCCTTCTCCCTCTGGTCTTCTCTGATTTGCACTGCTTGTGCCAGGTGATAAAATTTGGAGTAGCAAAATGTAACCTAGAAGAAAGTCTTGGAAAATATTTTTCAGAAAATCACAGAATCACAGAATGGTTGTGGTCAGAAGGGACCTCTGGAAGTCATCTGGTCCAACCTGCTGCTCAAGCAGAGTCACCTAGAATAAGTTGCCCAGGACCATGTCCAGCCAGCTTTTGCAGATCTCCAAGGAGGGAGACTCCACAACCTCTCTTTTGGTGCTCAACTCTGTTTTGCAGCTTCCCTGCCTTTGGAGATCTGGTACATGGAGAGGGTTGGAAATGCAAGGAGAAAGCCAGCTTTTTCCAAGTTGGAGAAAGCTCCTAGACATGGATTTGGGAGCTCTGGGGCTGCCACCACCTTTTGAGCAAGTTGCATGGTGGCAGCTGCTGGGCAAAGCTGTGTACGTCCCTGTTGTGCAGATTTCCTTCACCTCTGTTTTCTGGCTAGGCTGTAAATCATGCAGAATCATTCTCCTGGGGATGGCTGGAGTAAATATGAAAACAATCTTGAATATCTGAGAACCTAATAAAAGTTTCTGGATCTAAAAATGGCCAAAGAGAAGGCAAGGGGGTGAAGATAATGAATGCAAATTGGATAGTTCATCCCTAAATTAGATCTTGCTTTCATCTCATTTCCCCTGCTGTGATTCAGATATCCTCTGAGTGTTTCCTGGCAATCCCTCTGCATTTTTAACATCATAATTTTGTCCATTTACCCCAGCGTTCAGTGCTCTTCCTGTGTCAACCTTGTGACCGACGGTTGTTTGCAATGAACATTATTCCTCAAGAACAGAACAGCAGCTGATTGTCCCTTTAACCCTCCTGGAAACAAATCCATCCAAACCAAGAAATACTCCAAAATCACCTGTGAAAAGTAGGGCCACATCCTCCCCAGCAGCCTCAGGAGCTGCACTGAAGTGATGTTGCCCATCAGAGATTTTCTGCAAATCCACTGTTGGTTTGGCCTTTCTGGGAACCTCCAGATTGCAGCACAAACTGAAGACCCTACCCCTTCAGCTTTAAAAGTTGCTAGTCCTCACATTTGTGGAGAAAAAGTGAAATCATCCAGGAGGGAGAAGATAACTGAAACTCAGCAATGTTTTTAAAACCTCATGTTTTTGGTGTTAATCAGAAAGCTTCCTCAGGGACGAGAGATATAACACATGGGAAGGTGCCACAAAGCCCGGCTCTGCCTGTGTGCTCCCAGGTGGTTTCTTCTCCAGGATATCTCAAGCAAACTGAGACAAACTGACCTTGCATTTCATTTGTGAAAAAATCTTCAGATTTCTCACCTGGATAACACTAGTGACTCAAATAACAGTTACTCCATGACTGCTTGGAGCTGCCAGTCCAAAGGGGTGGATTCACCTGAGCAACCACGTTTGGAGAGAAGAAAGAAATGGAAGGCGAGGCACTCTCAGAGCTGTCCTTTTGGCCACTGTCAGCAGCATTTTACAGGTGTTTGGGAACAAACCCTTCCAGACATCAAGGGTCTTGATTCAGGTTTTATTCTCTGTGGATGTAAGCCAGTTTGAGGGTGTCTGGCCCTAGTGATGTCCCCCAGGTCTCTGCCCCAGGCTGCCAAACCTGCAGTTACACCAACAAAAAAATGTCTGATGCTGTGGCAGGTCATTGGAATGATTGGGGTTACCATAAAATAAAAAGAAAAATAAAGGGGTACGGCCTGGTCTCAAAGCAATAGGATAAGGGTCTTTGCTTCCCCTCTGTTTTCTATACATTGTTCCTTGACCTTCCTAAACCAGCTTTCTCATCAGAGACAACGTCACCTAGAACTGCATAAGCCATGGGACAGATCCTTCTTCTGACAGACACGTGCACCAGGACCTGGCGGGTCATTCTGGAGACCACGTTGGAGAAATTTTTCTTTCGGCATCCCCTAGGAGCAGCTGGCTTCCTCAAAATACCCCAGAAGGTGTGGGGTTTGGTTACAAAAAATAAGGTCACTATGACTTAGCAGAAGCTGTACCATGGGGAAGTGATGAGATAGTTTTAGTTTCTGCTCAGACCACAGGGTTTAGGAGCTGTTGAAGCAAGATGAGTTGTGAGGAGCTGCTCGTGGCGGTGCTTAGGGGAATGGGCTGCGAGAGGTGTGCTGTGATTTCTACCTGTTCTCCGAACACAAGTATAAAAGGGAGCCAAGCAGTCTGTGACTGAGGAATTAATGTCCATCATGGGAAGCCTGGCTTTTAGCCCCACTTTGTCACTAGTCACCCAGTTGCTCTGTACAACTGTGCAACAAGCACGGCAGCTTCCATTAACTGCAGAGGTTTTCCACTTCCTCCAAGTGAAACCCCGTGGTACTAAAAGCCTCCCAAATCTTAAGATAGTGGGCTTCCTCCTGCATATTTCAACATCTCCTCCAGATCAGACTCCAATCTAAGGAGAACATTTAATCATTTATTGCCTTTACATTGAAAAATATCACAGCAAAGCAGTTTTTCAGCTCTTGTTTGCTCACAATGGCAGTTTAATGTGCCCTCCTATTACAGTCTCTGGAGATGTCATCCACTCAGTAGCACGTGGAGGGATTCAGCTCATGCTAAAGCAGACATCTGCACCCAGCTGAGTTGCTTTCCAGGCTCCGCTGACTGTATTGGCTAGGATGAATTTAGATGCCTAAACACAGGTGTTTAGCATCTGGTGGGGATCCTCTGGATCTAATGCTGAGAGTCAAATCCTGGTGGTGTCGTTTATCTGGGAAGGGGAGATAAGCAGTGATATTTGATAAATCCCACAAAATTGTGCATGTAGCCCAACCTGTCTGTTGGACGAGCACTCTGAAAATGCCTCCAGAACATTGAGTTGGTGTGGTGGTCTTTGTGTCTCAGCATCAAGGAATGCTGAGAAAGGACCAAACCCAACATTTATGCACCAAACGGGCAATGCAAGGCTTTCCACTTACAGCCATCCTAGGCTGAAAGCAAAGCAGAAGTCCCCATGGGAGCCATCCTGCTGCCTTTTTGCTAATCTCTGGAACTATCTGGGATCTCAGGGTGTACAGGTTTTCTTGAAAGGCAGACGGTAGTTTCTGGAAAGTTTGCTGTTGTCTATATAGAGATGAGATATGGGGCTGTAGCTTCAACTTTCCTGGGTTGCACTGATTCTTCTTTTGTTTGCAGTAGGAAAGAATCGGGAATAAGTGTTTCTACCATCAGAGGGCTGAGGGGTGGGCTCCCCATGGAAGCAGTGGGGACAAGAGATGGAGCCAGGTTAGTGTGGCTTGGATGAGTTTCTCAAAGGACTGTGGCAGATGGAGCCTGCTGAACTTGGTGTCTCAGCTCTGTACTCTCATCTGCCAGAGGTGCCCTTTTGCGTGAAGGGGCTCTTGTCCCCGGCTGGAGGCACAATGTTTATGGGGTCTTTTATATAAAACTTTTAAATAAAAACAGCTCTCATTTTGGTTGAAAAAACAGAAAAATGGGCCAAAGGGATGTCATATTGTATTCATGCAACTCTCATGGGCAGAGGGGAAATGGTGTCAGAGCACCAGGCAGGCAGGAGACGGGCTCCACAGGCAGCAGAGGGGACCCATGTCAGGCAGAAAACACCCAGCCAGTGTGAACCAGCATCTGCTGAACCTCAGTAAACCCAATCCTGGACTGCACAGCTCTAGGACCTGCATTAGGAGTGTGATTTTAAACCAACACAAGCTGTCAGTGAGAAGAGAATAACAGGAGAATGCAAAGAAACACACTACAGCAGTATGAGCTCCTTCACATCACCATCATGGTGGCTCCTGGTGGAGACTTCTCTGCTTCAGCTGTGACTGCTTCCACACCACATCTCCCAAACCTGGAGGTGAAGACCTGTGGTCCCTGTGCTGGCAGAAGACTCAGGATAAGAGCAACTTATGCTGGCAAAACCGGACTCTCTATTGTTTAGCTAGTTTGGTTCAGACGTCGAAGCTGCAGTGTAGCAAGTGTCTGCTGTAGTGCAGTGGCTGTTTCCCAGCACTGTGTCCTGGCATCACCATCCAGGTAAACTGGAAGGTGTAATGAGGGAAAACAGGCTTTTGGGTTGGGGGACAAATCCCTTCCTCTGCCTCAAAAAGAATACAGATCATTCTTTTTAGGTGAAAGAGAAATGATGCCAAATATTTCATTTTCTCTAGTTTTATTACTTAATCTCACAGGATTTGAAAAAGGGAAGAATAGCTTCTTTTCAAGGCACAACCATTGTACAAAAGAGAAAATGCAAGAAATTTCATTTTGAAACTCAGGGCAAACTGCTTCAAAGTTTTCTCCAGTTTTTGGCTGAAACGGCTTGCCAAAATTGACTTGAACTTGCGAAGAGACTTGATCTGCCAAGAAACTGCATTTTTCAGTGAATTAATGATTGTCATGAAAAATTTCAGCTAGCTCAGACAAAGCCCAGAGCAGTTTCAAAGAGATAAAGTTAAAATGGTGCAAAAGTCTTCCCAGACAAGCCTTTATGGCTAGCTTCTTAAAGGAATGCATGTACCTAACTCCCTCTCAGATCACGGAGAGTTAGTACTTAATTCTTGGATGACACTGGCCCTTCATGCTTGTATGATGACGGCAGTTTCCGACAGCAGAAGGGACTGAACCTGTGACCAGCAGGAGCAGCAAGCCCCATTCACCCCATCCAAGGACGTGCACGGTATTCCTTACAGTACTGTTTAAGCAGCCTTTGGTGACACACCAGCCAACGTTAGCAGATCTGTCCTGCGCGGTTTGGCCTTTCTCCCTAGGAGCAAATTTCTGCACTTGGCACGTTTCTGGTCCAGCTTGCTTTAGCTATAAAACGCACATTCTGTTGAAAAATCCCAGCGACCAGCTCTGCTCTTTGACCTTGCTTCATTTTCAAAGCAAAGAACAGCCTTAGCATCCTCCCTCATCCTCCCTTTTATTTCCCTCTTGGCAAAAAATAAATGCGTATATTTTTCCTAGGACGCTGGTATCTCTGCCCAGTACATGCCATGATATTATTTTTAACTCTGTTTTCTCTTCCTTACTTTTCTTTATGGAAGAGCCTTGGAAGCCCTCCTTTTTTTTTTTTTTTTTTTCATCTGCATCCACATCTGCTTTGCCTTTTCCTTCCCTTCCTCACTCTCGATAAAAAGCCCTGGTCCGATTCCAGCAAACTGCCAAATGCACGGCACTGGGCAGAAGTACCTTGGCCGATTAAATCACCCTTTTTAAATAGCCTGAGCAGTTAATGTCAACTCTCCCTGCCAAACAGCTTCTTGCCTACCCATATCCGTTCAGCCGCGCCGCAGCCAACCTCTCTGCTGCTTGTCACTCTAATTCTTGACTTGTGCTGAGAAAAGGCAGCTCAAAAGAGAGCCAGATCCATAGACATCCCCTGAAACTACAGGAGGAGATGCAAGCGAATAGAAAGAAGCATTGCTGGGCAGAATGGACACTGCATTTCTGCTAAACTTTGTTTCCTTGCTGCGAGTGGGCTGAGCATTACGTGAAGGGTCTTAGAGGACGGACTGCTTCGTTGCAGTGTGCCTGGGGGCTGTCGGTGAGCCTGGAGCTTCTCTGTGCTGGGGCTGCTGCAGATGGATGTAGGGGAGCCTAAAATCTATCCTTCTCCATGGAGCAAGGCTGGTGCCTCTGAGGAAAGCTGAGGGGGACTTGCTAAGGTGACAGTTGGGATCTACCCCAACACTGGTGGTGAGGAGCACTAGACATAGGGCTTAGGTGGAAACAACACTGTCTGGAAAGCCACAGGGCAGTGAGGTGTTTTTAAGGGCTCAGATGTGGCTTGGAGATCCACCCAGGTCCTGCCTTATCTTTGAGACATTGTGGTGCTTTGCAGTGCCTCAAGTTTTCCTCTTGAGGATGCGGGCCAAAGTGACTTCCCTGCTCATGTGCAATCGAGCTCCTCGCAGACCTGAGGCCCCTGTTCCCGTAGGGAGGAGGTGACTGCCCTGCTAAGCCCTCAGGATCTTCCAGATGTTGCATGTCAGACAAATGGTTGACAGAGAAGAAGAGGTAGGAGGAGGTGATACAACTTCCTCTGGGCTGGTTGTGGTCAGGGGATGACCAGGGAAAGAGAGGCCGTTCTCTGGCTAAGAACCAGATTTCTCTTCAGGATGGAAAATTCTCTTTTTTTCAATCAATACTGGTGGCTGGCTGGACTGCCATAAAGGCTGAGACATCGTCCTGTCTACAGCATCTGCTGGTTAAAGTGCACTTCTGCATCTGCAGCGCCCTTCAGATCTCCAAGTAGCTTTGGGCATTGCAGAGACTTAACGTTTCCTTGTCTTCGTTCAGGTGCAGGCCATTCTCTCCTCTGTCTTCGTTCAGGTGCAGGCCATTCTCTCCTC
>VXAL01002298.1:0-127766 GCA_013399475.1 Chauna torquata | reverse complement strand
CTCTCCTCTCCTCTCCTCTCCTCTCCTCTGTTACTTGAAGAACTGGGATGCAGAAATGAAGTCACTGGAAGACACCTTGATCCCCTCCTACAGGAGCATCCCCTCCGTTAGCATTTGGAGATGAAGGCCCAGATCCTGATCTCACCATAGCATGAGGTCTCAATCTCCTCACCCCCACAGCTGTAGACAACTCGCTGTAAAGGAACACGCACTGGCACGGCATAGGACAACTGGGCCTTCAACCCATTTCTTCTTCCCATATCACCCAACTATGGAGACAGAAGGGAAGACTGCGGCTCCAATTTCCCAGTCTCCATTGCAAATTAGATCTGGGTGAGCTACAGCCAGAAACCTGGATGGAGAAATGGGCAATTAGTGCCACGAACCAGGGGAAATCCTTTCCGTAAGAAGTCATTGGGGCCCAGATCACAGTGGGTTTACAGTCCATGTGAAAACAGAGTGGATGGTTATATGGACAGCAAGAAAATCCAGTGTTACAACAGTAAGACCTTAAATAGCATGCTCTGTCAGGGATACAAAGCCTGATGTCTGAAGGGAGTAGGCAAACGGGACCTAGAAGAAGTATCCCAAGGTGCTGCTAATGCTGCTGCTGAGGGCATCTGGCACCTTCCTCGGATGCAACTGCTCCACTGCCCGGTGAAGCAGCACCCTGGAGCCAGCAGATTGGAGAGGGGACTCCCATCCAGAGCATCCTGCACCCCAGCCCCATTCTTGCCCTCTTGTCTGAAAGTGCAGCCCTGTCCTTCCTGCTGCCAGCCAGAAGTCAAGGCCCCCGCGGCGGGAGGGCCTGACGCAGGCGTCTCCCCCCGTGACGCTCCTGCGCCCGGGTACAGGACGTTCCCGTGGGGGGGCCTGGGCGCAGATGCGTGCTGCCTGTTACCTTGAGCGCCGGGGAACAGCTCCGGAGCGAGCGGGGGATACGGCCGGCTTGTTTTGCAGTCCTCCTCCAAGCAGAGGAGGAGGAGGAGCGGGGCTGCCGGCAGGGATCGCATGGGAGACTGCGTTGGAAACAGCCTGCACAGCTGGGCTCTGTCCCGTGGCCTTCACCTCGCCGCTTTGCTGGGGGAAAAGGAAAGGGGAGGACTTGGCTGGGGAACCCTTTGATTTCTCCTGCCTTCATACTTTGTTTTTTTCCCAGGTGCAGGAGAACGGGAACACAGAGGGTGCGTACACTCCAGCAAATTAAGCATTCTCTGGTCCCAAAGGCAAGCGGACCTGCGTGGATTGGATCCATCCTGTTAAGCTCTCTTCCCCTGCAGAAAAGGACGGCCACATTTAAACTGACTGTTAGGGGGTGATAACCCCCAAACCGTGCCTGGGACTCACCCGCGTCTGTGCTAGTTGGGCCAGGACAGGTTTGAGCCAGAATAAGCAGGATGGACAATCTGGGGATGGTGGTTCAAAGGGGTTTTCTGTGTTTCAGTGTGAGACAGCACAGTTGGGCCAGCTGCCGCGTGGTGGTCCCCTTTCCCTCTGACCGCCTTTGTGACCTCTCCCTGCTTCAGAGGGGGCAGTGGCTGGGCATCTCCCCTGTGATGAACCATCTTGATACCCACTCCTTCAGCATCCAAGGGGGACAAGGCTGTAAGAACCCCTCTGAGTGAAATCCAGCCTGCCTCCAGTGCTCAGATCTTCCGTACTTGTGTACAAGGAGCTGAGACTGGGGAACGGGCAGCGCGATCAGACCATCAGCCTGGTGGGTGTTGCTTTTATCCCAACAGATAGCAGGTTTGCAGGTCACACCTTGGGGCTAGGGTGTTATAGGCACACTCTGAAGGCTTTACACAATCTTCCACCGTCACACACTTGTTAGATCAAATACATAAGCAAGAAACCAAGGCAATGCAGAAATCAACTTGCTTACTTTCTCTTCTCTTTGGAAGTCGGTCCCAGCAGACCTGGGACTTGATCCGTGGTCCATTGGAGATTCTTTCCACTGATTTCCCTTGCAGCCAACCCCAAATCACTGTCACAATCCCTGAACGATGGAGAGATCCCCCCTGTACAGGGCTCTTCACCACATGCACAAAGATGTGCACGTGGAGTTGACACGCACACATTGATGCTCCCACCCCTTCGGCCTGCTCTGACTCCCCAGCCCACCATAGCCGACACTCAGCTACAAACTGAGCTGCTTTTAGCCAATCTGACTCTGAGCATACCTCTCCCTCAGGCTCCCAATGCCGTAGGAGTGAGAAGAGGGATGCGGGATCAGGGGGAAGGGTGTAAATCGCTCACTGAGGATGCTATCGCATCAAGCCCACTGTTTACAGGCTGCTGCCAGGTTATTGAAGATCAGAGAGTCACTGGCTCTTAAACACAGCTACTCCTGGAGTGCAGCATGTCGAAGCTGGTTGATACATGTCCACCCACTGCCCTTGGGTTGACCTTTAAGACCTCGGAGTTATCAGAGGGAAGCGACCATGCGGTGGGGCTGGAGGACCACCTACGGTGCGGCGTGAGCTGTGTGGCGATCTCGCACAGCTTGGGGAGAGGAGATCTAGAGATACAGCCTGCATGGGGGGCTCCTGGCCTGTGTAGATCCAGGGATGAGAACCTATATGAGCATCTAAACACCTGGAAAAAATAATTGCCAGACCACAGGTGACAGAGGTGCTTCTTCCCAGTCTGTCCAGTTGGTCTGATTAACCCCCTCTGCAGTATTGGTCCATGGAGTGAGGTGGCTCTGTCCACCAGATGAAAACCAGTGCTGGTGATTTCCAGCAAAATTGGGCTTCGCTGGTATATCTGCACTAGTAAATCTAATACAGCTGGCAATTTGATCATCTACATTGTTAAATTGTCAACATGTTTAACAGTGTAGATGATCAAATTGCCAACATACTCTCAGCATCAGCTTGGCCCAGGTCAACCAGCACAGACCTGAACAATCCCTGGGCGTGGGTCTGGAGATAGCGCATACCAGGGACCATTCCCAAAATGTATTTTTGATGTGTCCACTCTGTTCTGGATGTTGAGAGGGTTTAATAGTATGGACATGGCCAGAGCAGGCCAGCTGGCCTCAGGGTCAGAGGACCAGCCAGGTACTTTTTTGTTTACCAGCACAGTCCTAATGTGTGGGCTCAAAAGTTTAAGGTACAGAGGAGTCAACACCACCCAGAACAGCCTCAGCGGGGTTTGTCCTGCAGAAGGAAGGCCATCAAGGTCCTTGGCTGAAGATGGCAAAGGAAGAGGTCATTAGAAGAAAATGGCAAAGGCAAAGTCCTGGTGGAGAATGAAGGTCAGGTCACACTCTTGCTGTATGGTAGGCTCCACTTTCCAGCAAAGAAGGACTTGCTGTGATGTTCATTTCTGGCCTCCTGGATAGGACAGGCTAGTTGCCCTGCAGGGTGGGTCTGGACAAGCAAACACGGGGCAAAGGCTCTCGCACTTCCCTGTTCAGAGCAGCTGAGCATCCCTCAGCTTGCAAGAGCAATGCCCCAAGGCTTATCCCTATGTCTTGGAGGTGCCCTATCTTCTGCCTTTCTTCTTTGCGAGGGGTATATCCTCTTAGTGATGGAGCTCCAGGCTTTGCTCTTCCTACTATATCCTTATGGGCAAGTTGGAGGCCTGGTTAGGAACCCTAGCTTGTGGGCCAAGGGAGAGCAACAGGCCCTGCATGTAGGGCTCAATACGAAGAAGGTCTGTTGTTGGTCACATCACACTACCACTTCTTAGCAAAGAGGAGCCTAGAAGTCAGGCCAGATCTTTCTTCCCAAATAAAATACATGAGCTCAGCTCTGGGCTGGATTCCTACATGCCACTCTTCACTTGGAAACACACTGAAACTTCTGCTCTGGAGTTGTTCCTCTGTTTTTCTCCCAGAGTCCCCAGGCAGACACTCAAGTTTCCAGGAAAGCTCAGAAAACTGACTTCAATCTCTGTTAATGTCACACACAGGGGGGTGCAGGTATTTGAGCACCAAAAGCCGGTAGTAGCAGATAGGTCCAGGGAAGGTGTCCTCATTCCCGTACACCAGAGTGGCTATGTTCTCTCAGCAACTGTTTTTGGGCAAATGAGGCCACGTGAACTGCCCCACACCTACATTGATCCTTCCTCAGAGCACGACCCTCCTCATTGCATTCATTGCTTATCTCATTTCTAAGACTTCACTACTAGCTGGTAACCACAGCTCACCATCTTGTTACTGCCTCCTGACCCTTGATGGAGATGTAGTGACCACCACAAAGTATAAATCCAGAAGTAATAAAAGTTCAGAGCCTTATGAGGTCTGAGGTCAAAAGAAAGACCTGAGTCTCGGTTAATACCTGAGTTGGGTATCCCCAACATGAATGCTAAGCAAGGTACTCTGTCCTGAGGTCCACACTGTCCACACTTGGCTGCCAAATTGAGCACCTTGACCTGTTTCCAAGGACCTCCATTTTGCACCTCACTCTGAAGAACGTCCACAAAAGTGCGACATCTTTGGGACGCCAAAGCTGGAATGAAAGTTGCCAGATGGGACGCGAAGGATTGTGCAGGGGCTGAAATAAAGCAGTTATTCTCCAAAGCTTTGTGAGAGACCTTATTGTAGGTAGTCCACAGGGTCAGCTGGTGGGTCAAAGTACAGAAAGATCTGGAGAAGTATTTTTTTTCCCCACCGTTTCAGTAATTTTGAGATTTTGGAGATGTTTTCATGGTCCACCTGAGATGCAATAAGTTTTTCACCCAAATGAGGTGTTTTGTGAAACGTGGCTGAATGAACTGTATTCTCAACGGTGAGGCTCTTGCAGTTGGATTCCCTGTTGTCTTATAAGGGGCCTCCTCCAATCTGAATCTTTTCCTGCATCAGGGGCATTCATAACATCTCTTTCAGCTTCTGTGGCATCTAACAAGGACTGTGTTCATGCTACACATGTCCTTTTCTGAGGGAAAGGACATCCCTCAGAAAGGACATCCTTGGGCCCTCTCTTCTCCTCAGCTGTCCATTTCCTTGAAGCTCACAGGAACCTCGGCGATATTCACCCTCCTGACAAGGGATTCTGGGCTGCAGCAAGAGACACACCTGGATGGCCAGAAGCCAAGCCAACACAAGGTTCAGCTGTGCTGCCAGAAGGACGAGGGCTGGGAGGAGCAATGGCCCCAAGGTCCTGCTCTCTAGACTCAGCTGATGGTGCTTTGCTTTGCTCTGTCAGAGCAGTTCCTCCTGGCCTTTTACTAATCACAGGGACACCTTTATTTTTGAAGAATATTCTCTCTCAAGCAGTTCTGTCACAGGCATTTTTCATTCACAGTTGCCCAATGCAAAGGTGAAGCCACCATGCTCATTCGCTCCTCCTAGCTAGGTGCACATGATTTCCCTTTTATTTTTTTTTCTGCCATCACTCTGTTGCCCACATCAGCTACCAGTGTCTCGTGCACTGATGTTTGAATTCAGGGTTGAATTGAGCCTGCAGGAGGTGACTGGTACATCAGGGAAACAAAGATGCTTTTCCTCCTTGGGACCAAATTTTGGTGCATATGTTACAAGAAGGACAAGCTATACAAGTATAACTGCTGCAAGGGGCAGGAGATGTTTCCTCAGGCTGTGTAGCAAGGCAGGATCAAGGTCATGATTCCTTTTACTAGCTGTGCCCTTTCCTGGCAGACCGGCCATCACACCCCTGAGCATTCCCAGCCCAGGGCAGGGGACCGACCACAGCATCCCACCACCAGCTGCCTTTCTGCTATCTCCACCCTGTGGCTTCAGCCTGCCCTGGAAAAAAAGAGAAAAGAAAGATTAGAAGGCCAGGAGAGGGATCAGGTGAGGACGAGTTAAATATAGATTTGAAAGGCTGAGGGAACTCTTGCTATCACAGAGACAATTGCGACCAGTGAGATGCCTGGCTTGGATACAACCACGGTGACGTCTGGCATTCAGAGGAAGGTGGTGAGAACCAGACGATGCTCCAGCAACACTTTTCTTCCGCCGTCTTTGCTGGCAGAGCTCTGGAGCACAGTGTTATGGCAGAGAGGACAAGTTGGCTGTGAATCCTTTTCTTATAAGCATGAGGACAGCAAACACAGGCTCCCTCACCTCCAAGGGATGTCGGAGCTGGGTCCCCTGATGCCAGCTCCCAGGATCACGAGCTCACGAGCAGGCTCGTGCAGGGATGGGTTGTGGGAAGTTGTCTGGCCCTTCTCACCAATGCTGACTAAGCTGCTAATTTTAACTGAGAGTGACCTTGAACAGATGGTGGGGGTAGAAACTCTGGAGAAGGGATGTCTGGAAGCAGTCTAGAAAAGGAGCACCCCTGGCAGGCCACAGCAAAGCCCATCCCCAGTGGTGGGTGGTCGCAGATGCCATGAGAAAAACAGGAGAAGGGTGCAGAAAGAGTCCTGGGAGAACAAAATAAGGAAATTGGTGATTTAGAGACTTTCCAATGGACTTTACAATGATGTCGTAACACCTGACTCAAATCACTGAGGGATGGGCAATCATCCAGAAGCAGCTCCAGCCCTCCTGCCTGCAACCCAGCAGGACTGGAAGGCATGTCTTTGTCACATCCCACAGACCTCTCTGGAGCAGCCATGCATCCTGACTGCAAAGAAAATGCTCCTCTTGGACCTTTTCATGCTGTTGCTCCTCACTGAGGGTTTTTCTGGGTGCCTGTGGACATGGAGAAGCTGTTACTTGGGCAGATTTGCTGGGCACTCTGCTTCACAATAGTAACTCATATCTGCTCTCTGTCACTCACACAACCTGGGTGTGACACAGGGTCCCAACCCCTCCTTTGGTTGTCGGGTGCTCAGGGATGGCCACCCACACCTTTCAGACCCAGACTTGATCTTCACCAGCCCTTGGAGATGCTCTGAACCAAGACTTTTTGGGGAAGCAAACCAGATGAGGACCCTGGACTGTAAGCACTGGGCTAGCTAGCTGCCTGGCCAGGGAGGGGGAAAAAAAAAAAAAAGTCATTGTTCCCTTTGGTGGAGCAGCCCAGAGACCAAGGCTCAGCCTGGCAGGACACTGATGCCCTTGTTTGCTCTGCAGTGTTTGCCAGGGAATATTTGCTCTGCCCTGCGTGCGTGGAGGTGAATCAGAGCAAGGTGAGGGCTCCCCACCACCTCTGTTCTCGGGGGCCCTGCCTCGCTTCTTGGTGGCAGCGTGGCAATCTCCGGGCACCCTGTCCGGCAACGAGCAGGTGGGGACGCTCGGATCCTCAGGGTGCCAGGCTCTTTATCACCCTGGGAGAGGTCCTGAGCTCCTGGCACATGCCAGCACGCACTGTTGGGGAGCTTGTGCCTGCCAAGGCTGCTCTGCTCAGCACCAAGCAAGAGCCTAGCATGGGATGGGGTTGAAAAGATCCCAGGACATGACTTGGGTGCATCGCTGCTTTGCTGTTGCTTTACACCAGCCAGCCAAGCCCACCTCAGAGCTCCAGGGGTCAGCTGCAGCCTGTTGGAGTAGAAGCAGACCTCTCTTCACTGGGCAACCTCCTTCCAAAAAAGGATACCAGCTGCAGCGTTAGCCAGAGATCTGGGAATGTAAAGGACTTCTTTGCCCCTGCTGTGGCCAAGTCACAGAGGGTTGCTGTGAGCCAGAGTCAGGCAGTCCGGGGTGTTAACACAGCATGGGGAGAAAGAAGAGGGTAGAGAAGCCTTCCTTGAGAAGCACCAGGTCCTTACCCCCTGGGCAGGGCCATGTGCTCCCTCATCGTCCTTCTCCCTTCTCTGCTCGTCCGTCTCTGCTAACCTTCTTGTCCTGCTCTGATTTTAACCCAGCTTCCTAAAGACATTCAGGAAGGACTATAGCGTATGCCATGCTTAATCTTCTATCAGGCACTAGAAAATCCACCTTGCTGTGAGTGCCTGTGTTATGGGAAAACCTCGTCTGGAGCTCACAGCTTATTAGGCATCAGAGGAGCCACCTGATTTCCTCAGTCCTGCTGCTCCCTGCAGCCCTGCCCTCTCACTGGTTTTTCTTTGCTCTCCCTCTCACTCCCACCTCTCTCCTTGGAGCACCTGCTGGTTTTTCCATGTCTGTCTCACCCCTGGCCCTGGCTCCAAGTTTCCAGATGCACTTTCCACTTTGCTAACCTGTCCCAGTGCGCAGCTGTCACCTGGAGAAGGTTTTACGCTGCGCCCAGGGGAATATTTCCACTTCTACAAGGTGGACAAGTGAGAAATACCAGAAACCTTCCCTCCAGACCCACAAACCACTTGCAAACAGGGGGTTAATGCAGATGAACTCCACACCAACAGAAGTCCAGACAGTAGCTGCACAGATTGATTTTCAGATAGAGGGTGGGGATGAAGTGATGGGACCGAGACTGCATAGAATAGCAATAGCAAAGGCAGATAATGGAGGTCTGGGTCTTTCTGCATGAGGACTGGAAAGACCACTTCAGAGGTCTTTGGAAAGACCAGTTGGCACCTGGGGAAATAATGTAAAGACTCCCTTGGTTGTCCTGCAATATGTATATCATTAAGTATCTCTTAATCCTTGTCTGGGCCATTCAGAAAGTTCATACTCTGTCTAAGGCAGGGATTACCTCTTATCTTGTAAAACACCTTGCAGAACCTGATGCCTGCACAAAATAAACAACATGCTCTTCTTGGGTAGCTTCACAGGGTGCTTGTAAGTGAGCTGTTTGAGTAGTGATAGGCCCGTGCTGCAGACCACTGAAGGATCACAAAGTGCGAAATCCCAGATCACTTTTACCACATTTCTCCTGCTCTGTGACTCACCTGTGAGCCTCTGGCTGGAGCTTGCCCATAGTGAAAGGGGCATCTCGTTGCTGCCAGGTAGGTATGGGGGTGAAGGGGATCTGGCAGAGCTTGCTGAGGCCATTGGAGGTGTCCTGGCCCCCTACAATACAATCACCTCCTGGGCTGGAGGTCACAGGAGACAGAATCCCACCTCTCACCTGGGACTTTAACCGAAGTCCCTGATGTACGTGTCTGGGGCACAGACTGGACTGTGGATCCTTTTCTCACCAGCTGAATGATCCCATGCATGGTGGAGCTGGGGGGTCCCATTCCCAGTGGTTTTAGCCTAAATCTGTGGCTGCTCATGGGGCTCGTGGTTTCCCTCAACCCCTCAGAGAGACTCCAGTTGGTGGCACAGCCCTCAGCCCCATTCCCCTAAGCAAAGGAAGCATTGCCAGTGGTTTCTGCAGAGGCTCATCTGGCCCTTCGTGGCAGAAGCACGAGTGACTACGCAGCCAGGTGAGTGTCTGCCCCATCTGTTTGTCACAGGCGTGGCCGTGAACAAATTTCAACAAATGGTGGTGCAGCATGTATAAAAAAGGCTATGATGTCCAGTGCAGAGGAAGTGCAACTTACAATCTCTTCTTTGTTATATTCACCCTGGGCTTGGCCATGTGTTGTTATTGGCCATAAAAATATCCAGTTCCTTTCTAAATTGAGCTACAATACTTGGCTCTTTGGCCTTGGGTGATAATGAAATGCACAAGTGCTTAGCAGACACCCTGTAGCTCTTCTTCCCTGTTTGTTCCAGCATAAATGATCCACGGTTTTCAGTTCGATAAAATATTTACAACCAACAAGTCATATATATTTCAGCTGTATTTATTTGCAGTGTGCCTTATCATTAATAGAAATCTCTTAGTCCAGCATAGGTTTCCTGGTAAATGTGAAAGACCAAGGAGGAACTCAAGCAGGTGGAAAGATTGTTCCTTCCACGCATGCAAAATTATTGAACAAAAAACTAATAAATGCTTCTTGCTTAAAATGGTCTCTGTATAGTTATAGCACCCGTAACTTGTCCTGTAGAACCAGGAAACAAGTGGACCAAGCCTGTTTCATCCTCAGTTAGCGCTAGGATCTACTAGCACTGGGCTCAGAGGCCCAGGAGCAAGGTTGTGAAGATGGAGATGGTTGGATGAGGTTTGCTGATGATTTGATGAAGGGGTCTGTGCAAACACATCCAGGCCCTGGCTGCATGGCTGCTCCCTTGCTCTTCATGCTGCTTTGCAGGATTACTTCTGATGGCCCAGAGAAATGGCTGGGAGGAAACTGCATCTTCTTCCATGAGGGGCAAAGCTGCCTGTGGTTCTGCTGTGAAAGGCAGTTGCAGGTCAGATGTGTCACAGATGTGAAAAAAAAAACAGCTCTGAGACACCAGGGGTTCACCTCCAGGTGTGGACATCGAGGGGGATCCCACAGCCTGAACATTCGTGCCCAGTGCTCTTTTCCACACTCCGAGGTTTCCCGTCCAGCTCCAGCTGCAGCCCTACAGGGGTGCAGGTCTCCCATAGACCCCTATCCATCAGTCCCGTGAAAACACCCTGGACACCCTACGGTGTCTCCTTTGGATCTACCTCTAGATGAAGTTCTAACATCTCACCCAATTCCCTTTCTTCTGTGTCTGGGACCCTCATTTACTGCAATTAAACCCCCTTTCCCTCCTGGAGATGCAGGGAATGACATTTCAAGCCTATGTAAACTGGCGGTGTGCAGAGACTTTGGCCTCCTGGGAGTGCTCGGCCAGTCCCTGTGGGCTATTTCTCCCAGAGGTGGGTCTGCAAAGGAGAGAGAAAGTGTTTAAAGCCAGGCAAAGAGCTGTTCACACCAGCACAAGCATTATTATCCCTTCAGGAACACCTGGTAAATGATGCTGGCATCACGATGGGGGATTTTGTCCCACCACAGGCAAGAGACAGGTGCATTATGGCACCGAAGATCAATGCCTTGAACTGAATGCACCTGTCGGTGGCTCAGTTGTCCCTACAGATTCGTTATGAAGCTGTCCATGCCTTTTTCTTTCAAGACCTTTGCAGCAGTGGTGTGCACAGGTGGCTCCATGGCATGTGCTGGTGATGGTCAGGTGTTTTTCCTGGCACACAGGGGTCATCTCTGCTGCTCCATTCTCCTGGCATCCCAGTGACATTACGCTGCGAGAAGCTCCCTCCACAGCAGGACTCAAAATCTGGTTTGTGGGGTAAACAGCAGACGAAGCACCCCGGGGAGATGCTGCTCTGTGCCATAATCCGAATGGGTTCCCACCTGGGTCCCAGCCGGGCGCTCATTCCTGTGCTCCTCACACCCCTTTGGTGTGGGCTTTGTGCTTTTTTCCTTCATCCTCCATCCCCAAACCCAACACGGCTGCTGCTGGGAGACCACCCGGCCATTTCCCCTGCGAGATGCACGGAGGGCAGGGAAGGGGCACTTGATCCCTGCTGGTGCTGGGTGTGCAGCTGTCCTGCCGTGGCCCTGGCATGACGCACTGATGCTGCACCAGGAGTTTTTGCAGTGAAGGATGCAAGCAGGAAGCGTTTTTATTATTTTTATTATTTTGGGTTGTATTCTAATATTTTTTACTTCTATTTTTTCACTTCCATCCCCCCTGCCAGGAGGCACCCAGATTTGCGGGGAAGCAGGGACATCTCGTGGCCACAGCACGAACATCTCCCCTGCCTCCGGGCTGCGTGCCCGCCGGTGCTGGTTGTCTGTGGGGTGCACCTCGGGGACCCCCCCCTGCACCCAGATACCTCCCCAGCACCCCCTGAGCAGTGCAGGGGAGCCCCATGGCCTCTCCCCACCTCCTCCCTGGGCTGGGAGGAGGCACGGGAAATGGAGGAGCCCATTCTCACCCTGACGCCCTAATAAAGAAATGGAAAATGGTCATACCCAGTTCTTTATTAAGGATTTTGGGGGTCGACACCACAAGGAGGGTTTGCTCCGGAGCTTGGGAGCCTGGCGTGGCCCAAGGAAGTGCAGAGAGGACACATCCCCACTCCTGCCCGTGGCGTGAAGGGGGCTGTAGTATTGCCGGCGGTGGCATCAGAGCAGGGGGAGATGGAGCACCCCCCGTACCACCCTCCCGGCCATGTTCCCCTCCTCCTGGGGGCAGAGGGATGGCAGCTGGGGGGGGCTGAGGGGCCCTTCTGTCTCCAGGTGGGTCAGGAAGGAGACAGCAGAAGGTCCCAGCAGAGACCTTCACGGCAGCGGCGATGCCTGCGCTGTGGCTGCAGGCCCTCAAGGCTGAGGAGCAAGGAGCTGTGCCAGCTCTCAGCCACCTCTTCAGTCTCCGTGACAGCAACAGAGCTGGCAGCATCCACCTCCCTCACGTCCCTCCTCCTTCCCCATCTCCAAATACACGAGAGAAAGGGAAAGGCCTGACGAGAGCCATCGCCGGGCTGTGCGGGACGGTGGCTTCCCTCCAGATCTGTCCCCAGGTGCTGGTGGGACCGTGGCTTACTGCTGAGGCTCCGGCTCGTACTGCTTCTCCGTGGCGGTGTAAAAGTCCTCGAGGACCGACTGCAGGTACTCGAAGGTCGGGCGTTCCTCAGGTTTGTTTCGCCAGCATTTCAGGATGATGTTGTAGAGCTCGGCAGGACACATATCCGGGCAGGGCATGCGGTAACCCCGCTCCAGGTTGCGAATCACCTCGGGGTTGGTCATCCCTAGAGGGGAACGCAGCCCAGCAGGAGTTACTCAGCACCGTGGGGATGCAGGATGGATGGGTATGTAGCCCATGAGTCTGGGCTACATCTGGGCACCGTCCACGGTTGCAATCCCCCACCCATCCCTCTGCCCCCTCCCCAACTCCCCTCTGTGGGTTTCGCCTGCCATGGGAGTACCCATCTACGTGTCTCCAGGCATAAAGCATCACCAGATGCTTTGAAACTGATGCACGCTCTTCCCTTATTCACAGCGCACTGTACCTGGGTAAGGGATCCTGCCGTAGGTTATGATTTCGGTCAGGAGGATCCCAAAAGACCACACGTCAGACTTGATGGTGAAAACTCCGAAGTTAATGGCCTCCGGTGCCGTCCATTTGATCGGGAATTTAGCTCCTGTCCGGAGAAAGCACAGGGAAATAGCATGTGGAGGTACCCATCGGCATGGGCAAGTGGTTCCCCAAAAACTGAGCCCTGTGTCCTGCAGGCTGTGGCTGCATCAGTGATGGGACTTACTGAAGGTCCTGGGGAGTTACGGAGATATGGCCAGGGGAATGTAATTGCTGCCTGTGTCCTGTTTTCACTAAAAGTTCATTTCTGCCTGGCATCAATTTGCCTCTCTCAGTTCTTTTTCCATTGCCATCAAAGCTATTTCCTTTTTAAAGACTTTTTGACATACATGTGCTTATAAAGATACATAGGTACTGATCCACAGAAGCCAAATAATGAAAAAAATTAATGCATTAGGTGGCTGAAAATATGCATATTAAAAAACTGTACGTAAACTATTTCACTAATAAAGTTAGAGGAACCTGCAGTTTTCTAACACCTTTGCATCTCCTGTGTGTTTAGCGCTGGGATCTCAGGAACGGAGCCCAGGAGCAGCACTGCGGATGGCGAGCAGCCGCTGCTGCAGACTCTCAGCATCCTCGTGAGAGACACATCGCTCTTCAGGTGTCAGCCTGCCATGGGGAACCGGTGGGTTTCTGCAGCCCAGAGGATGTGTCCGATGCCTAGAATAGTTTTATTACAGGCCAATGACAGTAAGATTTTTTTTCTGTATAAAATCGCTCACGGCAGGGGGCTGTTTTTAGCAAAAGTGCACTAATGATGCAGACAAATATAGGTTCTCTGGTTCTTAAACCTACGTAAGTATCTTACAAACAGAAAACATCCTGTTTTATTTTGTCCACCGAGATCTTTTTTCGCCCATTGCAGACATCAATGACCACAAGATTGCAATTTCCATTTAGCTGAGGCTAAAAAAAAAACAAAACAAAACACCAAAAACCTTGAGGCGTAGGAACTGAACGTGTTAAAAGACTGCAGGGAAAGCCACATTTTTATTTGTATATCTCCTTGTAGGACTGAAAGCCCTAACGCAGCATGTGAAAGAAGTGCCTTTCTTCTCGCATGTCATGCTTTTGACAAGCAGACTGATGAGCCTAGGAAATGCAATCTATTAAGTGAAAATTGTTCAAAGTAGATACAGGGGTAGTTGTTATTTAAGATTAAAGCTAGCTGGAAAAATGCTGATAAGAATTGTTTTCCACTGGAAATGTAGGTCCTCTGAGTATGTTAACAGAATTATACTGATTTCACCAAAACTTCTCTGAAGGATAAAAACTCCTGTAAATAATTGCAGCAATCCCAAAGTACCCCTTCACGACATTTCACAAGTGACATTTGTGAGCTTTTTCCATTTTGAAATAGTTTTACATGTTGAAGTGGACATAATCTGTAGCATAAAGTATATTAAAAATAGCAAATTGAAACAGAATTTTCCTATCCCATAAGAAAAAAAAAGAAAATCTATTAAATTTCCTTTCCACAAAATATTTTATATGGGGAATTTTAGCTTCATCCCAACTCTGGAAGAAGGTGGGTTTCCAGAATTTGAAAATTTTCTGGTAAGTGCCACTTATGCCAGATTTAATTGATTTGTTTCCACCATTTCTGCCGATTTCCCTGGTGCTCCTTAGCAATCTGAATGACACTCTCTCATAATTGACCTCAAAGTACAGGAAAAAAGCTATAACCAGAGGAATTTGACTTAGCCCTGTTGCCAAAAGGCTGTTGACGGACCCCCGCACCAACCAAACCAGTTGTCACTCCTGTGGCTGTGCTGTCCTGCCCACCACCAGTCAGACATCCAGCAGCCCCAGTGAGGGGCTTGGCTTTGCAGGTGGAGCCATAAGGACGTTTCATGTTAATACGGGGAATATCGGGTTTGGCATGGCTTGGTTTTTTTGCTTGTTTTAGATGCTCTGGGTACTCAGTTCCTTTGAGAAACACCTCCTAAGCTTCAAGCCCAGTCCAGCGCTTTGTGAATTGTCCCTCGGTTATTGAAGAGACTTGATCTGCTTTGGGCTCTGCTTGCCTGGGACATCTGGAAACTTCCCTTAGGTCCGGATTCATGGCTCCAACCGCCCTCTGCGGTCCCACGTGCAGTGACAGAATTACACTGCTATTTCCTTCCCTTTGGGCTGACTCACTGTTAACATGTAGGTACAGGCAGTGGGTTTCATTCGTGGAGGTCAAATTTCTCTAGGAACACCACCAGAGACTCAGCAGTACTCCCCCAAACGGTGCCAAAAGACTTTTTTTCCCATTTCCCTCTGCAAACCTCACTTGTTTTTTAATGTCCCCGAATGTGCCGCTGCCTCTCATGGGAGCCCATTTGTGGCTCTCGTGCTTGTTGTGCCTGCTGCCTGGGTGCTGGCAACAGCAGAAATGGGGGCTCTGGTCTCATGCCATCGACGGCGGTGCCCTGCCTGGTCCCAGCCCAGCCCTTGGATGCCCTATGTCTCAGCACATCTGCATGGCAGGAGGACTGGAGATAAGGGAAATGTGCCAGTGAGGCAATGCTGGGAACAACACCCACCTTCTTGCGCCAAGTATTCATCCTCGATGATCCTGGCCAGGCCAAAATCAGCAATTTTGCAGCAAAGCGTCTCTGAGACAAGAATGTTGGCGGCTCTCAGGTCACGGTGGATGGAGTTCATTCGCTCGATGTATGCCATTCCCTCTGCCACCTAGGAGAGGAGGAAAGAGCCCATCTTCATCAGCACCTTCCCACGACAACATGTTAGCCTGGGTGCGTGGCACCCACCTTTACAAATGCACGGCGTGTGTGTGGGTTGCCCAAGTGCCTCCATGTGCATGGACCTCCATCCATGGGTGGATGGACAGATAGATCAATAGACAGGTAGATAAACATGTAGACAGATACATCCATACATAAATAGATATTGCCCACATATATGTGCAGCTCTACCAGCATGCAGCTGGCCTCCCAAAGCTTTAAACAGCCAAGCCAAGCAGAGCAGAAGCGTCACTCTCTGTTTTGCTCAGAAGTTGCGGCTTTGAGTTGTGTCTGTAGCAAGGTGCAGAAAGTTGAAGCAAACCTGAAGCCACATCACTGGATTCACAGTTTCTGCCACAAGACTTTCCTCACTAGTTGGGATTTTGGTCATAAATACTATAGATTAAATAAGTGAATTAAAAAAAAAAAAAAAGAAGAAAACTCAAAGAGCTTGTCTGTCCCTCAGTCTCAGTACCAAAGTCCAGATCTAGGACAACCAGATGCTTTCCAGTAACCTCATCTGTTCTCCCCAGCTGGTCTGCTTTGGGGTGGGGAAGAGACCCCTGGAGACCTTTCCACAGTACAGACGAGACTGGTATTTTCTTTCCCTGGGCTGGATCCAGACAAGGACCCAGGGACACAACGTAATTGCCCTCTGATACTTACAGGATGCAATAGAGCAGAAAATGCAGATATGTGTAGGAATTTGAGTGAGATGGAGGGTAAGTCCCAGAGCCAATCCCTTGTCCTGGGCAAATCCCTTGTCCTGGGCACACGCTGCCTTCTTCAGCCACCTCCAAACTTTACTTTGGGAGGTTCTTGCTCCCGAGATCATCTTTCAGTGCGTAGCTCCTGGGAGCAGGGAGCAGCCCTGGGGAGGTGTCTGGTGCGTGACGAGTTCCTATAAGCGACGGCAGCAATCTTCTATTGCTGGGTGCTGGGTGATGTAGCACAGGGGGATTGCAAAGCTGCTCTATCAGCCAAGTCCACATTTGGGCTAGGCATTTATTAGGAGGGTGAGTGAATGCGCACAGCCCCTGCTAATAATGGTTAGCATCTATTTAAACTTTTAAACGCCTGTGGGTAAAGGCAGAGCAATTTTCCACTCCATACAGATTCACATCAACATCTCTGCTTACATGTGGTTTCAAACAGGATACTAACACATACTTTCCAATTCTACATTTCTAACCTGTGTCAACACCCCTTCAGTGCAAGTGTTGCTTGCTGCAGTGGAAAATGGAAGAATTGACGTCATTTCCTGTCCTGATGTTAATGAGATAGTACACGGCGATGGGCTTGTTCCAGCCCAGAGAGCTTTTGAGCTTTCACCCTTGAGACTGACCACAGGATCAAGCGCACCAGCCCAGAGCTTTCTAATTTTAGCTCCAACAGATGCTATTGGATCCCAAGCTGCGTTTGACAGGGTCGGGTGCCTGTTGGGTCATGATGTCATCCTGACACCGCAGATGAACATAGATTGCAAAATATCTCGAGATGCTGTCGACTTCCTCCTCCTCCTCCTCCTCCCAGAGCTACTGGATGGGTGTCTGAATCCTGCTGGGGAGGTGCTGCTGGGGTGGAAAGGCGGGTGGTGAAAGCTAGCCTTTGTATTGACACCCATGTCTTGAGGGATGGGCAAAACCCTTCTCACGCACTACAGGTGGCTTATTTGGGGTATTACATTGCTGGGGTGTGGGGGTTTGGCTGTCCTGGAAGCCACGGGCAGTGCAGCATGCTGCAAAGAGTATGGAGGGATTCCCAGAGGTTGCACTGGGACAGTTTTCCCCCAGGGTCTCCTGCAACCACTGTGTTGTCAGACCTATACAACCCTGGTGCTTGGGGCAGACGAGACCATTGCCCCCACCCCAGATGCCCCCACGCATCTGCCTGGAAATGCTTTGTGATTCCATGTGCTCAATATTGCAAGTTATAAACGTTGTGTTAAATAAAGGCACGAAGACTCATAGCTTCTGCTGTTTGTGTCTCACACCAGCGTATGGTATCGGCGGATACCCATCACGGCTTTGCTGTGGAGCTGTTTGGGTCATCCCTGTGACTAACTGCGAGCAGATTGCTCTGGCTGTGGTGCTCTCCTCTTCCATAGCAATGCATTGAACCAAGTTCCCTGGTGTAAATCTCCCATCAAACACAAGGGCTGTGTAATACCCATGAATTTGGACCATTCTGCATATTACCAGGTTTTTAAAACAAACCACAGGCTATACCTTTCAAGAGATCGTATGAAATAGTGAAAAAGAGGTGAAGGGAGGGAGAGAAGTAGGGAGGGCAAGAGAGAAGGAAGGAAGGAAGGAAGGAAGGAAGGAAGGAAGGAAGGAATTAAGGGAAAGATACTAAACAGGGAGGCTGCAGTAGGGTCTGTAATTAACATTTACAGCCTGGGAATGCTTAGAAGGACACAATCCTACAAAGGCAAGAGTTTCTTCTCATAAGGAACAATATTTCCAGATTTGAGGGACACATCCTTTATGCCTAATTATCAGGAGGGAAGAACTGCTGAAAGCCAGTGTGTCTCTACAATGACAGTCCCTTTGTTGAGCTTTCTCATCCTTTTGGTAAAAAGAGAAACCAACTTTTTCCTGCTCAGTAATCCAGAAAAACAAAACAAAACAAAACAAAATAAAACAAAACCATCCTCCAGCACTGTACTAAGTTCCCCAGAGGCTGCCCTAAGGAGAGTAGAGCATTGCAGGGCTGACATGCGCGTTAACATGAGTGCTGAGAGAGAAACCCCTAAATGCACACCAGGAGGTGCTGTTTTTCTCCATGACACTCAACGCTGGCACAGACTTCAAGCTTGCAAGAATTTCACTGGGACAATAACAAATCGTGGCCTCGAGTCTGTTTCCAGAGGCTGTTCGCTAACCTGAGCAGACATATCAATGAGTTTTGGGAGATTCAGTTGGCTTCCTTCCTCTGTCTTCAAATAATCCAGCAAACACCCTGCAAAAGAGGAGAGACTGCTGTGACTCTTCCAAAAGAGGAGAGACTGCTGTGACTCTTCCAAACAAGCCTATGCATTTGTTTTCCCTGGTACTTCTCTGAATATATGTCACATATCTGCCTGCATCCTAGAGAAAATCTGAGGTACGATAGTGGGTGTCCCCTGGAGCACCTTCCATTAGGAAAGTTCCTAAAAAGCAGCCCAATTCCTCCCTCAGTTATGCACGCACCTTTGTGAAGTGCTGGACACCCTTCACTCAAAGCCTCATAGACAAGAGGGGCGAAAGAAAGGACAATTTCACCGTGAAAAGAGTAAAAATTTGCAGTTCCAGTAGGAACAGGGGAGATCAGAACTTTAAATACTCTTCAAATGGAGCATCACCATCTTGTGAAGTGGCTTATGAAATACATGACCACATATTTAATTACCTAGAAAGTCCCACAGAGACAGCCTTGTAGACCATTTAGTCCTTTCCTTACAGATTTGGTGTGATGCCCACCCCCTCCTCCTCATTGTGCATGACAGTACCAGTCAGCTCATGACCCGATTTTGCAGAAACCCAACAAAAATGTTCCATGAGGCTCTTTACCGTTGGCCATGTACTCTGTCACAATGTAGATTGGCTGCTTCGTGACTACCGCGTATAGTCGGACCAGCTTGTTATGCTGGAGCCTCTTCATCAAGTTTGCCTCTGCCAAGAAGGCATCAGGATCCATGCTGCCCTCCTTCATGGTCTTCACAGCCACCTTGACATTGTTCTTGTAGTAGCCTGCAGAGAGATAATGATGCACTGGGAAATTTTGGCCTCTCTACGGGCTCTGTCAGGCTGCACAATAAGGAGCACAGGAGCTTGTGGATCAGGGAGCAGAAAACCTCAGCAGCAGTTTTCAATCTCCCAGCAAAAGTTAGTGGTAAATCTCAGTCCAGTGGGCCCTGACCAACCAGCAAGTGAAAGAGGGGAAGGGAAAGACATGGCACGTTTGTCAATCCATGTGGTTTTGTCAGGGGTCATCCCTGCTGTAGCTGAAGGAGGCTCCTGAGATGAGCCCATCCTCGTGCAGTCCTCCCAGCCCTGCAGGACTCTTCCTGGGTGAAATCCCCTGGTCCACCCACTGGCTAGGTTTTCAAATAAATCAAATACTGACAAGAAAGCCAGGACTCTGCAGTCAGGAGGCTGATCCAGTCTGGTGCTGTCCACGATCTTAATTGCCAAGGCAACAGGCAACCCCAAAGAGGACAGCAAAGGAAGCTGAGCTCACCCCACTTCTTCTCCCACTGGTTAGCAATGGGCAGGAACATGTAAGGTATTCAGGTCTGGGTGATAAAGTAGAAGAGGGAAGCAGAAAAAGTAGGATAGTGTCACCCAGGTAAATCAGGATCCCAGATTCCTGCCCAGGATTCCTGGACGGAATGAGAGCATCTCTCAGGAAGTGAGTATATAGTTACTGCGAGACCCCTAGCACACATCCAGCCTATGAAACCCATGCTGGACCACTGAGCCATGTGAACACAACCTGTCTGGTCCTTCCAGGAGTACAGAATCCACAGCTGCAGGTGTACCCATAAAGTATGTGTTCATACTTCAGGATCCCCATGCCCAGACCGGTCCTGTCTTACAGAAAGAGGGTTTTCCATCTCCTCTGTTTTTATATTTCTTTCCTGGAATGGGGGACGTTGTACTTACCCATCCACACTTCTCCAAACTGCCCACTGCCAAGTTTCTTCACAAGTTTCAGAGACTCCCGTGGGATCTCCCACTCATCCTGTGCCCAGGGTCTCTGGGGAACCAGGGATATGCAGGGAGTTGTGAGCCTCTGGCAGAGGCCATCTACTTTCTCTGTGTGAGGAGAAACCACAGGACAGTTTAAAGGGCAGTTCAATATCAAACTTTCAGCCCCAGACCTAACCTGCTTCTCCTTGACAGCTCATGGGACACCTCCACAACTATACAGTGTTTCAGCCACAGGAATCAGGGCATCCAGAATGGGCCCAAGGAAAGGACAAGGCTCAAAGGGAGTCACAGAGAAGCAAATTCTCTTGTCTAGTATGTCCCAACACTGCTTCCACGCATCCCTCCTGCTTATCCCTTCAGCGTTCATCTCTTTGGGAGAAACTCCCTGGTGATAGGGCTGTGGCCAGAGCTCACCCTCACAATGCACAGCGATGAAAGACAGGACATGGGAACTCAGTTTCTGCTTGCAGGAGCACATCTTGCCCATGGGAGTCAGTGGAGTGATGGTGGTGGCTAACAAGCCCGTTCTACCTCTGCCCACGTGCCAACCTCCTGCTAGGAGACAGACATTACGGAAGGAAAGCAACTTACGGCTGTAATGATGGATTAGCTCTGGCAGGCTGGCGAAAGTCGTCCTGGGGGAGATGTAATAACCCCCGCCGTCTAAGGAGCGGATCCTGTAGTGTTTGATGATGTCCCCATGAGAAGAATCGCTGTCTCTCACGGACAAGGAATAGGCACCTGGAGAGGGAGCAGACGAGGGAACTGTGAGGACAAGCAGCACCTGACGCAGGGACTAGCCACCTCCTCTTTTCTCAGCTGTCTGCAGCTGTAGATACTTCTCCCAGCCCTTGCTGATGCCTTCTCAGGGCAAGTCTCACCAGGCTGCAAAGCTGCTAACTTCCCTCTCTCCAAGGCAAGAGGAGAGGATAAAGGTTCACCAGAATTGACTGGGCCTCTTGGGGCTTGGTTGAGTAAGACCTGTCTATGTAGTGGCCAACAGCCCCAAGGAAACTGTATGGCAATCAAAAACACTTCTCCATCCAGAGCAATCAGACTCCTTGGGTCATTATGGTCTTGCCACAGCTCCACTTCTCCCGTCCGAGCTCTCTCAACCCTGCCATCTCGTCTGGACAAAACAAGTGACTGCAGACCTGACAGTTTGTAGAAACAAAGGATTGACAAGGAGCTGAACCACCCCATCAACACAACCAGAATTTCAGTTCATGGGAGAGAGAAGGTCAAGAGGTATGTGTCCCTTCTCAACATTATCCTAGGTCCCCAAGTCCCTGTTTTCCCCTATGGCACTTCTGCCAACGTCAAGGGTTCAGCTGGTAGGTACAGTCAGAAGAACTGTGTTGTTCAGCAGAAGATTGTTTAGCCATTAACTTGTGTCTGTGGTTAAACCACAGCTAGATGCACACCTAACTGCAGGTGCCTTTTGACCTCAAGGCAGGTACTCAGTGGTCTCCCACTCTGATCTATTTTCTCCTTGTAATGAGTTTATAATCCAAACCGTGGATTTTTTCAGTGTCAAAAAAAAAAAAAAAAAACCACAAAAAAAAACCAGCACAAGATGTTGCTACAGAGCAGCAACTTCAAGCCTATGTCAGGGTAAATTTCAATACAGTTTAACAATGCTTTTTTTTTTTTCCCCCTTTGTCTGGATCATATTTCCGGAGTAAGTTGTTATAAGTCTTCTGGGCTGTTAAAAGTCTAATACGTCACCCGAGTTGATAGGCTGCCTTTTTTAATGTTTGCAAAGGCAAGGCTATATATGTTAAAAAGTACATATCTGTCATGTAGGATCATAAGCAGAAGCGGAGCATTCCACAGTGACTCTGAAACCCTAATCCTCCATGCGAGGGGAAAGTTTACTAACATGTAATTCTCTCTGACTGGTGTTTCTCCATCACAGCACCAGTTCTCACTGCAGTTCCCTGCACTGCATCTGGAAACCATTCTTGTGCTGATAATTTTTAAAAAAGTAACAATAGAAAATCACTTCTGCGGACATTTGCTCTACTGCAGTTGATTATGAATCTTGGCAAGCAGGATTTGAGAGAGTCTAAAAGTTTTCCTAGTGCAAGCAGTTGTTTTGGAGTGAATCCTTTTTCTGCGGACACCAAACTATGAAATATGGTCTCATAACCTTCATGGAAGATATGGTGGTTTAAATGCAGAGCAAGGGAACCCCAGGTCTGGAAGCACAAAGATTTGGTATGATGGGGTCCTGTAGTATCCTCAACAAGATGACAAAAAACTCCAGGGAAGGGCTCATTTTTAGAGACCATGTCTCACTGACCAAAGGCTGTAACTACACAGCTAAGGGTGTCTTTCCCAGGGAGGGATCTTTGGTTCCTGTTGGGTGCAGAGAGGTGTTGCTATAGGGCTTATGTCCACAGTGCTCAGCACAAGTCCTGCTGGGGTGGATTAACCACACTCATGCAATACTATCATTATCATTACCACTATCATTACCACTATTATTATCGTTATCATTATCATTATCATTATTATTATTATTACTATTACTTCTATTATCATTGTTGTTGATGATGATGATGTTATTTTAATTTCAAAGTGATTGAAATAATACGCAGGCCAGGCTATAGCTCATCACAGTTGGGCTTGTACGGCATGAATCCAAATGAGCGGGTTGCATGCAGGAACGTGGCTTGGGGTATGTGTTTTTTTTTGTGATGCAAGGCGTGCTAGAGGAAGGAGCCAAACGTGGTGTGAACCCAGCTGTACTGACGACAGACAGCACTGCAGAAGGGAGCACAGGAATTAACTGCTAACGTGTGTGCAAGTGGGAGCCTGGGGGTTGACAGCCAGCAGAGGAGACCCGATCTGCTTGTGAGTGCAGTTGCACCCAAAACGTCTGCTGTCCTGCAGGACTTGCTCTCCAGACCCCACTGACCCTTTAAACCCTCCTGCATCTTTCAAACCAGTGATGTGCAGCATGCGGCAGTGACAGGGGCTCCAGGCATCCTCCAGGCCAGTCTATCAGCTGCCTACTACCAGTATGAATCCTTACCCTGTCATTAGAGCTAATGACTGCATCTCACCCCAAGTCAGAGTTCGGTTTGCTGGAGTGAGTGCCGTAGAGCTTTCCCTGTCAGTCACTGTGGTCAGTTACTGTTCCCTTGGGAGCAGCAGTGTAAAGGTAAAACACAAGAGCTGAAAAGCATCATTTCTCTCTTCTCCCAGTGACAGCAGCAAATTATAAAGTTATGTGGAGCTGGGTGGATGGCAGGATCCTAATCTCCCCTGGTGATAACCAAGATGGCTGAAAGGAGTTCCTGCTCCTCAGCCACAAGGATATTCCCTGTCCTACAGTTCTGCGTTGCATCCCTGCACAAACCTGGGCTGACACACAGACGGATCCATACACACACTAGACATCAGCTCAGAGCAGTGTGGGCACAACCGAATCTTGTCCTGGGCAGCTCTGGGTCTCTGAGCCTCTCATTCTGGGGCTGAGATCCCCAAAACATCCCACAGGGGCTCTCAGCTCCTTTCTATTCAAAGGGTAGCAAGTTTTGTATGGGATAACTACAGAAGGTGCAAAGGATCATGCCAAGGGCTCATTCAGTCACCCAAACATGGGTGTCTGGCACCTCTTGAGATGCCCTGGGATGTCTGCATGGGCCTGGCAGATAAGGTGCAAAACCATACGTTGTGGAGCACCTGGAACCAAGCAGGACACCTCAGATGGCTCTAGGACATCCAGGTTTGGGCAATCAGATCAAGTCCTGTTGGCTACAGTGGGAGCTCAGACAGCTACCGTGTGTGACATCTATATTACGATGTCTGCATCTCGGACTGAGTCCCACTTCCACACTGCACATCTGGCATCTCCTGTTCCTACAGGTCTCATCAGGCTTTGAACCCCTTCCCAACGGGAAGCCCAGGAGATAGCTGGATACTGCAGCAGAACTCGGCGAGGCCCCTCATGCCGGGAGCAGACGCAGCAGCCTTGCTGCGAGCCAGGAGTTCGTGACTCGGCACAGCTGTGCGACTGCGTTCCCACAGGTTTCAGAATGATTGTGACTTCGGGAGAAGGTTTGTTTATTCCCAGCAGCTTCGGCAAGGCTAGCTGTCTGCCGATGATTTCACTGCTGAGCTGCTTCCCGCACTTGACACGGACCTATCATCCTGGGCTGCAAAATGTTGACTGAAAGTGAGGCGCCCAGGTTTGCAGAACTTCTGTGTATTTAACCACGAGCGAAATGAGACAGCTGCTTAGGACGGGCTGTGAGTAGGTATCGCTCTTAGGCAGGGTGCGGAAAGTATCCCCCTCAGCTAGTCCAAGGCTGACCATTTCAAAGGCACCACAAAAGCAGTGGTGGAATCCATATACACACAAAACAAGCGACTTGTTAAGAGAAATGCATCGTTTCTTCAAGGTTTCCTGGCCTGAATGTTCCTTAAAAAACTCTGAAAACTGCAAATTGGCACAGAAAGCAGCCCTCCTAGCTGGCATCTGCAGGGCCATGTGGAGGTGAGCGCAGAGGTGGGGCAGGGAGGGAAGTCAAAGTCGGCTGCTGTATGCAGCAACCCTGCCTGATGGCTGGAGGGAGGAAGCATCTGGTTACAAGAAGAACAGGAAGACAAGCATCTTGTTGCTCCACTTAGCACACTAGATAACACGCCAGTTCGAGCGCTCCAGTTTGAGTCTCTTTGTGTTTTGAGATCCTGTTGTTGGAGGTGGTTGAAGGGGTGAGGTCTGCAACACAGCCAGCGCTCAGACTACCCCTTCTGTGAGTAAACTACACTGTGCCGGAACCTGGTCTCTTGCCCCGGGGTCATGTCCACACCATGAAACGCTCTCAGCCTCCAAAACAGGATGGCTGTGCTCCAGTTGACTACTGGGAATGGTGCCTGGCTGATGCCGGGACAAAGCCCATACAGAGACCATGTGGATGACCCGGCTGTCGCATTCAGGCTCTGGCACCGTTCCACTTACCGGTAAAGATGTAGCCATGGAGGAAGGGATAGATGCTGCCCTGGGGACCTCCTATGTGAGTTGGGGAGAAGAGAGACAAGCAAGGAAAAAGGAGATGCTACCAAAGGCAAGAAGTAGTTGTAAAATGGAGGACCAGTCTATCTATTCCCAATCTTACTGCTTGGCCAGGATCTTGTGGGAGCATTTGGGAAGAAAGTCAAGGAAAAGAAGGTCCCATATTACTTCAGATGGATGCTCCAAGTCCATTCAGATCTGTTTTAGGAAGACACGAACCACCTTTCCCCATGTGGTAAGGACATTTCAGTGTCCATTTCACAGAGGAGAAACCAAAGCACAACAAGACTAAAGTACTATCCTAAGCTACTATAAGGAGCAGGTTCAGAGCACGACTCTGGGACCACCATAAGCATCATTTCCTCCATGCTGTAAACATACCTGCTGGCCCAGAGGATGCAAAGAGAGCAAAGAAAGGAAGAAGCAATGTGAAACCCCCATGCGAGCACCTAAACCAGCTTCCAGACTGTCTACAAATTAACAGCACAGAACAAAGTTGCAATTACTTGCTTAAGTGGTAGTTAATATCTATATCCACTGCCTAAGAGAGGTTACCACAATGCTCTGCTTTTCCCGTCCTCACTGGGTCATGTCCTCAAAAGCCAGCCATGTTCATAGGGAAGGAAAGTGGACGACGTCCACCTCTCCTGCTCCAGTCAGTCCCCTTCCAAGCAATTAGACGTAGTTTGCATTGATTCCCTGTGCTACAGACTATCAGAAAAAAGGCGTTTCTTCTGGAAGATGTTTATCCCAAAAACCTTCTCCAAAATTCCACAAGTTTCTCCTGGAAATAGCAGAAATGCTTCCCCAAGGGTGTGCAGAAGAATCACCACTTGCCAAAAAAGTAACATTTCTTCAGGGAGAAAAAGGAAAAAACAACAACAACAACAACAAACAAAACCAAAAAAAACCCCTACATATTGTTTTGGAAAGTCTTTGCTGCTCATCTGTGTTCCTGTATCTGTGCCATGAACTGTAGTGACAGGAGCCACCCTCACCACAGCCTGAAATACACGTACAAGTAACATCATGAGAAAATCTTTGCTCTCAAAATCCCCACCTCACTTCTACAGCCCTGCTGAGCCTGGCAAGCATGATTTTGCCCAACCAGGTCCAGGAAGCTCTTTGCAAACACTGGCACATCTGAACCCTCCAGCTCAGGTCTGAAAGGTTCTGCCGAGGAGTTCCACTTGCTCTGCAGATCTCACCTTTGCTGGTCTCACTCTCTCTGAGAAGGAAAGAGCCAACTTTGTTACCAGAAGACAACAGCAGCCGTTCAGCATCTTTTCTGCTCAGAGCTTTAAAATACCACCTGGGAGACAGAAAAGGTAAAACCATTGTTGAAAATGAAAAGCTCGGGAAAAAAAAAAAAAAAAGAAGCATATTCTTTCCAGTTACTTCATTTTCTTACCGTTACACTCTGAAACTGAGGGTTATTTTTACCAGCAAATAGTTTTTTATCTGCTGGAAAGTGGCAGTAATAAGCTGGTTTTGGTAGATTAACACCAGATTTCAGTCACTCTGGGCTTGTTTCATAGCCTAGCAATTCAGGCTGAGCAGAGAGCAAAGTGTGCTCAGTGCCCCCATACACAACAGAGGTGCAAGCCCAGCCAGAGCGTGGTCTCTGGGGCACACAGGGATCCACAGCTCACCTGGCAAGTGAGGAAGCCCAAGAAGTTTACATTTGAAGCAGATACATGGGCTGGAGGCTGAGCGTAAGGTGCCCATAACCATTAAAATATATCCCTTGGATACAAAGAGCATTTATATCTCTACCAAATTTCTGCATGCTGTTAAATATTTGTTGAATTCAGTGATGGCTGGGTCCCTCCAAGAGGAGATTGGAAAGGGGGATCCCAAGAGGGATCGGAAGGTCTGATAAATGAATGCCATTGAGGAGGATAAACCACGGGGAAAACTTCTTCTGCTTGTATTGTAGGCATAAAAAACCCCTCTTGGCTAAAATCTTTCTTTGCAGGGCACCAGACACGAAGCCTGCATCTTGGCTAATGCAACAACCAGTGCCAGGACGCTGTTTCAGAAAGGAAAGCCCTGCATCAACGCTCACCCCTCATAAGCTTACACACTTACTTTTCCTCTTCCAGACTGTCTACTTGTGCGACGAAGTTGCTGGGGATATAGCCTTTCTTCCCGCTGCTGAGGGATTTTGCCAGCCACCAGTCCCCTTCGCTGCAAACCAAGCAGAAGAGAAAGCATGAGTGCCCAGAGGAGGTTTCACGACAGGCTAAGGATGCGAGGCCGCCAGGGTTTCTGGGGTTTCAAGCACTGCAGAAGAGGCCAGCATCCTTAGGGAAAACGTTAATCTACTCCACAGGTCCATCTCAATCTCCTAGGACCACCACCCCGTTGAAGGTTGCTGAGAAAAAGTGTACTTGGTCTGTCACGGACTTCTGGAGGTGCCAGCCTCTTCCACTGCCACAGCGGAAGCGCAGCCCCAAACCTCTGCTGTGCACCCCAAGTGAGAGGAGGGAAATCTGGGTCACTGAGGGTTTATTTTGTCTCTTGCACAGGGATGTGGGGGCTCCTCCATTCTGCTCTTTCCTTTATCTGTCAGACGCCAGCTCTGCTCTCCCACTGCTGACTCAGCCTCCAGCCATGACCGAAAGCCATCCCCACCCAGCGGACTCGCTGGTTCCCCTGTTCCGTGGGTTCCAGCCCACGGTGTCTGGGTGAGAAATGTCACCTCTGGAGGCCACCTCACAGGGCAGTCAAGGATGGAGCAGCTCTCCATGGCCAGGTGGGTCCAAAGCTCACCTCTGCCCTGTTACGGACCGGGCAGGTGGGCTGTCAGCCTCTTCTCTCTTCTTCTTTAGAAGAAGATGAAATGAAACCATTCACCCCTCTGGCTCGATTCTGTCCTTTCCTCAGAATACGCCCAACCCACATCCTTTGCAAAAGCACGATCAGCACAAAATATGAAACGGACTAGGTTGCTGTTGTTGCTCTTGCTACCTCTGTGCCCATGCGCACTGGCAGTGGAGAAGGTTCCAGTAGCATCCAGGCATGGACACTACGTGACCCTGAAGTATCTGTAACCCAAGGAAAGCAGGGAAGTGTCACCTTCCCCACCTTTGCAGCTCTGGTGTGCTGCAAATTTGTCTCTGACCCCAAGGTACCCCCCCTTTCCCAACCTGACCGTGCTCGTCTTTGTACCCCCCTCTGGTAGCAGCTCTCTTACTTGGAGAGGACTTGGAGTTTCTCCCCCTTGACCAGCTCCAGGTCACGGTCACTTGAGGCAGCAAAGTCGTACAGTGCAATCACAATGATGTTACCTAAAAGAGGAAGCGGCACTTTGAATCCAGCTTGTTACTGGGGGGTGATGCACACCCAGCTGTATGGAGGGGCATTTCACCCCCCTGCCCCTGTCCCCCGAAAGCCAAACTTTCCACCAACCAATTTTCCTGCCAACCACAACCTCTGCTCGGGGACTAACACTGATTCACCAAAGTGTTTCTTGTGGATGTATTTTTAAAGCACTCCAGATCTCCATATCCACAAAACCCAGCATGTCAACAACGAAAAAGGGTTTGTGTGGAATAAGAAAGGTCATAAATTATCCGTCAGTGCTTGGCCTCAGTTTTACAGGGCGGTAAATGAAAACTGCTGTGGGAACGTTTGCCAGGGTGGCTTTGGGATTTGACTCAAAAAGATGAGGTTTTGCTGACTGAAGAAAGTATGGAGACATCTCGGTTCCTGCTGGTGGAGCCCGCTGTTAGGGTCTAACTCTCCCCTCAGATGCTCTCAGCTCAGCCTGTATCCTGCCGTCCCTTCACGTGCTGTTCCCTGCAGACGTGACACCACGTGTAAGTCATGCTGCTGTTTTCGACTCCAGCGCCTGGCTGCAATCTTCGGCTCAGCTGCAGTTCCCATGGGGGCAGTGGTTGCTTCAGGATCTCCTTCCCCTTCCCTGGCACAAACGCATTTTTTTATTTCCTCTCTCCAGACTCCAGAACCGATGCTCTGTTTCTCCCATTTCTCTGCAACCCACCTGGACCAAGGCTGCGGGCAGATCTGAGGCCCCATTCCATGCCCTAACACCTTACTTTAACTCCATCCATGTCAGTCCAGCCTAATTTTCGGCACGGCAAAGTGAATTTATGCCCTCTGTCGCACACATGCCGTGCTGTGTATGGCAAAGCACTGGGTACGCGTGCAGTGAAGCTGCTGAGCCATCCTGGGGCAGATCCCCGTGGGCTGGAGGGTCAGGGGAGCTGAATTGCTATGTTTGCATGGCCAGGTTGTGCCGGTGCTGCTTGCGGAGAGGTTGTGCAACCATTCACATGTGCTCTGCATGCTTGCAGCCACTGAAGCAGAAACAAGCAGATATTTTTGGGCAGACCAAAACCCATGAAGAGGATCGGCACACACACGCAAACACAAACACTGAGCCAAAACACAGTAGCAAAAAAAAAAAAAAAAGAAAAGGAAAAAGGAAAAGGGAAAAGGGAAAAGGGAAAGAAAAAAATAAAGAAAAAGAAAAAGGAAAAGGGAAAAGGGAAAGAAAAAAAGAAAGAATAAAAAAAAGAAAGAAAAAGAAAAAGAAAAAGAAAAAGAAAAAGAAAAAGAAAAAGAAAAAGAAAAAGAAAAAGAAAAAGAGGAAAAAGAAGACCTGTGGAAAGATTTTAGATTGCACGCGGCCTAATTAATGCACCGAGAGCCATGGACGGTCTATAAATAGCATTTTTCAAAACAGACTGTCAAGCCACAGTCTGTGTGTGACCTTTTCAAATAACGCCACCAGCAAGAGAGCCAGACTGGCCCTTTGTCATCGCAAGATAACATGTCTCTGGGGCAACTTGGGTTTTGTGTCCGTGCAGGACTGGCTGCTGCTCCGCTGGCGATTTATTGGCGAGGAGGGATGAGAAGGGGTCAGCGCGGGAGGGAGGGGGGAAAGGAAACACAGCTTTGCAAACCAAAGCCCTGAGCAGCGCCCGCCAGGCTTGCGAGGAGGAACGTGGAGATCCAAGAGAAGTTTCGGCAGAGCCTCACTCTCTCCCACGTGTGGGGAAAGGGATGGTCCGTCACACCGGAGAATGCTTTGAAGTCTCCAAAGAGCTTGCACAGCTGGGGGCTTCCCCTTGAGGGATCTCAAAGCATCAGCAATGGCTCCCTCCGCTTGCTGCCTCCTCGAGAAAGCTGTTGTTGTCACGCAGCTTCTCTGACATGAGAGCTTTCTGGGCATGTGCCTGCTGCAAGGTGTCCCCGGCGAATGTGCTCATCTACGAGCACGGTCCAGCTCCTCTTGAAAGTGAAATAATGCATCGGTCTCACTTTTGTTTTGAAAAATAGGAGCAAATGTGTAAACATCGTCAAGCACAGAGCGGCTGCATGTTCCAAAAACAAAAAAATAAAAGAAAGGCAGTTTTGATCTTGAAACAACTGACATAAGTACAAGTAAACAAAACGAACAAGCAAAAAAAAAGAGAAATGGAGAAAGAAAAAGAGTAAATTTTGCAAGGACAAACAGGTTTTATATGCTGAAAAAATAATATGACTCCCTCTTATCCCCTTCTCAACATTCACGTTGAGAAACACCGCACGCTTAAGTGAGCCAGAAGAAAAGAGCTCTCTCTGCTCAAGCCAGCAGGACTTGCTGTCTCATGATGAAAGTGACTCTTTCTGTCTCTTAATCTGTCACCCCGCCGAGAAACAGCGTCGATAATACTTTCTTGGCCCATTTGATCAAGTTAGGTCATGAGCGGCCCTGCGCGGCACCCGGCGCAGCGAAGCCGTCGGGCTGCTGGGAGCGACGCTTTGCAGATAGAGCTAGCAGCCCAAGGACTTTGATCGCGAGCCAAATACGTCTTGGCTCAGAGCTGCTGTCAGGAAAGCGAGATACCAGCTCAGTTTGCGTAGGCCGAGTGCCAATTTGATGGCTTAATGGAAATGATTCAACCGAGCTCCCCACTGCTGTCCCGTCATGAATGGAAGGCTTTTGCAACCATCCCGTGGCGATGGAGCCACGCTAAGGTTGTGCCAGCATCCCTCAGAGGACCACGAATAGCTTAGAGCTGTGCTAGGATGGTTGTAGGGTCAAAACTCGCAGCGCATGTGTTGGCCCACTGGGTGCGCTCAGCCACGAGTTACTGCTGCCAGAAACGGGTCCGGCTTCTCGTTTTGGCAAGACATGGGCTGGCTCACCAAGGTAAATGGGTGCTAGGAAAGCCTGCCTTCAAGACACACTGCTGCTGGTGGCACACCGGCTCTGCTGCTGCTGTCACCGAGGGGAATGCTGTTAGCTCCTGGGTCCTGGTGGTGGAGATGCAGAAGGCATCTCCCAGCAGGTCAGCAGCTCTAGGCGTGACGGTGTGGGAGATGCCTCCTGAGGCACCCAGGCTTGCCATGGAAGAATGTTTTCTGCCAGATATGTTTCTGCCTTGTGCATCCGTATGCCTTTTGTTTTGACTCCGTGAATTTTTTTGCAGATAACTTCTGTTTTCCTCATAAAATTGTATCAGACTGAAACTCATAAATTTTTTTATTAGAAAATCTGAACATTTGGGTAATTGACTCTCATCTTCCTTCACTTTCTTGCTTTTGATTGGCAATACCTATTTTTTGTGAGAAATTCTCATTTCTCATTGAAAAGTCAGCTTTTTCAGTAGAAGTAACTTCTTTTTTCCAGCTAAACTCATAACCACGTTCCTGACAGCATCCCTTTCAAACTTAAATCCATATTCAGGGAACAAAAATAAAAACGATTAAGAGCTTTGATGGTAATCTTGAGGTGCCTCAAAAGACTTCAATTTCCAGAGCACGCTGAGCTCCCACCCCCTGAAAATCAGACCTGTTCATGCCATGGTTAGTCAAAAGCAAGCGAAGAAGCTGCTGTTCCTCAGTCAGAAGTGGCCTTGCAGAGAGGCTGGTTCTTTGTGCACTCGCAGGTTATTATAATGCCTGAGGCCAAGCACCCAAAGCAACCAGTTGTCTCCAACTGGAGTACTTAAATCAGCTGTGAGCAGCTGGTAGGGCAAGGGCAGGGGTTATTCTGCCTATGTGCTACGTCTTGTCTATCTAACATAAGCTAGTAGCAGCAGCTGTGGCGATGGAGCTGTTGAGCTTGGGCCAGGACTTTGCTGTGCTGAGGGTTTTAGAAGTGCATAATTAAAGCTAAGTTTTGACCCCATGGAGTGCAGGAAGGATCCAGCACCGACCTGAAAGGCATCAGGAGTGCTTAGGGACCCATGGTAGAATGAATGAGAGACCCACACGATGGAATAACCCACAACAAGTGAAGAGTGGATTGCTGATGCTGCCAACACCACAGCTGAGTCCAGACTTATGCACTTCTCGCCTCTCTTTGTGCTACTTCCACTAAGCCAAGTAATGACAGGAGGAATTAGGCTTTTGTTAACAATAAATAAATAATTTCTGAGACAGCAGCGTGAAAGCTTGAAACTGTGAAACAAGTTGCACAACACCAAGACTAGAAGGAAAAAAAAAAATCATAATGCAAGGAATGCAAAAAATGGGAAAGGCAAGGCAAGGCAAGGCAAGGAAAGGAAAGGAAATGTTTTTGAATGAATATTACATCTCAGACATCCATAGTCAATTTTGCCTTGAACTTGAAGTGCTCCCATAGGATTTAATTCAGCTCTTTGATTTCTTTTATATGATTGAATAGTCCAGGTTTTGTGCGTCATTTATCAGTTCACTTGAATTGTCCTCTTTCACCAGAATATCTCAAACGTCTCTCATAGTTCCTATCAACCCATGTTGCTACACACGACATAGGCAGACATGGCATCATTTCTGGAAACTTAGGCACCAGCAGAGAAAAACGAGAAGTTCCCAAAATGTCAGTGTGAATATTCCTCCAAAACTGGAACCAAACCCAAGAAACCACAATATTTTTGAGATCTGCAAGTGGCTAATGTGGTACTTAATGCATTTTTTAGCATCTTTCCACTTCTGCCTTCTGGCACGAAGCAGAAGTAAAAGACTCCTCTGAAGATAGCTTCTGCTGTGCTTCCAGCCACAATGAAAACATTGATAAAAAAACATGAAAAACTGGTGATGTCTGCTCAGTTGTGGAGGTAGGAGAGCAAAATCACTTGGAAATGTTCCATGAAAACAATTTTGCCAAAGAAAGCATGGTTTCAGGAAAACTGGTACTTCTACAGAAACACACACGCGTTCCCATGGATGAAGAGCTACGCCTCGCACAACGCTTTTTCAGCACAGGCATAAGGCTGAAAAACACTGAACTGGCTCAAAACAAAACTTTTTAGTGTTTCCGTTCCAATGCCTGCAAGAAATGTCAGTTTTGAAGAATATTCTTACATTCCAGGAGTTCCTCTGGCCACCCCAAAGCAGAGGTGTCCATAAGACCGTGAAGGCCAGGTCTGTTCCACCCATCCTACCTGTCTGTCACCCCACTTTTTCCTTTCCTCACGCCCTATCTCCCCTTTGTTCACCTACAAGAAACTTCTGCGTGTTGCCAACCGCTTTCTTCCAAGCTTACTCTATTTTTTGCCCTCTTCTGATTCTCTCTTTCTGTCTTTAATCTGCAAAACATTTTTGACGCAAATAGCTACAACTGCTGTCAGAGGCTGGGCAGAGGTAGCAGAGGGCTTCCTGCTAAAAGACGATCATCTACCAAACACCATCTGTGATCTGCAGATAATTGCAGAGGTGGTGGAAGCCAATAACCAGTCCCCAAGCAGGGGCTCTGAGCATCATTATTTTATACTTTTCTTTCTTCTCATTCTCTTTGTAGTCTGTCTGGGCTCTCTGATGCCTGCTATTTCCTCTGAAATATTCAGCTGGATGGATATCACATCCACAAGTTCTCATGCTGCAGACAGGGCAGCAGACAGAGAAATCGCATGCAGTTGATGCCTCAGATCTCACTTTGCTCAGCCAAAGAAGGAATGTATTTCCCTCTTAATTTCTTTGATGAGTAGGGGAAACTGGCAGCTACAAAGATTTAGTGATTTAAACTGAATCTTCCAAAATGCAGTGATAAACTCCCTGCCTGGCAACACTGAAAATACAGAAACCGCACGCTTGTGACATGACAGCTTGTTCTCAAGACCTGCTGTTGGGGGACCACCACCTTGCACAACCCCATGGGAAGGCGAAGGAAACAGTAATTGAGCTAAGCATCTTACCTTGTACAGAGGCTTGGTTTAGATGAGGGATGTTGATAAACTGTCTGTCCTTTGATGGAAACTGAAAAATAAAAGAAGATATTTATTACTTTGCTGTGCTTGCAGGAAGGCCTGCTCTCAGCTTCACAGATGAGTGGGAGTATGATCCAGAGCCCAGTGCAGCCAGTCAACAGCCCCTGCCTCTGGCTCCCTGTGTGTCGTGATTGCTAGCACATTTTGCTGTGATGTGTTCATTGCTGGCTTGACTGTCAGCTTGAATAAACCTTGGCTCCCCTCCGAATAAAAGCATAAATCTGCTACCCACTCATTTTGACCCTAGTCTATCCAACTCTGATGCCAGACCTTGGATCAATGGGGGATGAGACGTGAATGGCCCCACTGAGAAACCACGACTGCAATAGTATGCAAGGCAGAAAATCTGGGATGCTCTTTGCCATGATTGTCCCAAGGCTCATGGAATATCCTGTGCTCAGGGATACATTAAAAAAACCAGGGGCAGTGACTATACTAGCAAATTAAAGAGCAACAAGGTACTGTAACTCACCTAGCCCCAGACATGAAATGTCGACCTGGTCCCTGGTTTGGTTTTGGCCCCTGGGAATGGTTTAGCGTTAGCTTGGCCAGAGACCACTTTTAATCAGCAGGAGCAACCACCTTGCTTTGGAGGCTTTAATGCTGCAGAAGTGGCCAGGTGGGCTCTGTTGGCCTCCACCCATCTTCAGACCCCTGTGATCAGTCCAAGGCATAGCACCTCATGTCTCAGGTGTGTCTTTGACCATTGCCAGTGATATTTATGTGTGTGCAAAAGAAGTGAACTACAGACATTGAATTAAAAAAAAAATTAGTGCTTCCCATCCACACTACCCTATGACTCCTACTTAGCAGCAGTGTGGGGAGGGAGAGCTGCTCACCCACTGCCCTTTCTAATTTAACTGAAAGAAATATGGACTTCCCCTGGCATGTGAGCTTAGTGCTCGTGGCAAAAAAAATGAGCGTCAGCAGGTGATTGATGATACTGCATTTACACTGATAGCAGCTCCCCTCCAGTGAACCGGGAAGAAGGAAATTTAGGAGAAGAGCATCTTCTCGGCCACTGTGACATTTTCTGTCATGAAAACCGAACTTCATAACCATGGGAGAACTCAGAAGTGAAACTAAAGGAGCTAAAAAAACCAGCTATTTGTCATCAAAAGCAATGATAGGCAATTCCTCCCCCCTCTCAGAGCTCAAGACCTGAGATGGTTTTCGCATGCCAGTTGCACACAGAGTTTCTCTTGTGCTGGCTGCTGGATGCAGTGCTGAAAAAGGCAGGAGAAGAGGAGGTATCTTCACGCCCTCTGTACAGCGACTAGCGGCTAGATTAACTGATTTGCCAGGTTTATATATGGAGTTTGTTGTTCGAGGTCTCCTAAATCGTAACCCAGTGTCTTACTGATCTGTGTCCATGCAAGCACAGGCTGTATGAATTTAAAGGGAGCAGCAGGTGCCCAGTATTTCTGATTCTCAGCACAACACAGATTAACTGTAGACCCCCTTTTTGAGCCTATTGTCCTCCCTGATGGTAAAGTTTCCACTGAGATTTGCAGGTTTGAATCTTAGCTTGAATCTGACCCATCTTTGTGCCATTTGCAGGTCAGCAATATGAGCCCAGGTTGCAGAGTGCTGAAGGCAGCAGCCCTGTCTGAGAGATATGGGGCCAGCTCGGAGGACTTGTGCCCAAGTGATGCAGGGCACTTGGGGCAGTGGCCACTGAAGCCTCTCTTTGTGTCCGCTGCCCTGCTCTCCAGTCCAGCCCAAGCAAATAATTGTGCCAGGCTCAACACCACATAGTCTTTCAGAGCACCATCATCACAAACCCACTCAGATAATTCATGGTCATAACAGATCCCCAGAAAGAAAACAGCATCCTTTTTGACCCAGAAAAAAAACAGAGCAAGAAAGGGTCGATTGAACAGTTCACCCCATACAGGGGGAAGCCAGACATAAGCATTTTTTTTCTGCCCTTTGAACAACATTTCCCAATAGGATGGCCAAATTTCAGGAAATAGAAGTACTCAGGTTCCTGCTGGAATACACAAGTGTTGCCTGCATCACTCCAGCCACTAGCTGAACTATGGAGGACCCCGAAAGGACAAAAACCTGCAGACTTACCTTGGGTGGGGCAGGAGGAGGTTTATTCTTGTTTTTAGGATTGCTTCCAGAAGTGTATTTCTCATTGGATGTCAGCTGGTTTTTGCTCCCAAGTAACCCCATCCTGGAAGAAAGGCCAGAAATTATTTTATAATGAAACTGTTCTTGGGGAAAGATGTAGGCAGTGAGGGACAAAACAACCTTCTCATTCACACCAAACAAGTTGGAGAAGATGAGAATGCAGGGCAATGGGTCAGTGGAGGAGTGAGCCTAAAAACATCCCGTCTCCAGACCTCCTACTGCCTTGGACCTTGTGACTCCATAGTTTCTGTTCCCATGCAAGCCTGGTCCTTCACACTTTGCAGATGAGTCTCACAGAGACGGAGAGACACTGTGAGTCACCAGAAAAAAAAAAAACGAAAAACCTCTCAGGTTGTCCATGAAGGCACGGCACATGATGGGATGCTTTGCAGAACTGCAAGAGGTTTGAGGAGTTCAACATAGCGTAGCTTGCACCCATCCTGCCTATAAAGTGTGGGCCTAGGGCTTGATTCAGTCGTCCATGTGCAATGCTCCCGTACTATTCGAGATGCCCTGGAGTCTCATAAGGTGTGGGTCTCCTGTACATCCTGGATTATGTTTTCCAGATACATGTGGGAAAAAACACATCCCAGCACCTTAAGGAGCATTAGACACAAGTGAATCAAACTCTTTCCATGGGCCACCCTCTGGTCCACACTAGGGTTTCCACACTCATGCTTGAAGGCTGATTTAATTTGCAGCCCTGAAAAGTAATTTCAGCTCTGATCAATAATCCCAGCATAATACTGGGTCTGGGTAGCCAAAATAGCCAAACCACAGCAATCTCAGCCATCTCAGCCTCCTGAAAATGTAGGGAGCAGGTGAAGCCAGCATTACTGAAAAGCTACTGCCATGGGTATGTAAGGTATCTACGCCATCCAGCATCAAAGTCTGCCCCAGCCCCTGCTTTGAAGAAAAGACAACGAAAGATATGGGCTAAATGTTCAAAAAAAAAAAATCCAAACCTCAAATACCTGTAGCTGATCAAAGGCACATTGGCTCCCGCTCTTGCTAAAATACCTCAAGGTCTGCAATGTATGTGGAGGACTGGAGGCTCTGGGAAAAATGTGGTAGACAATTCCACCAAAAGTCATTCTGGTGCTGTGTCATGATGGCCAGAATCAACAAATATGTTCAATAAATAAAAAAAATAACAATAAAAGCCTTCCAGCAAACCAAATTTGTGGGAAAAAAATATTCCAATAAAAGCAACTCTTTTTTACCTCCTAACATGTTGTTTATATTTCAAAAACTGGGACCTCTGAAATGATGTTTCTAACAGAGACAGCCCAATACTTTAAGGTGTTATTTTTTCAAATTGTCTTCTCCCTTCTGCCTCTGCTGAAGTGAGCAAAATGGAAGGAATTGGTGAAATATTTCAGGATAGCTCCACATTCCACCTTTTCTCTAATCTAAAGCTTTTCAGCATCTGTACTTGTCTAAGCTTTTCTTGGACCTGAGTTTTCAGGTGGCCCGTCCATCTGTACACAGGTCTCATTACCAACCTCAAAAAGGCACCACGGGGTCTATCTTTGCGTTGGAGATATATCTATGGTCTTTGTTAATATTTCACTGGAGCATCCCAGGGTCCTTGAGATACCCTGGTCCCAAATGGGAAATTCAGACACAGTAATTGCCAGCTTTTCTACAGAGTTAGAGGACATGAGACATAGCATAAGTCTACGATATGCTTCAGCTGCCAGTCACGTCGCCAGGATTATCTTACAAGAGGATTGGTGGACCATCTGCAGGATGGTGAATGCACGTTTTGGGGTCTTGAGTCACTCTCAGGGATGACAGTGGTGGCGCATGTGAGGGCACGGAGAAATGTCAACTACAGCATGTCCTATCAGATGATGAAGGGGCTTGTGGCCACCCCAGCTCCTCTGACAGGGTTTGAGGGGAGCAAGGACCATGCTCTGACCTCCACATCTCCACAATGTGTTCCTGTGCCCAGGGGATCATCTCACCCTAGGGACACCTGAGTGTCCCACCATGCTGGGACTGGAAATACCTCTCTGCGAACACCTCTCTGCATGCTGACGTCTCCCCACGTCCAAGTGTCAAAGACATGTCTGTGCAAAGCGACACAGAGAAGCAAACAGCATGTCCCAGCTCAGGCGGGAAATGGAACCAGCGAGAAGTCTCCTGCAAAGGTCACCCGCCCCCACCCACGTCTTCTCCTCCACGGCACACAGACATTAGCACTGCTCTAGGTATTCATAGTCCCCACAAAATCCAATGTTTGCACTCTCCAGGCCTTTGGCAGCCAACGCAACCATCCTTCATGCCAGCAGGTCTTAGACAAAACCCCAAAATAACACCACAGACTAATGTTGAACGATGCAGAATGCTGCTGGTGAGCTCCCAGCCCGCTGCTGGTGGAGTTTTCATGTTTAAAAAAGTTTTTTTTTTTTTCGAAAAAGATGGCTGAGATGAATGTGCATTGTTCACAGTGTTTCTGCTGCTGATTAATGTTTCTTAAAATCAGTATCACAAAAAAAAAAAAATTTGAGAAAAGTAACTGAAAGGTCTAAAGTTCTCACAGCTTTTTTTTTTTTCCCCCAGTGGAAAAGAGCGCTGGGGAGAAAATAGTAACTCAGAAAAGCATGAAAATCTCTCTTAATGAATTTACTACTTTGCCCATCTAAAAATGTTTATTTTCAATAACTGAAAGTGGCGAAACCCTTCTTTCAAATATATTCTGTAAGAGGAAGAAAATATGATTTTGTTCATCACATCAATAATATTTAACTGAAGTGTTCTCCTTGTGTTCATTCCTTTTTTTTTTTTTTAACTAATTTTCTCAAGTTTGCTCAAGTTCAGAACTAAGAAAATTTATTTTAAAAAATCTTTTCAATGCAACTAGAAATCAAAATGGAACAAAAATATTTAAGGCAATGCAAAATTTCCTGGATGTTTGAAAAGTTTTAGAAAAAAGAGTCCAGCTTGGATGCCGATAAAATGTGAATGAAAATATTTCATGCAGAAGTCTTCCTGAGAGAGTCAAGTGAGCTTTTGCTGAGGAATTCAACAGACACGAGGACGGTGAGCTCTGTGTAACAGCCAGCTCTGAACGTGTGTGGGACACCCCCTGGATACTTGTACAGGACCTCCAAAACGTGCAGCGTGCCCTACATTGCAGGAGAATCGAAGGTAATTCTGGTTGTCTTTGGAGGTGAAGTGTTGCTAGAGAGAGCTGGATGCTCTTTGGCACAGATGTTCCTGCAGCCATGGTCCAAGGGGGAGCCTTCTGAAGACCCCATCACATGGCCCAGCTCAAGCAATGCTTCTACTGACATTTGGATGATGGCTTTGTGGTGGAGAATCAAGGATGTGACTGAAAGTTCTATTGCTTGCCCATCTCTGAGGGGGGCTGGAGAACATGCCCTACAGGAGCAAACCATCAGGCTGGGCCTGCAACCCTCGTGAGACCCAAGTCCAGCAGAGGTGGACACAAGTCTTTGTGGACCACAGGGTTTGGAGGCCTGCCTTGTCTCAATGCTTGGCCTGTTTCGAGTGTTTGGGGCGAGCTAAAGCAAACAGGATGGTGTCAGATTGGGCCTGCTGGACGCACTTACAGTTTTTGTTGTAGCAGACCCGAGAGCAGGATGGAGGTACCTGCGCTAAACCAGGCTCTGCAAGCACGGGCTCGTTACCCCGTCTCCTCTTTACGGTAAGCAAGGCTGCATTGTGGGCATGCCATCTACTGCGGCTGGCTGCTTTCCGCTACCCGAGCAAGAGAGCTCAAAAGTTGCTGCCGACGTGAATGCAGTAATGTCTTCTGCAGCAGGGATGTGGATGACACAGATGAGTGGCTTTGGGATCGCATGGGCGGGTGCGGGGAAAAAACAAGACAAAATCTAGCAGAAAAGCAGAAGTCTCGGCTCATCATTAGCCTCACCCCTATGAAAGTGTGCCATGGAAAAATAGCTTAAGACCCGAGCAAGCCAATAGCGTTTCACTGTGAGGGCAGCTCCAAAAACCCCCCCAAGACCGGTGAAATCACAAAATGAGCCCCCTTTCCATTCAGACGCTAGGGTGGGTCTAGCAAAGTGTTTTCGTAGTCGACCAAGATTAGATATTTCACTTCATTTTAAAACTTCAGAATGTCTTTTTTAAGAAAACACATTTGAAATGGAAATGGCATTTAAAAAAAAAAAAACACGTAAAAATGTATTCTGAAAATGCAGATATAGACAGTTATGAGGGGTTTAAAATGCTGAAGTTCTCTTTGTGTCTTCACCCTACCAGAAAGAATTATTGAAATCAGCTCACTTTGGGTACCATAATGTAATTAAGCCAGATTTGCACTTTTACATCAACGAGGAGCAAAAAATTTCAGTTGAAAATTTTCCCCCAAGGTCTAGGCACAGCCCAGATTCATTAAGTTCTCCAGAAGCTCTCTTCTCCCTCAACAAAACAGCTCATTACGTTTCCGAGCCAGGCACCTTCGGATTGTTTTGCAAGACAGAACCAGAGAACTAGCGAAGAACTTGATTAGATCAGCTACTCAAATGTGAACGAAGAAGACATTCCTACTGAAGCATTTTCTGCAGCGACTGTTTTCCAATTTTGCTGGGTTTTGGTCAAGTTCTTTTTAATTTTATTTTTAAGTCTGTGAATGATTAGCGGCTTCGTTGCTAGGAGGTGGTTAGAAGACCGATACGAACAGCAAGAAATGTGCTGTGCTATAAACAGCATTGACTCTACAGAAGGTCTGTCTCGGGCAGAAGGTGGAGAGCACGGCCACTGTCCTCTTGAAGGACACAGCAGCTGAAGTCTCGCTGGAGACCCCTTCCTGCAAGCGGGAGGGCAGCGAGACCTCCTGTGAGGCACACGGTGCATCACCTCCAGCTAACATCACGGTGACTCTGATGGTCAAAGGCTGCTCCTCACAAGCAGTGACCAGGCTGTGCGTGGAGGAATTAGAGCAATGCAGAAAGTCCCTGCGCAGAGCTGGAGGGCACGGAGCAAGCAGCACCACGGCCTTTGCTGGGGAGTGAAGCAGAGGTCTGTCTTACATGTTGCATCCTTACAGAACTGCTGGAGAACTGGGAATTTCCTATTGGCAACGCTCAAACCCCACCCAGACCATGGTCCTTGTTGGATAACGACAGCAAGTTGCATTTGTGCTTGCATTAGGGCCCCTTTCAAGCATGAAGAGCCCTTCACAGCTTCTCCCAGGAGCGTCGGGCGCTCCAGCTGATGCTGGCCCAGGCTGGTGTCATGCTGCTGCAGCTCCCAGCCTCGAGCACCGCCGCTGCGGCCAAGCTGCTCTCCGTAATGGTTGTCTTCCACCAGGCAGCACCCAGAGGAGCGGGTGGGTAAATCCAGAGGAACTTTGAGCTCCTGTGATTACCCCTCGGTGAGAAATGGGATTGGAGCCCAAAGGCTTATTTTGGGATCTCTTCTTGCTGCAATGGAAGCCTAGCCAGCTTGCCATTTCCATTGCAATTTAAGTCTACCACACTTTCCCACTGCAGCAGGTGAATCCAGCCTAAGCAAATAAACCCAGCAGAAAACCTGGCTATTTTGGGTCTGTCTGAAAAGCTGAGCGCCTGTGGGAGAAGGCTGTGTGAGGCTGGGGGTGGTGTATGACTGTACAGATTTCCAGGCGCCTGAGCTTAAGCAGATGCGAAAAGTTTCTTGACAAGGGAAAAAAAATAAATAAAAAACATAATAAAAGCTTCTTGCTCTCCCCAGAAGTAGAACACAGCTGCAGGCTGCCAGAGTGGTCATCCACTAATCAAAACATCTGTCTGGAGGAAAAATCACTGCTTACATTGAGCATCGCGCCCTGCTGGAGCTTGGCAGATGCTTGGCCGAGCTGCAAGAGGCTGCGGGCCAGGACACAGAGCCAGAGCTCAGGGTCCCGGGGACGTCAAAGCAGGCTGGTGGGTCAGGAGGACAGACTGCCTGCCCCACCTCCTCTGAAGATGCTTTTCCATGAGCTCAGCCCCCGTGTTGCATTGGCCAGGTGGGATGTCTACTGGGGATGGCTCTGCAGGACCTGAGGTCCTGCAGCATGGGGATGGGGAGGAGCAGGGTGGGACGCACTGAAGAAGGGAAGGAGGAATGGTGCACCCTCAGATGAGGCAAAGGGCCATGGGGAAAGATGTACATCCCCAGCTCCCCACCTGAACACCTCCATCCGCTTGGAAAGCCGTGTCAGAAATGGCCACTGGGCACAGAGCCCTTCCCCTGCCCGTCACAGCAGTGTCCAGCTCCGACCAGCTTTCCCACACATACACCTCGCTCTCTTCCCCCTTAGAAGAAGGCCCCTTCCACCTCGGGCCTTAGGTGGGCAGGGGAGGATGCGAGGACCAGGGCACGCACGCACTTCTCCTCTCTTTTTGCTGCAAACCAAGGGAACAGCATCCCTGCAAACCTTCCCTAGGGGCTGGACCTTAGAAGCCGCTTGGGACTGCTCCCATCTTCTCTCTACCCCACAGATCTTGGCGAAGGGAAACAGGGCAGGGGGGCATCACATGAAGAGGGGATGGGAAAGAGGAATAAGGTAGAGAAAAGCCTGCTGGGCTTCTCCCCACCCTCAGGGGAACGTGCCCAGGGGTCGGATGATCACGACTTGCCTGTTTCCTACGCAGCTGCTCCTGGAGACACGATCCAAGGATGGACGAAGCACTGGTGTGACCCATGACAGATGCTCCATGGGGCTGAGAGCCCTTGCAGAACTTCTCTGTTAGAGACCCCTGGCTCACACCACGTCCACACCGTCCATGGGACTGATGGTTTGAACGTTGCACCCCCAGGCTGCAGGAGCAGCCTGATTTTGCAAATGCTTTTAATGGACTTTCTTTTTTTAATCACGTCTCTGTGTCAGAACTGACTCCTTTCTTCCCCCCAAGGATTCCTTGCTCTATTTCGAATATCGGCATGATCCATCTGGGAGGGGTGCAAGCTGCGCCTCCCAGCCAATGAAAATAGCACTGAGGAAGGAGAGAAACCCAGAGAGAACCCAGACACAGAACCCAGCAAAACCGACGGGCTATTAACGGCTGTCATTAAAATCAGCTACGATGACTGTGAATGGGTTATGTTTCCACTATGCAAACCACCAAATTTTAGGAAACAGCTGAACAAACTGGCTTTGCAGTGATCTTTTCTTATCGCTATTAAAAAAAAAATAATAAAATAAAGACCTTTTCAGACGAAATGCATTCTGTTTCCGAGAGCCCCAACCCTCTATGAACCTACTCAGTCGTATCACCGAGGAGGCAGCGGGGTCTGACAAATGAAGGCCTGGACAGGGACTTGTGGGTGACTCTGAGGAAGTTACTTTCTCATTCTGCCTCAGCACGTTCAGTAGGGAGACTGAGATACATCTGTCTGAGGAGATAAATGTTGCTTAAGAAGCAAGATTTGTTTCTACAGACTCCTGAGGCTTCCCACAGGGTGCATAAGGACCTGGCTTCTCCGGGGTATATTCAGTGCACTTGTGGAGCAGACCTGCTGGGTTACCATCCCTTGTCCTTCAGCTGCTGCAAGGACCAGGCCCCCAGAAAAACACTGCATGACCTCTGTGGGTTGTTGCATGACGTGGTCTCTGTGGTATATGGGGCAGCAGGAGGGAAGGGACGCTGGGTCTCAGCGCTTTTGAGGCTGGAGTGACCTCACATGGTTTGTACTCGAGCTGCTCTCGCTGGGAAGGACAAACGCAAGCCGACATCCGCTGGGTGCGGTGCGCAGCCCAAAGGTCACCCACAAGCTGGCGGTGTTGCTTACAGAGGAAAGGTTTCACGGGGCAGCTCTAAGCCCAGGTCAAGGCAGAGGATGTTTTCCAGCCTTGAGACCCAGGGACAAGACAAGGCTGGCTGAGGACACGATGCTGGGTGAGTGGGGAAGCTGCTCCAGGTGCCCGCAGCCCCAGCTCTGCCCGCGGGGCATCACCAAGGCTCTGCAAGTGGTTTTGTGCTCCTGGCAAAGGAAGAGAACCCCGTGGAGGGCTGAAAGTCTGTGGGACAATGGTCTGGGCCCTAAGCAGGAGTCTGCAAGTGCCCTGTCTGCTCTGGGACCATGCCATGCCCCTTATCCTATAGCTGGCAGAGGCCGGGGTCAGCACAGGGTCTCTCTGAAGACAGCCAGGACAGGTGCCCACCCCATCGCCCCTTGGCCGGGTGTGCTGCAGAATCAGGCCTGCTGTTTGCATAGCAAGGAGATGCAGAAATGAGGAAGCCCTTGCAGATTGGTCAGACTTCTCCCTCACCAAGCCTGCATTTTGCTGCCTGCACTCTCCTCCAGCTAAGGGCAGGGGAGAGGGGACAGAGCTGGAGGAGGTCAGGTTGGGGCTGGGGAAGGAGAGGACAGCTTCAGGGTTAGCTGGAGCACTTTGAGCTTTAGGGCAGGGCTCCATCCTTTGGCAGGGAGTGCGTCTGAGGTACCTGACAGCTCTTTGCTAAGTGAGCTTCACTTCCTATTCCTACGAAAAGGGAAGTTGCTTTTTTAGAAAGCTGCTTGCCATCCACTGCAGAGGTTGGAAGGAGGAGCTACCACGAGGTGCAGCAAAGGCTCGGAAATAAGGCTGCCAAGTCATCTTGGGAAACAGGGTGACAGCACAGCAGCTCCAGACAGAAAGCTGCTTCTGATTTGAGACACGTTCCCAATTCTGAGAGTGGGGAAACCCAGCAGCCACAGCCAGGCTGCTGCACAGACCCTTCCAGCGGCGGCCACGGTTAAAGCAGCTCGAAGTGAGAAGTTTAAATAAACAGAATAGATATGGTGCGATCTACCTATCGCATCCCAGTGAGGCTTTCCGATACCCAAAATATCCCAGCTGTGACCTGCCTGTTACCTGGGGATCAGACCTTCATCCCTGTGCCTCCCTTGTTACCTCCAGACTGGGAATATTGCAGCCGTGAGACGAGACCCAGAGCCAAGTAGCCCAGGCAGTGAGTGCCCTTCTGCAATTTGCTTACTCGGAAATCATAAAGCACCAGCCCAAAGTTATCCTTTGAAAGCAACTGGAGGGAGATCACCGAGAAAGTGTGCAAAAAAAGAGCACTAAAAAGAGAGAAAGTCTCTCGTACACAGCTCCTGGGTCACTCCAGATGGGCTCCACTTGCCCGGCCTGAAAGTGCAGGCTGTAGTCTCACCCACTCAAGTAGGGTCTGGCTGGCAGTGGTTCCACCTTGTTGTCATACGTTGGTCCCCAGATGTTCTCCAGGAGCTTTGCAGACCACTACACCAGTGCGCAATCCCACAGCTGGCTCGTCTCTGCTACCTTTTACGATCCCCCGTAAGCCGTGTGTGGAGCTCAGAGGCCCAGCCCATGAAGTAAAAGCCCAAGGCCTCTTAGGTGTGCCCCTAAGAAAGCCCTCTAGGACCTACCACTCCACTGGATGTGCAGAGGATCCAGAAAATACCGCCGGCTCCCTCTGGATGACCCAAAGCCCAGTGGGATGACCAGCTGGCCATACACCCACACTGGTGGCCCGCTGCACAGCCTCCTGCTGCAGCAGCACCTGCTCCCACTGCTTTTTATCCGCTTTGCACTGAACCAAATAAAAGTGTTCCCTTTAGGGTGTCTGCTGCAGAAGGGACTCTGGTTTTGATCTGAAGCCATGCAGAGGGATGAAGACACCTTTGCTCTTCCAGTTGGCCCCAGGGGCTGCCACCCACACCCCTGCAGTGCAAGCTGGGTGGCTCGTTCCCTCCAGACGTTGCTCTCACGGTCTGATCATGATTTTCTCTTCCCATTCCCTGCCTGTTAAGAATGAGTAGCCTAATTTAACATCTGAATCTCCCAGTTTCCATTCCCCTGGCAGATTAAAAGCTAATTTAATGCTATGTAGCGCTGCTTGAGGAGGATGCAGATGCACGGTAGCCAACCCTCCAGCCTCCATTTTGACCACTTAGGCTTTCTGAGCTCTCTAAGACAGCATCTCTAGTAGTAAAACAGTAGCAGGTCCCAATCTCTCACCCTTCAAAATGAGGTGGCTGCATCCAAACTCCTTGTTAGGGCTTTGCGGGGCTCTCCCTTGTTTAATTACTGGTGTTTGTTGCTGAATCCCGTGGGCACTACAGGGTTATCCCAAGAGACTAGGAAGAAAATACAGCAGTGGCTTTGGCTGATGTCTGCTGTGGGGTATTCTACTAGTAGGGACCACACGGAGATTTCATCTAGCCTCAGTTAGGTAAAGCCTTTTTGGAGGGAGAAGGCAATTTTTTTCCTTCTTTCTTCTTCTCACATATAAATAAGAGAACAAATGAGGAGAAACGCAAATATTTTAAACAGACTTCTTTTTGGTGACCTCACAAATGTGTGAATTTCCACTGGCCAGAACCAGTACAACTGCTTGCAGAAAATAGCTTCTGGAGAAGCACCTAGCGCAGTGCTGTCTGCACACCAGGGCAGGATCAGCCCTCACAAAACCTTGCTGGCAGAGCCTGTGCTCCTTGCACCTGAGAGCCTGCCCACGCTGGACGTGGTCTCCTCCCCAGTTCTCCCTGCCAGGTTTCCTCCACACTGCACACACCATGCCTATTCTGGCTACTTGCAGCAGCTGAGACCCTGCCTCACTAGTATTTTCCTTCTGATGCTGGAAGAAAAGTATAATTTCTGATGCAAGTTTACTCTAGTAATGTCTCAAACAGCTGCGGTCTTCCTCCTGTACCTCTGAAATGCTGAAAGCTAAATACGTAAGAAACAACTGGGAAAAGCTCTGAGATAAAAGTCAAATTAAAGCTTTTATATCAATTTCTCCATTTGCTTAGTATGACCTTGGTTCTCCCTCCTTCCATCACGTGTTGCTGACGATGCCTTGATTTTTCCATAGATCACATTTAACCTGTATTCAAAGCCCATTTCTCGAGAATCATCCCCCCATACACCCTTTTTGAGATGCTCTGCCCCTAGTTTTCTTGGTTCCAAGCCATTCACTGTGGGCAGTTATTCACATAAATATAGACGCCGTTGTGGCTCAGGTGCTGTTCAGGCACCAAGCGGATTTGAGATAAGTCCTGCAACACCTTAGCTCCTCTGTCCATGGCATTTTGTCAGGGTTTTCCTTTTTCCCACCCACAGGCTTCACTGAGAAGGGGGGTATCTTCTTATGAGGACACCTGATGTAATCTGATGGTCCTTCACCACTTGCCACCATAACGTGGGGAAGAACAGGGGTCTGAGAAAAGGGGAGGCTGCAACCTTCTGTGTACAAGGCTTTACTGTAATGTAGGAAGTGGGGACCCTGGTGACTTGGACACGGGGTCTATTGCCTCGTTTGCCTCTTGGCCATAAAGACCTTTAAGCAAATGGCATGAAGAGTTTGCTCTCCCAGCCTTCATCCACCAAGAGCTGCATGTTCAACCATCAGTGAGGCAGCCCAGACGTCACAGACAAATGAATAATTTTTCACTCTTTCCCCTCGTTGGGTAGCAAAGGACTCATTAGTAAATCCCATGTGTTTTCTATTTCTGCTCCGTCTCCTACGTGCGTGACATGCAGGACAGAAGGGGTTCTGTACGCTGCTTTTTGATCAGTAACAGATTTCCCACTTTCCAGAGGAGCAGAAGTGGTCTGTGAGACTCAGTCAAATTCAACGAATAATTTCATAAGTAAACGAAAGTTCGTCGGGGGAAAGCAACAGAGAGGTTTTGAAAAGCACTTTTCACTTCAGAAACCAAATATGTTTTACAGGATCGCAGGAATGTAGGACTGGCCCCCAGAAGGTCATCTAATCCGTCTGGTGGAGCGACATCATTTCTGAAAGACTACCTAACCTGTGCTTGCAAGCTTTCAGTGATGGCAATTCCCTCTGCTCCCCAGTCTGTCCCAGCCCCCCAATTCCCATAGCCTTAAGATGACTTCCCAGAGATCAACACTAATTTTCCTTACTGAATGACTTACAACTGCTTGTCCTGCCCGTGGTGGACGTGAAGTTTATTCCCTCCTTTTTTGCAGTGGCACCAGCTAATGAAGCAGCATTACTTCTTGCAAAAATTCCTCATTGATCACACTGTCCGCACCTTTGCTCAACTGTGTTCTTCTCCTTTTCGCATTTTGAAATTGGGTTTGGAAGCTTGAATAGGCAAACCCACAATGTTTTCCAACTTAAAACCAACTGACATTAACAAAGGCAAAATTACTCTGTGAAACCCCAGAAATATTGTTCTCTAGCTCAGTTGCAACATTTTCTTGGAAGCAATTAGAATTATAAATCTATTTTTTATTTCAACGCAAGGAGCTGCTTTCTTCTGGGTTTTGTTTTTGCGGGGGGGATTTTCTTGGCTGGACATTGAAATAAATTCAAGTGGCTTTAGCCCTGATATAGAAGACAGAGTGACCTCTGAGAAGCACAGGGCTTGCCGAATATGAAGTACTGGAGGTCTGGTTTATGTTCCTGTTGTATAGATTGCACGTTAACTTTTATTTTTAAGCAATAACCATGATCTGTATATCCTGTTTCATACAAGGATATATTTGCTTTTGAGTTTCGTGGTGATGTCTGATGGTGCAGCCAATTCTTCCACAAGCAGTGGGACCCTGAGGCTGTAATCTGTTGCGAAGACCTCTGGAAAGGGAGACCTACATCCATGTCTATCCCCTCTGCTACCTCTAATTCTGCTGCTTGCGATGTGGTGCAGGCCTAACGAGAAAGCCGACTTGCACCACATAAAATGAATCAGTGAATGGAAACTTTGGGGTTGCCAACGGCTCCAGCAGGATTTAGCCCCAGGGATCTTGCAAAATTTTTGCCCATGATTGAACCCCATGGGTCTGCAGGAAACGATTGACTACAGGGCAGCTCACTCACATGGAGTCAACGCTTGGTTGCCTCCTGAGTCTCGTCAAGCATGGAAGAGCAGCAAGGAAACTCCCTTTTTAACATAGAGAGAATGGAAAGAATGATAGTAAGGAAGGAAGACAAATAAAGATGAAGTAACAGTGTGCCCAAGTGTGTGCCATGACAGTGCCATGGCTCCCATGAAATCCACAGGGACTTGTTCCCAGATGACAACGGAGTATCGCTGGGGAAAAACACCCCCTTTCCAAAAGCCTTGTCTGCACTGGAAGGCAGCCTCAACACCTGCTTGGACTTTGATGTGCCCGTAAATATTTCATGGAGAATTAAAGGCTGAATAGTCAGTCAAGAGGAAAGTCACAAAGTAGAAAGAAAAGAGCCCATCTCCTTGCCTGAAATGGATGTGTAGCCCAAGTTGTGCAGAAGTGGGATGCTTCAATTCTTTTTAATGCTCACCTTGAGATGTCATGGGTTTATTTAGCAGGGGCTGAGGAACACACTGCCTCAACTGAGAGCAGCAGAGCCCGGGGTAGAAAGGCATGTAAGAACAACCCATGTTCTCTTAAGCAGAACATGGATAGTCATTATAAAAGCAGTAGAAGAAAAATCAGTAGCACCTTTCCAAAATTTTCACTTGAATATGTCTTGGGTTTTTCCTCCATCAGAAAATTCAGCTTTCAGCCTTTTAGCTGTAACCCCCGAGGTGCACTGATAGCCCTATTTTGGAAGAACAAAACAAGAATGGGCTGAGCATTTTTTTTTTTTTTTTGACATATTTTTGTGCATCGGCGTAATGATAGTGCTGCAAGAGGTCTAGGAGAAAATACAAAGTGCAGGCAAGAAATCACAAGTTCTGCAGCCCTCAAATCTTCTGACAAAAGTTACTTAAACCTTGAGACAATGACTAATGGAGCATATTAAAAAGAATGGCTTTGCTGGACAACAATTGTCCTTTTTTTCTCCTTAATTTCTAGCTGGCTTCTCTTCTCCAGCACGTACTAGACCTGGGACCACGTATGAGTGCTGCATGTAGCACTGTCAGCAACTTCGCTGTTCACAGTGTACGCACCTCGTCCTGCCTTCACATTTTCGGGGATCCATAATCAATTCAATCTCACAGCAGCCTTACAAGATAGGCAACAAATGCCCCCGTTTCACAAGGGGGGTAAATAAAGTGCAACAAAAAGCATTGACTTGCCAGACATCGCTGGCCACGAAGCCCTGAGCAAACACCTGAGGAGGTCTGAGATGCAAATACCCCACGGCACTGCAACTGCTCTTTGCTCCCAGAGGTCACACAGCAAGCAAAGTGGCTTCTGAGACATCCAGGCTCCAAGTCAGAGCACTGCGGAAAAATTTGAGCCTGGCTTAGATTGTAATGAGAGTGAAAGTTATGGAGGTTTGTGTAGGCTTTGCTTGGGTGGGGATGGGAAGTGACCAGAGGGAGAAGCATTAAGCCTGTCCTTCCTATAACCCATCTGAGGTTCTCCAGCTTGCCAGAAGCTTTGTCCACAACCAGCGTTAAGCTTCTGTTGGTTTTACCAGCTTGACAGGAGGAGCTGGTGAAAGCAAAATTATCTCCAAGGAGAAAAATATCTCCCAAATGACCAACCCATCTATGGAACAAACAATCAAAGATCCTCGGCCCCAAATGTGCTTCTTGGCAAAAAGGGAATTAAAGCCTCAACCCTTCTCTGCACCATACTCAGCAGCGTCCTGCGGTTCTATTCAGCAGCCATCGCCTGGAGCCTGAACATCCAAACTTCCACCTCCCTTTGCTATTTAAAAGGCTTTCATCTACTTCTATGGTTTTGATTTCTATAGAAGAGAAAGAGATTGATCAGGTCTCCAGAGACAACATGCCAGGTCAGCTTCTCACTTAGGGCATCAATCCCACCTCACAGGGTGCCCAGATTTCAGAAGATATGCCCTACCAGCAGGAAAGAAAGAAAGAAAGAAATGCACTCTGTCCCGATCCATGTCAACGATATGGCCAATTCCCTTGAACACCCTGCCGCACATCTTTAAGGGCTTAGTCACCACTGGTGCACAGACAACAACCAGAGACGGACCAAATCTTGGGTGCTCTAAGAGGATGCACCCAATGAAGAGACAGGTAATAAAAAGGCAGCAGGAATGAAGCAAAGTTCTTAGAAAACCATTTGCACTTACCTGGTGATTCCTTTGTTCGGATTAAATCATAGCCCACTCGATCCTAGTTGTCCACCAGAGTTAAAAAATCCCTTGCGGGGTGCGTACTTAAGAACATAAGCTCTCCTTGATAAGTTTTAATCCTTAAAGCACGTAGAAAGAGAAACTCTAATTCTTCATGGCGTTGTCAGTTGACTGCTGTTAGTGGTTTCCTGTCGACAACAGCTGAATGACAAATCGAACTGGTTTGTTACACTTATAGCAATTAAAGGGCTGGTAGTATAACCGCAGTGCTCATTTAGTGCTAATGTTAGAACGGTGGCTACCTTAGAAGAACTGTTATCCACAAAGGCTTGGTGGGTTATAAAAAGTACTGCCCCTCTTCAACTGATGCCCCGAACCGCTCTCGTTCAGGCTGCTGTGAGTTGAAATGCACCCGGGAAGCCACAGGGTGCAAAAACTGGTCTGCAAAGGGGAGGAGAAATACGGGTCCTTGAGTTTTCTAGATTGGCCCATTCACTGCTAAGAGCACTCTGGGCCAATAGCAGGGGTGGAGATATTTATTGCTTGCGCTTAACCTTTGGGAGAGTTTATCTCCAGTCAGGTTCTAGTCTGAGCAGTTTCCCCTTTTGTAATCATCTAGGTTACGGTGCTGTAATCTTACTCACTTTCCATTTGAGGTTCTGTTTCTGCTTAAAATCTCATCTAAAGACAGTGGTCATGTTCCTCCTCCGAGCTGGCTGCATTTCAGCCAGCTGATGTCATCGGGGCATGGGGAGAAGAGAGATAGAGGGGACAGATCACATCCTGGTATCTCTTCATCGTTTGTATGTAAGATCTTGTAAAATCTCCCTTCCCTGTATTTTGTGCAATTAGCTAATTGCTACGCTGCAGTAGGTTTTGCCTGGGCTGAGCACCCAGTGTGGTGGGCAGGGATCAGCTCAGATCTCACTGCGGTGGGGTGTTTCACTGCCTGCTATCTGCTAGGGTCCTTGGGCACAGATTGCTTCCAGCCATGCAATGCTGTGAAACTTGATCGTTCTCATTTCCACCCTCATCAGCAGGGTTTCAGACCTACCAACCCACCTGAAGGAAGTCGATGCTCATCGCCTGCTGATTCTGCTGGATTTTGGATAGAGCCTCCGCTGAGTCAACGCAAGACAGCCCAAACTTCTTCCCAGACACCGGGGATCCTGCCTGAAGCTGGTTCACCGGTGGGCTGTTTATCAACTCTTTTTGAGTTGAGGGATTACAACTCTACGTAAGAGAAGGTTGAATCTTGGGTCTCGGTCCCACAGTTTCTGGTAGCATTGCTGGCTGAGATAACACCCTCTTGCCAATGGCTATCTGGGGGTTGGTGACAACCTCCAAAGTATGGGTTGGTGACAACCTCCAAAGCAGGGGTCTATCTGGATTAATGGTCATCAGGAGAGTGTTGCAAACGTTTGTTTTTATGTTTCACTCAATACACTGAAAAAACTACAAAGCAAAGAATCTAACAAGCAGTGATGCTTCACTTGTTTTCATTTTGGTGCCTCCAAAATGGGTCATTTTGGTCCAGAAACAAGAAAAATCAAACTGCTAGGCTGAAAAAAAGTCATAAACAACTCTTTGACTTTCATTTTTGCCCTGAGCTGAAGCTATTGGCCAGATTCTGTTTGTCGTGCCATCAAGGGTTGAAGTGAAACTGTGTTATCTGGCCATCAGCTACAAATCCAGGAAATTTCACCCAGTTCTTGTCATAGGAGTAAGCAGACACTGACTCATACAGCAAGGGGTGTGCCAAGGACAGGAGTGCTGCAGTCTGTCTCTTTGGTGGACCCCACCGTGCCCCATGACAGCTTTCTTGCAGCTCCCGTCGGTCCCTGCAGATGCTGCTGAGATCACTGGGGAATTAGGCTGCCCACACTGCCCTTCTGTGCAACCCACCACAAGCCGTATCAGCTGTTTCACAGCAAATATTATAGCTTGGGCACGAACTGAGAAATGGCTGAATCCTAAGTTGCTCACCTATCTTCTTCAAGTGGCCCCTGTATATGTGGGGCCTCCCTGACCTTTGCAGAAGGAGCCACCGGGCCCTGCGGACCACGTCTTCAGCCTCCTGGCTGCACTGCTGTGCTGGTGTTGGTTTGTGAGGGCTGGGGGTGGTGGCAGTTAAATATGTGGCTCTGCCAGACCCCATAACTCCACCTCTTTGGGAGGTGGGCTGTCTGGCCCTAACCTGGCTGTGCTCTTGGTGGTGGTGGTCCACCATCCTTCCTTTTCAGCAGTAACCTGGGGGCTGCTGGGCATTAGATGTCCCAGACATATGGGACACACAGCTCTGTGCCTCTGGTAGTGACTGAGAAACAGCATGGACATATGCAGAAAGATGTGGACATCAGGAATATCTCTCATCTCCAGGTCAAGTGTGGTAGGCGTAGAATTCACCTCAGGATCTGAATTTCAGTATTTAACCTGAGATGGACACAAGTGATTATGGAAGGGAACTCATTCCATCCTAAAGCAGTATCTGAGGTAGGCTTTCCTCACCTTTCCCTTCCTTGGCTCAGGAATCCATGGCAACAAATTTAGGGTAGAAACAGAATATTTGGATTGGAGTCTGGGGAGGTGTTATCCACCCAAAATCCCTCCACTCTCATAATTTTCAGTGAAGATGCCCGGAGGGTATGTTACTAAGTAGCCATACCAGGAAACCAGGTAAGACTGGAAGGAGAATTTTTGGTTCACTAGCAGTTCTGGAAAACAATTTACAGCAGCTATTTTGGGTGAAAGCGGAATGCACATCCTTTTTTTTTTCCAGCAAAATAGAAAGGTGGAAAAAGCTACACGAGGTTTTAAATGCTTTTTGCTTCTCTGGGTTGCTGCAACGAACTGGGGTTAGCAGATTCTCAAAGGAAAGTCATTACAAATGAGCCACTTCAAATCTTCGGAAAAGGTTATGATTTTCTTTGGAAATGATTCTCAGTTCTTCAGGGCTTCGGAACTTTTTTGGAGTTGAAGGGAAGAAGAATTTGCTAACTTAACACATACATTTACAAACCAGTTCTGCAGTCTCCAAATCGATTTTTTTGAGCTATAAAAAACAGGTGGGCTCCAGCCCTTCCGTGGGGGTGGTGAAATGCAGCGAGACGCTGTGAAGGGACAAACAGCAAACATCTGGGTGGGTGAAACCCAAGCAGGATTGGGCCTTCTGTGCAGAGGACCCCAGTTAAGCCCTCATGCTGTCCTACATCTCCGTGAGGATGAGGGAGCAAAGCTTAGACCACGCCACCTGGTCATTTCCATTGTCCCAGGCATCTCCTGGTCCCTCCAGGTCCCCCAGCGACCCCTGGACATGAGCAATCATGCACCCACAACCCCTGCACGCCATCTGTGCTTGCACTGGTTCCCCTGGGGCGACCAGGGGACAGCACTAACTGGAGACCTGCTGCCCTCTGTAGGTGCCTCTGCCACGTTTCCAGACAGACGAGCACGCAGGTGGCCCTCCAACCATCTCGGAGGACTTTCCTGGTACAAGCAGCTGTGCAGGGAGTGGAAGCTGCTTGCAGCCCGGATAGGCTGACGGTGGTTGGAGCACCACAGCCTCCTCTCCCCGTTCCAGTCCTGGCAGGCTGAGTCCCAGGGACTTTGCCTTGGGCAAAAAGTATTTACTTGGTGACCAACCAAGAAGCAACCATCAGTGCTCCCCCAAGGTGCTCCCAGCGTGTGACCCCACAAAATGGCCACACTCCCCTGCTGGGATGTCCAGCTCCTCCACGCTCTGTTGGCAGGATGCCTACAAGTGAAAATACCCCCACGCCAGAAGTCAGGGCAAGAAGCAGACGGTTCAAATCCTAGCGGCTCTGAACCGCTGCCGCTTTGAGAGAGGGATGGCCGTTTCTGCCTGCTGGTGACGCAGAGGCAGCTTAGAGGGTCCAGGTGAGATTTAGCCGGCTACAGGGCACATCCGCCTTACAGGACTGTGGTAGGCTCAGGAGATTTGGGTTCCCAAGAAAGCTTGGAGGGAATTACTTCTGCAGCAGGCATTTGCCAGCCTGGGCTTTGCAAAACCACATCCCAGCAAGGATCCAGGTTTGTATCAAGACGTTCCCAAGGGTTCAAGTGTCCTCCCGAAAAAGTGCTGTGCCCAGGGATGCTGATGGACGTAGCCCTGAGGACTGGCAGCTTTTGCAGCTAGGAGTGCAACAGAAAGGCCTCGCTGTATCCGAGCAAAATAAAAAAAAATATGGAACCATGCATGTGGATAGTATTAGTGTTGTACAGGTTTATTTTGACTTCTTGCACCTAACCTCAGGTGCTCGCTGCACGTGGTTGGGATTAGAGCTTCATCACGGAGCGTGCTTTGGAGGAAGGAGAGGAGCAGCTCCCCACCACAGGTCCTTCGGGTGAAGACAACTTAAATGAGATAAATTCAGGCCAAAAACATTCAAAACCCACGAGGACACTTCAGAGGGACCTAGCACCAGCCTTTCACTGGTGTCTTATGGCAGCTCATTTGAAATCCATTACACAACTAAATTAAAAATAAACATTTACAGAAGAGGGAGCGGGGACCATGTGTGGTCTGTTAAGGCGATGATAGAGATGTCCAGCCTTGGTAGCCACACCTCTGCTAGTAAACTAACCCACTGCAGACCTGGTCTCTGGCCCTGAGGCCAACCGACCTTGTCTGGCCACGTTGTGCAATTAAATACTCTTGGCTATCAAAACTGGGTGGCTGCATCCAGCTGTCCGTCAGGAAGGGGCCCCAGTCTTGCTCACTCCTGAACCATGCTCATCCCACATCAAAACCCCGTGTCCATGCCCGTGCCCTGATGTCATCTGGTTCACCAGCACGGACCCGGTTTTTGTTTTGATGGGTTGTTGCAGGAAATGTTGAACCGCTCGTTTGCTGCTAAGAGTTTAAATGCAGCTACGGGTCTGTGTCAGATGGTTTGAGCAGCAAGAGAACAGCTCTCGCTTCCCCCGGGTCCCTACTCACCGTCAGCAGCCCCAGGAAGGGTGGGTGCAAGCCATCAGCATGGCTTTGAGCGCTGATCACCAGACAGTTTGCATATGCGTATGTGAAAATTGACAAAAAAGGGTGTTGGCCAAGCAAGGAAAAAAAAAATTACATTTGCATCAGAAATGTGAAAATGCTATTCTTCACGCTTCAAAGTCTGCATTGCTGCATCTCTCAGGATGCCTGCTCCCCTGCGTTTGGTGCTGTACAAACACAGACTCTAAGCCGGGGGGGCTGCGGGACACCCCCAGTCTGGTTGGTGCTTGAAGGGAGGTTGGAAACCCTGCCGGGTGATGGGATTGTTGGGATGCTGGCCTTGGGAAAGGGCTGTAAATCAGTCCCCGCTGCCCTGGGGGAGAGGAGGGACAGGCAGGAGAGGGGAAGGGTGAAGAAAAAAAAAAAGGTGGCTGGATGTGGGAAGGGGCCTGGATGATTAGGTGTCCGCGGCCAACGCTTAACCCTTCGCGTCACTGGATTCGCAAACGCCCGATGCACCAGATGTGCAACAGCTGCACTGGGGACGGATGGGGGGAGCTGCTTTCCAGAGCCACCCCCAGGTTTTGCAGGGTTAATCCTTAACCTCCGGGGAAGGAAGGAAACCCTAGGTCCCCAAGTCACCCAGTAGCTGGGCTCCTGCCTCTATCGGTCCCTCCTCAGAAGCAGTTAAATGGTTTCCAGCCCCGCTGGTGGAGATGTGGGAGCCACAGGCATTCTCCCAGTACAACAGACAGGCAACAACTGGTTTCTGTGTTGGTTTCTGGCTGGTGCCAGCAAGCGGGCACCAACCGCAGTGCCCCAAGATACCCACCCCAGGGCTTCCCGGAGATGCTGATCCAGCCTTCCCAAACCGTCCCTGTCCCTCTTTGCCTTCTGCATGCGGGCTGACCTCTGGGCAAGCCGTGGCATCTGGAAAACGTTATCCCCACACGAGTGCCAGCGGTCCCTGGGCGCCGTGGAGAAGTGCTCACAGCTCTCCATGGCGCGTGATGGGAACAGCCGCGGGGACAGCAGCCACAGGTTCTCCAGGCATCTCTCGCAAGTTTTTGGGGTCCCTGCCCTCGCAGCACCCCTTCATCCCCGGTAGCATCCCTACCCCTCCTCCCTCGTCTGGTGCTGGAGTCGGAGGATGTCTAGGACCCGGGTTGTGCGGCTCCTCCCTTTCAGGTCTCTCCAGGGTTATTGCTTGGTGGGAGGTAGGTTCAGGGCTTGGTGGTATGAATGAAAGAGAGACAGGAAATCTGGACTGAAAAGCTCAAACTGGAATAGCTCGCCTGTCTCCAGGCAACAGGCCTGACGCAACCGCTGGAAAAAAAAAAAAAAAGTCCCTTAAATAAGAGAAAAAAAAAAAACACAGAGAGAGATTTCCGAAGCGAGACAGGGAGGAGGATGAGACAGTCTGCTGAAGGCACTGGTGACACCGCTTTGCAAATACCAAGTTGGAGACCCGAGGCGGAAGGAGGGAGCCAAGATGTCCGTGCAGCGTTCCCACTGACTCCCTCCCCGGTGAGTTGGCTGCTGGCGCTGGGGCTGGGGAGAAGCCTGGGGACACCCTGCTGCACCCAGGGCTGGAGGTGCCTGGTGCAGGAGTCCCCTGGCTTTGGTCGCCCCATGGAAAAGGGGAGCAGCAAGGACCAGGTCCTCGGGGAGGCAGCGTTGGGGTGGGGGCAATGGAGACCCCAAGGCACCATGAAGTTCAGTGTGCCTGCTCCTACGTGGTGGGGCTGGGGGGCTCGCGTTGTCCACCCCGGCCACCATCTCCGGCTTGGACAAAATCCCCTGGAGATGGCCAGGCTGGTGGCACCCCGATGGTTGGGACGGGCTGGAAATCAGGGCAGGGTCTGCATCCCCCCCTTTGCAATGAGGCTGGTGGATGTTGCTCTCAGCCGGGAAAGGTGTGGGGGCACTCACCACTTTCGGGGGGGATTTTTCTGCTCTGGCTGGGGTGTAACAGGGAAGAGTCTGGCCCTGGTTCAGGATGATCACCTGTTGCTCTCTGCCCCCTCCCCGAGATTTGCAAGAGCCGTAGAGAGGTTTGTGCAGTGCAGACATAATGGGATAAAGCCTGGTGGCCTCGCAGGGCGTAGCTACCTTCAGTTTTTGAAGCAGGCACCGTGTTGAGCAGAGCAGGTTTCCACCTGCTCAGGTCTGGCCCTTGCAGCTCAAGTTAACACTGAGATAATAAAAAAAAAAAAAAAAAAATCATGCAGAACTTCTTCAGAGCCCATTGTAATAGCTTGGGGCTAATTACTCAAATAACAGCATCAGCTTGCACCCCTCCCCGCACGGGCACAGCCCTGCCTGAGCCGTGCCCCCACACCGCACAAAAGCGCCCGGTGCAGCCTGCACCCTGATCTGTGCCCCCAGTTCGCACCCGCGCAGAGCCGGGGGCCCCTCCCTATTTGCCTGTGATGTTCCCTGCATTATTCACCCCTGCGTTGCCCCTCGGCGCTTTTCTACTGTAGGAACCTTGGTAAAGGGGATGGAAATGAATGAAAACCAAGTGCCTTGTTTCCAGTGAGGAGCTGTGTCCGGCTGGTACCACATCACCACGGCTTTGTCTGCCCATTGCCAGTATCCTATGGATTTCCCACTTTCCAGTGGGAACAAGCTGCGGGTTTTCCCTCCACCAGCCATCGTTTCAGCATGCTGGTGCCATCGCTGTTATTTGCATCTCAGGTCTCCTCCGCTTTCCAGTGCCCATCGCGGTGGCACCTCCTCGGAGGAATCAGAACGACACAAAAATAAAGCAGAAAGGGATGGAGCTTGCAACAGCTCCGCAGCCATTCGAGGTTTGCAAAATGTAGCAGAGACACTGCAGGAAAAAGGAAAAAAAAATAATAAAAATCAGCCAGCAATTCAGCCTTTCTGGGGGGAGGGAGGGGGGTCTGTTTGTGAGCAACTCGCCTTAAATAATATTGAATAGCAAAGTGGGGATCAGCTCAGTGCTGCAAGCGCCTGGGAGGAGGCAGGTCTGAGTGCAGCGCTCGCTGCTCGGGCAGCCGCTAAGGCGAGTAATTGGATGGGACAGGGGATTAGGGGGTCGCCGGGGGGCTGATCCTGCCCCCGGATCGCTTTAATTTGGAGCTCAAATGGGAGCTGGCTCTGGCATTACATCTGCAGGGAGGGAACTCAGTGCTGAGCAGAATGAAGCCCAGCGAAGCCAGAAAGAGTGTTCCCCCCCACCCTAAAACATACCCTTCTGCCTGCTGCCTTCCCTGCTGCACTGAGAGAAAAATAACTCTGTGTGCCAGTCTCCTGGGAAGGGAGCATTTCTCGGCTGGATCCGGCTCATTCCCAAGGAGTCGCAGCCCTTCGCATCGCCCCGGCTGCACCGGCACAGAGGTCCCTGCCCGCTCCAGCTGCTCTTTCCCTTGGTGAAACACAGCTGGGTTTGGGGGGGGCAGTGGCGAAAATTAGGAAAGGAAGAGGCTCTGCCAAGCCAAAGGTCCTGTGAGGGCACCTTTGGGAGCTGGGATTAGGTCCCAGGACCTGCTGGGACCCTGGGGCAGTGCCTGGAGAAGCAATGCTTGCCCACAGCCCATGGCTCCCTTTGCACCTCAAGAGCCCCTGCCAGAAGATGGATGTTGTGGGTGGGGTATCTTCACCAAGAGGCGTGAAGTCGCCTTTTCTGCTGTTGCTTGATCCCTTTCCCTCTGAGAACAATTATACCTTGCTTGGGGTGATGGGCTGGGAGGCAGCCTTGCTCCCCGTTTCCGTGAAGGCTTCCCAGTCTGCAAACGCTTCCCACTCATCACCGGAGGACTGGTTTGCAGGAATGCCAAACATCTGGCAAAGCCTGGGCCATCTTCGTGCTGGGTTTCTACACGACCGCTGGAAATCTGCTGATGGAGGGGAACAGGGCTGCTCTGAAGATGGAGCTGCCAGGCTCCATCTAAAGCAGGCAGCAATCTCCGTCCTGCTGCCTGGAAAGCAGCCTGCTGGGCTTTGTGCAGGGGATGCAGGAGGGTGAGACGTAGGTGGGCATCAAGGGACAGATGTGTCTCTTGAAGCAGGTTCTGGCACTACCACTGAGGCCGGTGAGAAATACCTCAGGGTAACCTGGTCCCCTTTTTTCTTCCCATTTCTACCCCACTCCTCCTGTCAGGCTGAGGGATTGGCTGCAGTCTCCCACTTCTCTCCCTTCCTCCTTCGTTGCATTTGGGGCTATTTCTGGGGGTCACTGGGGCAGAAGGAGGTGTCAAGGTGGAACCCTCCCCCTGCTCCGGGTCATATGTGGATGGAAAACCCCACTTCTTCCCTCTTGCCCCCATGTATCTGCAAACGCCACATCCACATCCTGAGGGCTGAAGCAGCAGGATAGGCTGTGTCTCTGCTGCTGACCTTGGCGTCTGAGCTGTCTGGGAGGTCTTCTGGGGGGTTGTTCATGGCAATAAAGGCACAGGAACATCCAGGTGCACTCAGGATCCCATTAAGCCAGGAGCTCCACCGGTATCCCAGCCCACTGTGTGGGATAGCTCTGGGACCACCTCTCCAAGCCCTGGATTGACCCAGGGACAGAAACTTGGTCCCCTCCCTGGGCTTTGTGGTGTGTTAGGTTAGAGGTGGGTCTGTGTGCGAGAAGGGATGCAGCTAACGTGGATGTCCCTGCAAGGAGCGGGCAGAGTCGCCATACGTGGACCTGTGCTCGTGCTTGTGATGCCCAGCTTGGTCACCTCATCTTGCTGCTGGCAGAGGGGCCAAGCTCGCAGCCCGTGAGTTTGTGGCCAGGAGGTCTGCACGGGCAGCCCATCCTGCCCCAGCCGTGCTGAGCAGGCACGGAGCACCTGGTCCTGACACTGATTTCAGCAGGGGCTTACATCGTGGGGGGAGTCCCAGCTTCAGGATCGGGTTGATCTTCAGGCTGCTGGCTTCTTCTCGTGCTGGGAGGAGGGAGGCTGAAGGTCGCTTCAGGACAGGCAAGAAAGGCATTTGGGAACCAGATTAATTTTCTGCAGGAGCAGATTTCAGGTGCTGCAGAAAGCCATCAGGTAGCCAAACGCTGGATGATATAACCCAGGGGGACTGGCTCTCCCCTGAGCCGGTGGGACAGCCGGCGAGCGGTTTGCTCTCTGCAGGAGCCTCGCTGCCTGGGGCCTCGGTGCCTCCGCTGCCCGGAGGATGCTCGGAGCCCGCATCCGTCGCCGTGCAGCAGCCGGGGTCCTCCCTTACTGCATTGCTACGGCAACCCCGCTGCACAGGCATCCCCTCCTCGCCGCGCCGGGGTCAGCCATCCCCACTCCCCGTCTTCTTGCTGTGCCCCGAGGGAGACGCCAACACCGCTCTCCCCCGTGCGTGGGGCACGGACAGCTGGCTCTGTCCCCCTCCCCTCGCCCTACCTCGGCGTTTCTTCGTGGTGTTGCATGTGCAGGCTCCTCGTCACCCACTGGGACCTGCGGAGGTGGGTGGTGGTGTTGGCAGGTGCAATTAAGGGTTTCTTTCGTAGGGTTAAGGGGTGGATGTGTGACTCTCAGGGTGACAGCTATGAGAACCCGTGGAGTAAACACCTGCAAGTGGAACCACATCCCAAATTCCATGGCTAACACAGGGCATCCCTGCACCAGTTATATTCACAGCATGGGCACCCAGATGGCATGGAGACACCTGAAGATACCAGGGGTGAATCTCTGCTTGTCTCTGAAGATCCTCAGAGCTTTTTTCCTGAAGGCCAGTTGCGTGAGCTGCCTAATCAGTGAGAGGGAAACTGAGGCATAAAAGGGGCTAAAGTGCTTTCTGAAGGTCATTAATAGCCCAAGCCCTGTTTAGCAAGTGCCAGAAGTGTTATCCATGGGCCATGTGGGCACCCCTTCATGCTGCCAAAGGACTTCTCTCAGCCTGGGCTTTGTCACATACTGAGGCTTTTTTTTCTTCTCAAAGACTGCATGAGCAGAGTCATGTAGACTCTTACAATCACTGCTGCTCCTCTGCATTAAAAAATGGTATTACTGCAAGCTGACGTCCACCAGGAATAGTGAAAGGAGCAGAATAATTTGTTGCCCATACCCATCTTGGCTGATTGCTTTATTTATTCTGCTTTTTTCCTCCGGTTTTCATCTGTGTTTCTCCCTCTTTTTCTTCTTTCTTCTCCTAGACCTCTTGCTCTCCATTGTGTGACCTTCCAAAGCACTGCATGCCCCTGTTTGTGGCCCTGTGTTTAACAGGCTGTGAACGTGCTGCCCCTGCCCAGCACACCGCAACCAATGCTGCTTCATGAAAGCCCTCACATCCAAAGCAGACCAGGGCACAGAGAGCTGATGGAGAAGGTAGAGACGTATAAAACTTCTCAGGCACATAAAACTCCTGCAGGGAGTAGCGACATTTCACGCGGTCTCCCTTTTGGCCACAAACAGCATCTGCGTTGTGTTGCTATCCACTGTCAGTGCGGATAAAGCAAAGCTTCTCTCCCACCCCAGTCCACCTCCCCCTGCCTCCTGTTGCCTACACCACCTCACCTGCTTTGTCAGGGGAAGTTCACGTGGCTCCGGCTTTAACCCATGGGCAGGGATGTCTGAGGGTGTGTGATGGGGACAGGTCTGCTGCATCTGCTTCAGGGATGGAGGAATTTCTGCAGTGGGAAGTTGCGGTGGCCGATCGTGCTGCTGGACCTGGTTTCTTAGAGCATAGGACTCCCCATGAGCTTTACAAGGTGTGTCTGGTGTGGGAGAGGGCAGGGTTTGCTTTGCTGACTCGCAAAAGTGCAAAAGCCAAGCCTCAGGGCGGCATGGCAGGGCCTCACGCCCAATCCAGTTTGATAGTCCTGTCATTTCTCCATCCCGTTGGCGTGCTCCTGCTAATCCCTTTGCATTGCAGCTTGCAGGCTGGGGCGATTAAGCTGACTTCTCCGTGGAAGCCTAACCCAATGAAGAAACTAAAGGCATTTTGTTGACCTGATGTGCCCTGTACCTTCAGGACTGGTAGCCTTCCTGCAAGGAAAGGGGGAAACCCCTTGGGTTTTGGTCACCATTTTGGTGCTGACCTCCTGTTACCCGTAATTCGGCATGGTGTGAACCCACTGAGACTTCCAAGTGTGATAACAAAGACAAGTCAAGGGATAGCCACCTCAATTCCTTTGCCCAGGCCAGCCTAGAGGAAGATCAAGCCTGGGACAGGGAGGCTGGGAGAAGTCTGTTGATTCGAGCCAGAGGCCAGGTTTGGTCCTAGGAATCAGCTAGCTCTGGGGCAGCAAAGAGGTTGGGATTACAGCCTTGCACACAAGCATTTTTCACACGCTTACCACTTTCCGATCTCTTTTTCTCCAGCAGGTCTTTCACCCAAGTCCAAGATATTGATAGGAAATTAGAGGAGGCTCCTTTCTGTCGATTTTGAGTTTGGAGAGGTTGGAGGACAGACGTGCCTATGCTGGGGGGCTGCCCACAGAGCGAGTGAGGAGTTTGGTGTTGCACCTGGGAGGTGAAGGATGGGCTGGAGCGGTGCCGCTTCCAGGGCAGAAAAATCAAATCCCTCAGCAGGTGATGGGAGGTGGTGATTTGTGCTGAAGACACAAGACAAAAGAGCTTGAGGGGGCTCTGCTTTGTAGTTGTGATGCTTGACAACATCGGCCTTACAATAAAAACATTCTCTGTCTTAGGGGATACCAAATCCAGCAGCCCAGTGTGTTCGACTCTATCGGGCGGCTGGATTCAGCCACCTCTAGCAATCGCCGTCTCAGTGGAGGGAAAAAACACTCAGAGGCAAGGTGTTTAAAGTCATTAGGTGTTTCCCTTTATTGATTTCACTGGGCTAGAATACACTGCTGGAGGAAAATTCATCACCATGTCCTCAGCTCTGCAGGGCATCGGTGCAAGAGCCAGTGCATGGCCTGACTATCCAGACAGGCAGCCCTCTGCTCTCCCCTCCATACAATCTATTTTTCAGCAGAAGAAGGAAAATTGTTGCTGCTCCAGGCATGAGAGCGCTTGGCTTCAACTTGATATAGTATCTGGGCTTGCTCTCGCTCACCGTAAAACTCTCATTAACATAAATAGGAGCAGGAACAAGACCGCAACATGACTAATTCTCCACCCCCAGACTGTCTGTGTGTATATTATCAACTACTCATTCAGCCCATGTGCCTCCACACAATTGTAGGATAAATCTTGCTCTCTGTTGGTGTTTATTTTAAATTGAATCTTCTTACTGAAAAGGTCTGAGAGGCGTAATTGTGGTCTGGATTTCAGAGTTGCGCACGTCTTTGTGGGCACAAATAGCAGGGAGAAGAATGGCTGAGTAACTCATATGGCTGTGTTTTAGTGCATCCAGCTAGAGAGCTGCATACGTCCTGGCTGGTCTTTCTGGGCATGTTACCAGGCAGGCAAAAAGTATTTTGTTTGCGTTCGACACGTAGACGAGAGCTCTGGATCTATTCCTAGCTCAGCCACAGATGAGCATATGACCTTGAGAAAGTCTCTTATCTGATCCTACCTCAAACGAATGCAGAAGCTGCCTGAGCTTAACTCTCGTGGAGTTGTTGGAGTCCTCTGTCTCGCTGGTCCCACAGAGGCACGCTGGTTGAGCAGCTTTGGCTGTGGGCTTCTCTGAGTCCACAGGTGGTGTCAGAAGGAGAAGCTGGGAAGAAAGCTACAGGTTCCTCAGTACTGGTCCTCCATCAAGGGTGTTTCCAAGGGTCTCCGGCCTTGCCATGCTCATAAACACACACAGCACGAGGTCTATGCCTGTTGGGAGGTCTGGGTGTTGAGGGGAGCGAGTGGAGGAAACGTGTGGTGGGCTTGGGTCCCCACACATGTCTGTGCCATGGATTACACAGTGCCAAGACACCGATATCTGATCATCTGCACCACTGAACTGTCAGCACGGACCTGGCCTGGCTTTGGCCCAGGCTAGTTGCCCTTCTCCCAGACACCATCCAGGCACAGTTCAGGTGCTAGCATGGCTGAGGGACCATTCCCAAGAGGCAGACTGGAGGTGGTCAGTGACGGAAACCACAAGTCTAGATTTCCCCAGTGCAGTCATCTGAACCAAGCCATGCCAATGCCCCAGTTATTCCCAAAATTGGCCGGGGGCCATGCTTCAACTCCGAGCTGACTGGATGAGTGGAAGTTGAATCTTATGGCTGAGACCAGCATCTTTAGCAAGCTTAGNGGGGAGAAAGAAAAGAAAAGCTATTTTTTCCATCTCTCTTTTGGCTTAAACTCTTGGGAGAAGGTTGCATTGTCTTACTTCATCTGGCCCTGTTTTGCCTAAGTGGAAAGATGTAGGAGTGCCAGCCAGGAAATCAGCAGAACAGTGCCCACAGACACCCCGACCCCCAGCAGTAGCCACTGCTGTCTCCACAGGACGTCAGGTTGTGTGATACAGCCTCAGAAGGGTATGTGAACGTGTCCTGCTCTCCTTGGCAATCATTTCACGGCCCCTTAAGATTGGCGGTGTAGGTAACCAGAGCTTCCCTAAAAGCCAGAGCCTGTCTGTTCCTGCCCCAGAAGCAGCCAGATAGCTGAGATGAGGTAACGCTCCCCAGGAGCACCTTGGCACCGTGCCTTTCCCAAAGCCCACGCGCTGCAAGAGCCGCCTCTCCCTTCTTGTTCCCTTTTCCTTCTCAAAGTGGAAACCAACCCTCTGCTTTTCTTCTAGGTGTTCGTCCAGGGCCGGCGTGGTGCTTGAGCAGTTGTCTTCAAAGGAGCTGCATTTGGCACGTTGCGGTGAGCTGGGCTGGCCTTGAGGGTTTCCCACCCCTGCTCTGACCCTTGGGAGCCCATCCCTATGCCGTTTGACTCCCAGGAAGGATGTCTCTACCCAAAATCCAAATAGAGGAGGCGGTGGACAGCACAGATGCCGGCTCTGGAGGTGCTGTTCCTCCTGACGATCACCTGAGGAGCCTCAAAGCATTGACGGAGAAGCTGAGGCTGGAAACCAGGCGCCCATCCTACTTGGAGTGGAAGGCAAAGCTGGAGGAGCAGGCATGGAAGAGCCCCCAGCCAGCAGGAGAGGAGGGGAACGAGGCCAAAAAGGGCACAGAGGAGACTGTCCCTCTGAGAAAGGTGCAGCTGCACCTCAACGGGAGCCCTGCCCAGGACAAGGTGACTCTTACCTCAGGGAAAATAGGAGGCTTTGAGAGCATTGACGAAGCTTTGACGTGGCTCAGGAAGGAACTGGTAAGTGGTTTCCTGTCCCTTTTAGATAGCACTCTTTTTCAAGAGAAAAAAAAATAAAAGGAGAAAACAAGGAGCTCCTTGCTCCCACCTGCCTTCAGCCCCAGGTGAGAAGGCGACCATCAATCACTGCATGTGCTGTGGCTGGCAGGAGCAGCCCGGGGAAGGGAAAGGTGAATGACAGAGCATCCACAGTCTCAGAGAAGGAGCTGGGCCCATCTCAATGTCCTTGCTGGGATCCAGCAGGCTGAGGAGATTCAGTAGCTTGCATTAGTTAGGATTTTTTAGCAGTTCTTTCCTTCTCCTGCTTTTCTAATTACAACTCAGCACTCGAGTACAGGAATACACCATGAATACATGGACGTGGCTGGTGCGATAGCCCCTCTCTGATGGGGATCGGGAGGGGACGCGTAGTCGAGGCTGTAGGAAGGAAACGTGGCTAGACCTCTCCCCTGGATTCACCCTTGCTGCCTGTGGCTGTCAGGGGTTTAGGAGCTCCCTCAGTGGGAGATTGTATACAGACCACTGCATTTAACAGGATTAGCAGATCCAACCTCCAAGTGAGTGCCTAATTCCCCTTCTTTCTTTCTTTCTTTCTTTCTTTCTTTCTTTCTTTCTTTCTTTCTTTCTTTCTTTCTTTCTTTCTTTCTTTCTTTCTTTCTCTCTTTCTTTCTCTCTTTCTTTCTCTCTTTCTTTCTCTCTTTCTTTCTCTCTTTCTTTCTCTCTTTCTTTCTCTCTTTCTTTCTCTCTTTCTTTCTTTCTTTCTCTCTCTCTCTCTCTCTCTCTCTTTTAACTCATAATATTCTGTAAGCTCTTGTGGTAACCTGCTTCTCCCAAGTCATTTCTGTGCTGCAGGACAAAGTTTTTTTTCACATTGTTGTGGGATCCCCTTGTTCTGCAACATCTAATGAAGCCTATTCCTTCTTCTGCTGCATGCCCAATGTCGGAGCCTGACCTCAGATCCTTCCTCAGCCAGCTCTTACAGGCTCATCATCTGTCGAGTCCTCCTTCATTTGACACTGGTCCACGTGTCTGTCATCCTCCTGTCTCAGGCATGCACCCTGTCTTACGCACATCTTTATTTCTGGTTGTTGCAAACCACCAGACTGAAGGACTGCAGACCTTCCACGCTCCCAAAGCAAGGGGAGGGCTGGTGGCTTTCTGAAGGGACGTGGCTAGCAGGGGGGCAGGCCTATGCACGGTCTTCACTGACTTGCTCCATGCAGTTCAGTGGGAAGGAAAAATGCTGTTAACCATGTTTCATGGAGAAGAAGAGAAGACATAAATGCTATATTTATGCTAGGAAAATAAATGGAGCAAGGGCATGGGCACCGGACGCTCAGCTTTAATATACTGCATTGCTGTCATGATCTTTGGTCTGGCCAGCTAGTGCTGACCCAGGCAGCTCACAGCCCAGTTCAGCATGGCCTGGGGATAATTCCCAGGAGGAAGCATGGATGCACCTTTTGTAGGGGGCCAGGGGAGGTCAATAAGATGGACAACTGCATTGGGGTGGCTGTTACCAGGGTTGGAGAATGGGTCCCTGTGCTCCTCACAAGAGTAGGAGCAAGCAGAGACTGAGACTGCACTTCCCAGTGCTCCTTCTCTTCTGGAATGAAAATGAAAATGGAATGAAAAATCTTTATTATTTGGCCCACATGACTGGAAACTGGATACAAAGGACGTCACATGATGTTGTTTCTGTTGCTGAATTGGATGTTTGCCTGTGATTGCCAACAGCATTCGCAAGTGTTGGGATGGCAGCAGTATTTGCAACAGGGTCCCTGAGGGCTGGGAAAGCATGTGTGGTTCAGATGCACTCATGAAAATGTTCCTGTGCAAATGCTCAGCTTTTGATAAGCACTGAAAGTCTCTGGGGAAAGCTTCTCATGCAAAACAGTGAATAATTTTTTTTAAAGTCTCTGTGACTTCTACTCTAAAAAATATTTATTTGAAGAATTTTTGTTGCTATTGCTGTATTTGCCAACTAGATTGATCTCTAAAGAAGTTATTTACAGAAGTGGTCTTGGATATCAGTTTTGGTGGTTGAGAAGTTTCTCAGGACCATAGCTTTTGGAAGACAAGAGCAGCACTTTCAGGAATCCAGGACTGTAACAAAAAGTTTTGAGTTGATCTCCTAAAATCACTCAGCGCTCTGGAGAGTATCAGCTCCTGATCTCAGACCTGAACCTGGGTCCATGCTTGCATCTGTGATGAATTCTTACATTCACAGGGGACTTGATGTAAAACCCAAGTATCAAGATGCCCAAAGACAGTAAGGAACAGATTTTTCCTTCTTAGAGCCCCAGATTTCAAAGGGTTTGGTTTGCTCTTTGGTCTTCTGCCGAAAGTATAAATTGTCTTACAGTCCAATTCTACCCTTTAGACTAGGGTGTGGTATATAAACCATCATCTGATGAAAATTAAAAGTTTAAATTAAGGAAGACAAAGAGCAAAGCAAACCCTAATTGTTCCTCACTTTCCATTTTCCTATCTTTTAATTATACCAGTCTTTGCTGGATCTGGACGTGACTCATGTAATTTAGAACAATTTCCTCAAAAGAGAGAGCATGTATTTGACTGACCACACAGCTCAATAGCTATGTTGGAGACACTATTGCTGGGGAAGAGCTGCCAGTGAACAGCGAGAAGAACACAGCGAGGCCATTGCTTCACAGGGTGCTGGAACAAAAATATGCATTTCACATTGTATTTCAAGGGTGAAACCCAGTTTCTTTTCAAATAAATGAGCAGGTTTCCTTTCAACCCAACACAGCCAGGATTTTTCCTTGTTTATCACCGTTTTGTGATAGTGATGCAAAAAGAAGGCTTCAGAGCAGGATATGGTTATGTCTGAGTTTCTACATCTGCTCAAGGCAAGATCCAAGGCCAGAAAGGGCAGCCTCCCTCAGACAACGGCCTGCTCAGGGCAGCCAGGCAGGGCTCCATCACCCATCCCTTGGTTATGGTCACCCTAAGTGGGCAATAAATCATTCTGGTCTGGTTTAACGTAGGAGACCACAGGACTGGGCACACCACCAGCCTTGCCCCAAGCATCCTGGTGCAGAAGCATCCATAGAGGACAGCAGAAGGGAGCCCACCTATATAAGCACCAACAGTGCCAGGGCTGTTCCCTGGCCGTTGGGAACGGTCCCTAGCTGTGGCTCCCTGGCTAACTCATAAACCAAGCCTAGAGGTTGCTTGGGTCGCTGCTGGTTGGTTGGAGTCAAAGCTGTGCCAGGGAGCATGCTAACAACGCAAGAGAGGATGGCCAAGGCTCAGCGCCTGTGCCGTGCTCTGGCCCTGCTTGCTCTACCATTACAGACACAGCCAGAGTATCTGGGCAGCCTTCTGAAGAGCATCCAAAAACGAACCAGTAGTCATAACTGGGGTGAAATCTGCTTCTGCCATGCTCTCCTCCACCGCAGGGCGAATTATCCCCGACTCTGTGCAGTCCTCCAAGAGAAGTCAGTTTAGAGTCTGTGGGATTCATCTACCCAACGAAAGGGCAAAAGCTGGTGCATGTCCAGGAAACAAGCACACCACCCACCTGTGCCCATACTGAATGAAATGCAGCAGCGCAGGGTGTGCAGCTCCATCACTCACGCTGTGCAGCCCTCATCACAGCTACCAGCATGTTTAGGCTGGGTTGTTTCATTAGCACGGCCCCGGCATGGTTTTGGCTTGTGCCAGTTAGCACCCTGCCAAACAGTTAGAGCTTCAGGAGTCCGCACATGCAGGAGGCCATTCCCAACAAGCAGTTTGTATTGGAACACCCAATTCTGGAAGCAAGGTGGATTTAGTAGTACGCGTACGCCCATGTTTCCACTTAGCCATGGTGCTGCAGAATGGGCCGTTAAAGTAAAGCTACATGCTAAACCTGAAGCATTACTCCCAGTTCACAAAATGAGGGTCATCCTATGCTGCAGGGAATTTGCCTCTGCGCATTCAGAATCTGCTCTGGTTCGGGTTCAGCCTGGCTCAGGCTCCTCTTGTTCAGAAGTGAAGCCAAGGACAAACCCAAGGTCTTACTGTGCATCTGCTGCTCTTGGTCTTTCTCCCCGGGTGGCCTGTCCCGGGGCCTGATTCTGCACCTTGCACATGAGGGCCTGGCCCCAGTTTATAGGACTGCATATGCCCACTGAGCTCCAGCCAGCCGCGTCAGCTGGGACCTGCTGGGAATCTGGCCTTGAGAAGCTGATTTATTCAGACATGCAAATTCCTGCTCTTGTTTTTGTGCTGCGAGGCTCTATGTAGGTGTACGAGCAAATTGCCTCACTCAGCATGTGTTGAACCGCCTGGGGGCTGGAACATTTCCCTTCCTAACTCCTCCTGCCTCTTCTTGGTCCTCATCTTTGCCTTTGCACTGTCAAATGCGGCTTCTTTTCATCAGTGCTGAAAGTAAAGCCATCACCAGCCAGGGTATGGTGAAAGACCCAGGGACCAGACTGCTCAGACTGTAATTTCTTCTTTGTTTTCATCCTGTCAAGACAAATTTTTACACATTCTAAAACTGAGCCCTCAAAGTGCTTTTTTCCCTGGATGTGTGGCACGTAGTTACAGAACAAAACTCCAGTGTGAACTGGTATGCCTTAGGACAGTTCTGACTGTGGCCCAGTGGGAAAGCATGTTTTCCTTCTCAAGTTCAGCAGTGTTTGGCACTGAAACCAGAGGTGTGCGAGCCAGAATGCAGGAAGGGTTTTTGAAAAGGGACCCAAAAGTCTGATGCTCTCTCCTGGGAAATCATAAAACACCAATGTCTTGTTGGTCAGGCATTTAGAAAAGCCGTATTGGTGTGTAGAGGTGAATGGACTGGTGAAGGACTAGACCTGAGAGTGACTGAAGTCTCAGGGATTACTTCCAGCAGCTTCAGCAAGTGTTATTTAATCCTGATAATGCAGCCAACAAGGGCAGGATGGACCTTAAAGACTCTTGGTGCCTCCCTTTCAGATCAATTTGTCTTCCTCATCAACAGCAATACGACTCGGCAATATGCTTTACGAAGGTCCTGCTATTATTTCCATTTTGATACTGATATTAGTTGAACAAGCACTTAAGTGATTTTAAATGTCAGTGTGGCACCAAAACATTGTTGTCATGAGCCTCATTCCGGATTGCTCTGTGGTTGTTTGGAGGTGGAGGAGAAAGAGAAGGAGTCTAGTGTATGGATTTAGCGGTGGAGCCTGGCCTGCGTTGGAAGGCCTCTGCTACATGACAGGTCCAGGAAGGATTTGTCTGTATTTGTAATTCAAGCAGTGAAGGGCCTTGTGTGCACTCACTGAACCAGTGTCATCACTACTGTCAAATTGCTAGAATATTGGCAGTATAGGAGTTTACAGAGAGCAGGACCATCCCCAGGAGGCAGTTTGGGTGCAGACATCCTTTTTAAAGAGTGATAGATTTTCACGGTGTGGATGTGGGTTTGTGCCCGTAGCAGAGATGTAACTGCAGCTCTGAGAAACACTGTACTATTTTGTGTTATTCCACATGCAAGCCCGCTAAGATGTCCCTCTGTTCGCCTCATTCGGATACTGAGCTGCTAGGCTTTTCCTCTGGCTGTGGGCTTTCTCCCAGATATTCCCCATTACCAATCCTGGATGCATTTTAGTGCCCCTTAATTCAACAAAAACCAGAGGTAACTACTTCCCTCAGAAGAGGTAATATGAAGACTCTGCAGGATTCTACACAGCCTGAACTCAATACTGAAGGAAGTTGACATTTGTGCCTCACATCAGGCCCTGCATGTGTTAGCTAAAGTATCCGGACTTTATTTATTTGGAGTTGTGTAACTCCCAGGCATCGCAGAAGGAGATTAGGTACCTTGTTTTGGGCTGTGGGTTGCACCACTAGGACATGAGCATCTAAAATTAGCCACAGGAGAGTGGTCCGAGCACCTTTCAAAATGGAGCCTCAAACCTAAACACAGACTTAAGCGACTTCTCTGAAGGGTTTGGCAAGGGTCTAATGACTGGCCTGAGCTTGAATCCACGTGGCTACACCCAGTTAGGAAGGCACCAGTTTAGCTTTCAGTTTCTTTTGATCTTTTGGAAATAAAAAAGTACAAACTCTGCAGAAGCAACCACTTCTCCACAGATCACCACCCTGAGCTTCATGGACCACAGGCTGGGACTCTGTCCATGGGACACCCCTCTTTTGGGAAGAGGTCTCAAGGAGCTCCACACCACCTCCATACCATAGGGTTGTCTCTGCTGCTGTTTCCCCCCATAACAAGACAGCAGGGAGATGGACCAATGACAAAGGGAACATTAATGATCTTCCTGTCTGTGACCATACAGGTAGTCCATGGCTAGGGCAAACTTGGAGACAGGTCTAGGCTACATCGAGCTATTTGGGCTAAGCCACCTAGACTGGACAACAGGCAAGAATGCACCCCAAATTTTCTCTCCATCCCCAATTTTAAACATCCCTAGGAGACAGCTAAGGCCCAATCCAAATAGAAAATCCTTCCTGGGTTCATAAGACTTGCTCTTTCAGATGTCTGTGGTCCAGCTTTGCGATCCACTCTATTGGTTGCAGTAGGTCCTATGCCAGGAAGGACTTGGGCTTGGCTCCCCCTCCCAGCCGGGAAGTTCAAGCCACCAGCTTGTCCCCCTGCAACAGCAAGGTCCAACCAAGCAGTTCTTTGTCTGCTGGAGCTGGGTCAAAAATAGGCAGGGGAAGATATGTTAAATAGTGGTTTGTGCAAGCAAGACAGACGTGAGGCTCTTGCTGCACTTGGCATGCAAGACTTGGAAGCAAAATGCATGACTGCTTCTGGAAGTGCCCCATGGGTTCCTCCAGGACACTGCACAGAGTGTGCGGGATCGTGTTACTGTCCCACACAGATGAACCAGTGCATCGAGTTACGATGTAGTAGCTGGCCCTGTGGGTGAACTGTGTAAACCGGCAATCCACGGCTTTCTGTGATGCAGCCCCCGTAATCCCATTATGTCTTTCCAGGAAGCTTTGAGGAGCTTTGCTGACCTGACAGTGCTCCTTTTCAAAAGAGATTGTTAGTCATTTCTAGTGATGGTTTGGTTCTCGGTGTGGGATGTCTCGCATGTTTCTAGTACTTATGAGGAGCTCATGGGAAAAGAAAGGAAAATGAGGATTTCTGGGTTCTGACCCAAATCCTGCTAATATTCTGGGTGTTTCTGAACAAAGCACATCACTTTCCCATGGATTGTCCAATCCTGGCTATGTCTAGCGTCATCTCATCATACAAGGTGACTCATATCTCATCTAACATAGACCCACCTTTGCTCAGTGAGGCCCTTCATGCTCTGCCCCCCACCTAGCCATCACCCCATGGATGTGCCTCTACAAGAGCTGTCACCCCAAGGTGCTCCTGAGCCCTGGGAAAGCAGAGGGGGCCCCCAAGGGTGTAGGCAGTGACAGCCCTCCTCTCCCACACCATCTCCTCATGGTGCACTTGACCCTTTAGTCAGCCATTAGCAGGCTTTGTTCCTTGTCCAACCGCTTTGCTTTCCTGGAGGGCAGAAGAGGACTTGGTCTCCCTGGGAAAGCATGCACATCTGACAGCTCGTCCCTGCTTCCCCGTTGAGCCCCAGAGCCCAGCCTGCAAGGGCTGTGCCTGGGATGATAATCTCTGCTCACCCTGGGTGGTCAATGTAGGTGGGCACTGATTTTGCCCCATGCAGCATGACCCATACAGGGGGGCCAGTGGTCTGCGTGGCTGCGGAAGAGGCTGGTTTGGCAAATGCCAGGGTCACTAGGTATGGTGGAGGAAAGGAAAGGAGACTGGAGATTGAGCACCTGAAGGACAAAATTGGGAATCCACTACCCATGACCCAGACAGCTTTGTCTGTGAACTTGCACAAAAGCAAAATGGCTTCTTAGAAAAACGTGGAAAGCAAGAACGGGTCAAAAAGAGGAAAGCTGCCTTGCAGGGGGGAAATAACAATCTCCAAGTCACCTCCCTCTCCACAATGGCCTTCTAATCCATTTTTAAACCTTTTTTTTTTTTTTATCCCACATTCCTCAAAGCCTTTCATGAAAGCATTTGTTGACATTTCTCATGTAGCTTGATGAACTGACAAGAAATGCTGACCAAGGGTCAGCTCAATAACGTCTGCGATAACCTTCTTGATAAAACGTCAAGTCGCAGCATTCATTGTGAAACAGGGAAAGATATCAGTAATATGAACTTTTTTCATTGCAACTCATGTGGGAGAAGAAAAGCCTACCGAGTGGCATTGCTCTGCTGGGGGCAAGGAAATGGTGGGTTTTTGTTGTTGTTGTTGCTTTGTTTTGTTTTTTGAAGATGGTAAATTGCCACAACCCTGCCAAAAATTCAAAAGGGAAGTTCAGTCTGAGATTTGTATGAAGGTGACTTAATCCTCTTCAGGCAACAGAGCTGGAGTCCAGTTGCTGGCTGGAAGCACCAGGTAAGGTCCTCCACGGTGCCTCCATGGTGCAGGAGCGAGAAGAGCCTTCCTTGGCTTGGATTAACTTTCGTTATATTAACGTCAGCTCTTGGTTTGGGCTATAAGCACTGCAAAGGGCTTCCCAACAGCTGCAGAAAACAGCTGGAGCAGAGCCAGGCTCATCCCTCTGAGCCCTTCAACCTCCTGAAGTGGCTGCTTCACCTTGCTGCGAGACTGGCAGTGCTGCAAGGTGCAATCCCGACCTCTTTGAAGTCATTGCCTGAAGGAGGATGGATTGTGCCACAAATCAGAGCAACCGCGATGCTGCTCTGGTTGAGAGCAGATGTTGCCTTGTTGCAACATCCCATGCTCCACGCATCAGAAAGGTCTTGTGTGCCACCTGTGGAGCATCCTGAGGTGAATTTTGCCTCCTCCCTTCCTCTCCGCAGTTTTGTGTTCCGGCCACCAAACCAGGAATAAATTTACCCCTCTCTCCCGTCATCTGTGCTCGTAAACTAAATAGCTCGTTTTCAGGCCTGGAGGCAAACTGCTATGGTCTGGCCATGTTCATGTGTTAAAATCCAGGCAAGGTGGCTGTATCCCAAAAGCTTACCAAGGATGAATCCTACCAAGTTAACTCCTGAGGAGCACCTGTGGTGAATTGCTTACGGCTGTGTTGTGGCATCCTTGGCTCTGCTCCCAGGATGCCAGGACCTTGCTCACAACTGAGTGGAGGGAAAGATTTTGCTGCCATGCACAATTTAACATATTAATATACATGTAGTCTGGGTCTGCTTCTGAACTTCTCATTCAAACCACAGGGAGCTAAGAAACCAGTGAAGCAAATCAAAGGAGCAGGGTGAAAGGATGGATTTGGTGTCAGGAACGTCGTGAAACGCAGCTGGAGATGAGCTCAGAGCATCATCTCGTGCACAGAGGTGTCGGTGAGGACAACACATACCTAGCGAGCCATTGGGAGGAAAACAAATACAAAACCAGAAACCAAAACCAAAATCAGGAAGTCTTGGTACTGATGGGCTCTTTCTAGTGCTGGTTCACATCCTGGCATGGAGGCTACACAAAGGAAAGGGACAGGACATCACGTTGGGGCAGACGGAGGACAGTTTTCCAGCCTGTACTGCTCCCTCGTTGTCTCCAGTAGTTAAAGAGAGATTCAAGCCACAGGGTTCACCAAGAGCTGTTTGGCTTCTCTCCCACCGCTCCCTTTTCTTTGTGGCTTTTGTGGTTTGCTGCTTTTCTGCGAGGAGGGATGTGGGGTGAGAAGTGGGGCTTGTCTTCTTGGCATCTGCTGCTCCGACTTTGCCTGCTTCTGTTCCCCAGATAAAGGCTGATGCTTGCTGTGAATCGCGCCAAGCATTCACCTCCTTCCTTCAGCACCTCCAATATCCTGTGGCAACAAATTTTCTTCTTAATTATGAGTTGGAATTTAAAAAAAAAAAGAAAATCCATTTCCTTTCATCACTTCTGAATCTTCCACCTTTCAAAGTTAGGTGCCAGAGGAGGAAAAACTCTCCAAAACACTTAGCTCATTAGCCTGCGGGATAGTTGTTCTCTCTCCCATGGGAAACAATGGAGGCCCCGTCCTGAGATCTGCTTCCAGTCAGCGAGATAAGCCGCGGGGGATGTGGAGAGCCGCGTTCCCCGCTGTCATGAACCAGCCCTGATTTATGCAGGCTGGAAACCTGTGCCAAGTAGTTGGGGATCGGTTCTCTGGGGTTCTTTTAATTGGTCCTTTCTACCTCTGATTGCTGCTTCTCACTGTGGCTGCTCCCTTATGAGCAAAATTAATTTGGGCTTTGCTTAAGGTTGAGATGGAGGCGCTGGAGCCTGTGCTGACTGATGCCCAAAACATCAGCCTTGGCATGGCTGGTTTTAATTCCGTTTTCCCAGTTCCCCCGGAAAGCTGACCGAGCACAGACTGCCTGGATGCTAAAAATTCACCTTCCTGAGCTCATATTTGACTGGGATGTATTGCAGGGAAGACCCTTATCTCCATCCCAGTTCTTTGCAGTAGGGCAGCATCTCTAGCCAAGCTACTTTTCCCATGATTTAGTGCAGTCTCTAACAGGCAGCACCATGAGAAATGCATTTGCTGTGCCCTTGCTGATACCCTCTTCCCTCCCCACCCTCCGCCTTGTGTTCCAGGCAGAAATGCGCCTGCAGGACCAGCAGCTGGCGAGGCAGCTCATGCGCCTTCGCAGCGACATCAACAAGCTGAAGATCGAGCAGACCTGCCACCTCCACCAGCGCATGCTCAATGATGCCACGTACGAGCTGGAGGAGAGGGACGAGCTCTCCGATCTCTTCTGTGACTTCCCACTCGTGAGCTCCTTCAGCCTCTCCACGCCGCTCAAGCTCATCGGGGTCACCAAGATGAACATCAACTCGCGCCGGTTCTCGCTGTGCTGAAGGGACACAGACAAGGGAAGGATGTGGAGAAAGAGAAAGGACTGGACAGTGCCAGGGCTCTCTCTGCCTGATGGCTGGGCACAAAGAGGCCTCGGAGGGGCAGAGGGAACAGGAGCAAATGGGGAACCCCCAGCTGGTCTTGGTGGCAGGGCAGAGCAGCAGAGCCCAGCACTGAGATGGCTCGGAGATGCCCACTGAGAAGACAGGACCTGCAGGAAGCACGGAGAGCATCTAAACCCAACATGTGCACTTAGCCTGCTCTTTTGCAAAGTCCCTTCTCCTCCTTCTCCTCTCCCCACAGTAACAAAGAGGTGGATGCATCTCCAGTGTGGTTGTACTCAGAAGTCAAAGGGGAGGTTCAAAGATCAGCCAGAAAGCAAGGCAAAAATCCCCTTTCCCTCCCCTTTTACCTCCTCCTAGGCTAGAGCCGTCTCTTCAGAAAATGTTGCTCTCCTCCCTGGATGTCTCCTCAGACATCAGTTCTTTGCCTCTCCTGGTCCAGGCATGGGAGCTTTGGGGCTGTTTCAGTTGGAAAGATGGTTTCCAGTGGAAAGGAGCCCTCCCAGCAGGTGAGGGATGGTGGATTAAATGGTATGCAGTCCCAAAAAGTGGTGAGAAGATGTGCTTGTTGACTTGCTCCATTGAGTCCAATGTACTCTAGCTTAATTTTGTCTGTGGTATGGATTATGGATGGATTGTGGACACATTTATACAGAGACTCCAGCTGGCCAGAAGTCACCTGTGTGCCCTAGAATTTATACCCAGAGCAATATGTGTTCCTGATCTCGTTGTCAGCCATGGCCACAAGACTCCGCGTGGCTAGCTCCAAAAGCAGCAAAGCAGCGGAGGTAGCTTACACCCATGACATCCCACATCAGAGAAATCACCTTAGGCTGACATTCCCCCAACAGCAGCACCAGCAAATCCTGGGTCCTCTGTAGCAGCACGCATCCATCAGAGAAAGGACCTTCAAGAGGAGAAAAGGGACTTTTGTGTAATGAGCATAAAGTGCGACTATAACATTAAAGGGAGAAATATTGCTGCGATGAGCTGCCGTCACTAAGCTTTAGACCTGCAGCAAACACACGGGAGTCCCTCCGTGCCTGGCAGTGTGTAAGATGGATGCTGTATTTCCTTGCCTTTCTGTGCACACAGCTGCACGCCTGCCTGTACGCTGCACGTGGCACGGCGGGCAGAGCCACCCGTGCTCTAACCCAGCAAGGGCAGGGACACAAGTGGTCTAGCCGTGGCAGCCCTGGGACACCTGGCACCCAAGACGATGGGTCCAGAGGCAGCGTGGCTGCCTCTAGGCTCTCCCTCCTGTGTCAACACCTCTCCTGACCGTGTCGGAGCGGTGCAACCTCTCAATTCACCTCCCCAGCCCAGCTCTGCTCTCTGCAGCGTGCCGGAGCAGCTCAGTGAACGTGACTTTCCACGCAGCTACAGCCCCAGCCCTGGGAAGGAGAGGGACGTGCAAGCCAGCGCTGAGCTGGAAGCCGCGTGGCCACGCTGACGTGCCTCTGCCTGTACCCGGCCGTGTCTGTAAGCCGGGCGTGCGCATCAGTTGTTGTGTGCACGCACGTGAGCCCGCAGGATGCCTCTCTTGGGAGGGCCAGGGCGAGTGGTGGACCCACCTCTTTGTTCCCAAATGTGACGTGAACTAGAAGCCGGTGAGACTCTGCCATGCCTGAGAAGATGCAGCGAGGCTTCAGGACTTGGGGTTGCCACAGGGAGCTCAGGTCCACGCGGAGCGTTGGCCCCGCGGGACAGGTGCTTGCAGTAATTCGAAGGCACAGCCTGGTTGCAACAGCTCCCGACCCCTGCTGCAAGAAGGCAAATAATCCACGTGCCTCAGCAGATACTTAACCTGCCTCCACAGGTCTCCACGGGAGGGACGAGTCAACATCACGAAGGGGCTCATAGCCACGTGGGGCAGGGGCCTCTGGAGCCGAGTTCAATCCCCTATCTCCAGGGGCTCCATGCTATGTAGCCCCTCAGTGATGCCTCTCCCTCCAGTTTATAGCTCACTGAGGGACACTTCCTGCTGAGGAAGGAGGTGTTCTGGGGCAGCAGAGCTCTATCTGTACTAGTAATTTAAGCAGTGTCGTGCCTGAATGTTGGAACTTGTACTGCCCAAGTACTGAAGGTTTAATAGGATTGTGGCCAGAATACCAGTTGGCCTCTGGACAAGGCAGCCAGCCGTGATGCCATTTAGTTTACTAGTAGAGAAATAGCCTTATTTCCCCATGGACATGAGAAAAATGTTTTTTGAGAAAAAAAAAAAGAAAGAAAGAAAGAAAGAAAAAAAAGAAAAAAAATCATTAAAATTTTTCTTTGTTTACTTTTTCAATAAAAAAATCTATTCATGTGCCATGTTGATTTTCAGAGGCGTTTTCGATCAAAAGATAGCAATGACAACATTTCACTGAAAATAATGCCTTGGAAGAGGGGGACTGGTTCTCTCTAGGATCATCTAGAGTCAGGTATAGAGGGGTCCTGCCTTTGGGCTCTTGTCTGGTAGCTGAATGCAGGAGGTTAGTACAAGCACAGTCTTAGGAGGTCATTACATGTGGCATTAGAACTATCAGACGTCTGGGTTCCAGACATGTATTTTTTGCATTAAGCGGGATGGGGATGGTTATAACTGCCAGCTGTTCATCGAAATGCACAATTTTTTAATTATAAAATGATGTCTGTACTGATTCCTGCCTCTGGTCTCTCACTGCGTTCAGCGGCTCCAGTTCTGCCTGGAGAACAGTCAGGGGATGCACGGGGAGTTTCTGTCCGGTTCCCACAGGAGCAGGATCTCTTCCTGCCAATGCAACAAACGCTCCGGTAGCCACCGTCAGCAATGACCGAACAACTGAGCTCCTGCACTGAAATGCACAACTCCACGACGACAGGTCTCTTTCCAAATGCAGACAGCAGTGGCAGGCTGGAGACTTCATGTGAAGCACCAGGTGGTGCCAGCAACTCCAAGCTGCCAGGCACCAGCCGGGTGTTTTCAAGGTGTACGGGTGCGCAAGGTTTCCGGTCAGGTTTCTCAATCCATGCACATCGTTAGGACACCCCTACGGCTACAGCGGCAATTGCTCTGCCTTGCAGTCTGGAGGAGATGGAAAAAAATAAAGGTGGGAGGATGTGTTATGTGTTTGGACAAAAATGTACGGGAAAAGCCAAAAAAAAACCCACTCTTTTGTGCTAGGTGTTGTTTTGCTACTCAGCCACTGAGTCAAAGGTGCGTTCAGGCACTTAAAAATACATCCGGCTAAGGAAGAAAAATAAATAGAGGAGTATCTGATTTTGCTGAGCTTTGTTTTAAAAAAAAATGTTATCCAAAGGTTGGGTGGGCTGTGAGAAACAAGAGTTAAGGCCACTCTCCAACCCCAAAATTCCCAGAAAGAAGCCACCAGGTCTCAGCTGTCTGCAATGAGATAAGTCACGCCCTCGAGTGCTGGTTTGTCACCTTGTACGAGTGACCTAGAGCCAAGTCCTCTTTCCTCAGCAACCCAGAGGGCAATTAAAGAGCAATTTTGAGACTAGTCCACATGAATAATAAAATTCATTTTTAATTTAGATGGCCAGATAGGAAGACCACAGATTTCCCCACGGTACCTAGAAGACCAAATTTGACGGGTCGGGGGTGGGGGGATTGCCCCAAAAACTCCCGTATATGCAAATTTTGGATTGTCAGTCTAGTATTTTAATTGGTTACATTTTTATTTTACTTAGAGTTCTAAAAAATATTAATTTAAAACTGAAAGCATTGAGAACAGCTCATTTGCTTTCAGACATTGTTGGGTAATGAATAGTTAAAATATTTTCCCCAAAACAGCCTTAATGAAACTTTTCTTTCAGTGGGTAACAGCCATTCATCCAGCTAGTGCAATCCCTGAAGATTTTGTCAATCCAAAACTCTTATATATTTTACAGCATGAAAAAATCAGTTAAAAATAATTTGCCCAGCTTGATTTTTTTACTTCTTTTGAGTCATTCAAGAAGCAGCAGAAAGCAATTTTACACGTTTCAACCTACAGTCAGCTGGCCACACTCCCTGGCATGGTCCATCACAACACACTAATGGACAAGAGACCTCGCTTCGCTTTCACAGCCCCTATACAGCAACGATGAAAAGGTCATTATTCCTGAGGAAAGTGCCTCGTTCCTTACTCTTTTGGCACTGTGAAGTGTTATCATATAATCAGTGAGTGATTTGCGTTTTCATGCCTCCCACAATTGCCTCCATAGAACCCTTAAAGAAATTAAACAGACACCGTCACAGAAATGCCCTGATAGGTCCCATTTATACTGGGAAGGCCAGGGAATGCCATGTTGAGAGAGTCATGTACTGAATTTGCAGATTGCTCCTGCTGTGCGGTATTCCAGACATCGCAGTCTAACTGTATGTGTGTATATATATACATATGTATGTATATATATATACTGGAGTATTCCGTGCAGCCTGTTTTTTCAGGGACTGAAGCTGACTGCTAAGTGGGTTTTATTTTAGATCAGGGAATGCAGAAGGAGTGGAAAGAAAAAAACAAAGGATAGCAAGGTGGAGGTGGCAGTCTACACACCAAAACCAGAATCAGGCTTGCCTCCCTCACTGTGCCTTTGTAACGAGAAGAGCCATGCCTGAGGAGACGCGCACAAGGCAGCAAGGCGTCTCAAAACCTCAGGGAGAAACCACCCATCAGGCGCTGCTCGTAGCTCCGTCGCCCTCCGTGGGAGCTGTGCAGTGGCCCAAAGGGGCATCGACACCAAAAGGTGTGCAGACTGCTTCTATAAATCCCCACTGGTCTCTGTGCTGCCTGGGAAATCTGAAATAACCCTCCCCTCTCCAACCAGGGGACAACTGTGAGCCTCAGATGACCGCACTCACTGATGTGAAGCTGGCCCCTAAGATGCGATATTTAGATGTGGATTTTAAGGTAAGTGATGACCATGGAATCATAGAATCATCGAATGGGTTGGGTTGGCAGGGACTCTAAAGCTCATCTTGTTCCAACCCCCGGCCATGGGCACGACCCCTCCACCAGCCCAGGCTGCCCACAGCCCCAGCCAGCCTGGCCCTGGGCACTGCCAGGGATGGGGCACCCACAGCTCCTCTGGGCAGCCTGTGCCAGGGCCTCACCGCCCTCATGGTGAAGAATTTCTTCCTTAAATCCCATCTAACCCTCCCCTCTTCCAGTTCCAAGCCATCACCCCACGTCCTGTCACTACTCTCCCTAACCAGATGACCAGATATGGGGCAAAGCCTTGATTTCTCAGGCTTTCATCTCCCATCCTTTCAGCCTACTGTATCAAGAAGGACCAAGACACCAGCTCCACGCACACTCCACTCAGGGCAGCTGAGACCTGGATTTACCCAGTCCATTAGCAACAGGAGGGCAGTGTGGAGTCCCTGTGGTCCAAGCCGTGGGACAGCCAAGCCATCCTGGACACAGTTGCCTTCAGCAGCTTGATGTGCTGCAAAGTTCTCTGGAATAGCCACTGCGAGAGGTCTGCAGCACTCTGGCCCCGAGGCATTGGTGGAAGATGCCCAAAGCTTCACCACTACCCCTTCCCCAACAACCCTTCTCCCTGGTGGCTGTTGCAGCTCCCCGACGGCTCCTGCCTGCCTCTAAGGGGGGGAAGAGGAGGAAGGAGGTATTACCCAATGCTTTTATTCCACTGACAAGTTCCCCGTGCCAGTTGGAACAGGCTGCTCATAAATTGCAGCTTTCTGGAAGGGTTACATGAGCCTTGCATTCTTAGATCATTGTCTCTCTTCCCTGGGAACAATGGGGGGCAGGAAGGAGCTGCTCCTAAAATGCCATGTGCTACTAGGAGATTTCTTTAGGATTGGGATTGCTTAGGGAGGCAGAGGGAATTTCCCCCAGCTGCTTTAGATTGCAGCCTGGATAGCTAAGGAGGCAACTCAACGGGAAACAGGAACTCTGTTCACAGTGCTCTGGGGGGTTCTGCAAAGGTCTCTGACCACCCCGGAAAGGTAGAACTATTATCTTCCAAATATGAGGTGGAAAGTGAGATGTGGGAAGGCTGACTGCTCTGCCCCAGGCTGTGGCTGCTCTGTCTGAGATACAGTCGAGGACCTTCTGGCCTTGGGTTTCAGATGTGATCGCCTTGGCACGCTCAGCATGTCCTTTGCCATCCTGGAAGCTGCTGGGGCTAGGCTTTTAGACAAAAGCCTATCCTGCAGGCAAACTAAGATTGGAAGCCTGATGCAAAGCTTCTAACCAAATTAGGGGGACGGAGCTCTTAATGCTATTAAATTCATACCCATCCCGTGAAATCAGCAGCTCGTTAGACTGTCCTGCCTCACTTGCCACACTGGCAGTTCCAGCCAAAACTCCGGTGGCTTTGGCACGTAGCTTGCCAGGGGTTAGCTCTGCTAGCTTGGCTGTCAGCACGGTTCCTGGTGTGGTTTTGCTCCAGTCCAGCTTACAGTGACTCAAACAACGGGCATCTATGGCTCAGGGACCACCTCCAGTAAGCGATTTGGGCACAGCTACCTCTTGTAGGCTGTGAGAGTTTAACCGTATGAACCTGGCTGGGCTGTACCAGCTGGCCTCAGGGACAGTGGAGGGACCCTGGTGCTGGTCAGTTCACCGATAGAGCTGCAACATCTGCAAGAAGAGACACGGTCAGGATGAGGCAAGATAAACCTTTCCTGTAATGCAGCAATCACTCATGACTCTGAATTCTTGCAAAGCGACGGTTTCCTAATGCACTTTCAAGTCAAGGCTGTGGAGAAAAAGTCTGCTTGACTCATGACGTACACATCTCCCACTAAAATGTAGGATCAGTGGGGGACAACAAGGGCTGCTTCTCTGCCAGGAGCCAGGAATCATGCTCAGGCCTAAGGCCAAGTGGCAAATCTGGTCAAGCCCATGTTATTAACTACAAAACAGGGCAAACACAGCCAGGTCTTGGGAGTGATCCCTGACCCATGCAAACTCCCAGCCCTTACGTGAGGATCATTGTCCCATGCCTAAACCATGCTGTAGACTATGATGGCCACTGAACAGTTGGCTTCCAGCACCTCCAGAGAACACTCTTCACCTGTTTGGTTTGCTAGCAGAAACACAGCCACAGCACAAAAACAAGGAAAAAACGTCCTGAAGAAGTTATTCTTCCTGGTGTGGGCCCCTTCTAAGCCCACCCAACACAGACAGAGGCCCCCAGTCCCCTAAGATCCCCATTGGGAGGGTTGGCAGCTCATTAAGAAAGGTGACCGTAAAATCGTAATTATCCTCATTAGCTGCCAAAGAGTCTGCTCTGAGTGCTGGCCCCAGGGATGCCAGGATGCTCCCTAGACATCTTGGTAAGAAGGTGCAATTGGTAAAAAAAAAAAAAAAAAAAGGGAAATATCCATCAGACCATTCCTTGTCAGGTAGGGGAAGAGGGTGGTGGGGGGAAGATGGCCAAAGGGCCTTGGGAGGGACCGGCAACCTCCAGGACATCTCCAACAGCCAGTGCTTTGAGGTGCTCCTGGAAATCCCTCCTGCAGGCAGAAGCAGTGCAAGTGAAACTTGCCCTGTTGTCTGTGCTGTTTTCCCTGCTTCAGATTCCTGGCAGAGAAGGAAAGGATTTAGTACCCAGACTTTGCTCAGTGCCGAAGGATTTCTTCATACTCGCAGAATGAAAACATTCTTCCTGTCCCCAGTTTAAGGTCATTACCGCTGGAGAAGATTCTTTTGTATGCTGTCTCTCACCTAACATCTCACCCCCGTTTCTGCACAGCAGTTTGTACGCCAGCCTCCATGCAACGATGTCCTCAGCCTGGGGTCCCTGGGCTGAGCTGTGGCTTTGATTCCCTCCAGGCAGACCTGGGGACCGACCCACAGCTCCTGTTTCCTAGGGACATGCCCCAAGTGATGTTTCTTGGGTTGATGTTGAGCTCCACGCATCTCCTGGGAGAGAACTGGACACAGTGTCCTCACCAGAGCCGAGCAGAGGGGGACAGTGGCTTCCCATATTCCCCTGACGAAGACCAATACGTGCTGTTCCCTATCCAAACCAGAGTGCACTGTGTGTTCACGTTCAGCTTGGTGTCCGCTGTAACCCCCAGGTCCCCTCCAGCCGGGTTAGTGCTCACCCAGCACATTCTTCCAGCCCACTCTTTATCTTCCAGATGACGATGTAGGAAACGGCGTCAAAAACCTTAACGAAGTCAAAGTATTCACGTAATCTGTCATCTCACTGTAGAAGGCAATCTGATAATTCAAGCTTGATTTACCCTTGAAAAAATCATTGTGGCTGCTTCTGATTGTAGTCTTGCTCTCCATATACCCAGAAATGGATTCCCAGAGGATGTGCTCCATGATCTTTCCACGGTCCAAGGTGAGGCTTGGCCTCTGTCGCTCTCCACCTCCTCCTTTTTCCCTGTCTTAGATGTGTATAACGCTGGGAGACACCTGATGGCTGGACAGAGGCCAGTCGCCGTGGGATGGAGCAGATGACAGGCAGCAGCCTCACAATCACATCAGGGAGCTCCTTCAGAGCACTTGGATGAGTCCCATCCGGTCTCATGGATGTAAATAGCTTAATGTCACTAAGCAGTCCCTTCTTTCTGTTCTTCTCCTTCCCAAATGCTGTAGTTAGGTGCAGAGGCTTGGAGCAAGTCCAACTTATGAAAGTGCAATTGGTAAAAATACTCAAAAATAAAACATAAAAAATGTACTTTTTTATACCCATCCAGGGCTAAGCTATCCCTCCAGCCAGCAGCAAACCCACAGGTTCCCTGAAGGATGCTATTAAAATACTTGTAACCCCCCTTCTCGTTACTCTTAGCATCCCTGACCAGTCTTTGCTCCAGCTGGTCTTCAGCCCTCCTGCTTTTATCTCTAAGTACCCAAGCAACGCATTTGCACTCTTCTTTCATTTTCTCTCCTTATTTCCATTTCTTGTATACTCCCTTTTAGCAGCTCACTTCACCAAGAAGTGCCTTAATTAACCAAGCAGGCTTTGTGCTGAAATTCCTCATTTTCATGTGCAAAGGCAGGGTTTGTTCCCAAGCTCTGAATAAGTTTTCTTTAAAAAAATCGACCAGCTGTCTTGGACACCTTCTCCCTCATAACAACCTCTCAGTTCCTTGAATAAGCTGAAATCATCTCTCCTGAGGTTCAGAGTCCTAAACCCAGGGCTTTTCTTCTCAAGCCTCTCTCCAGACACACGCCCAGCCATCTCGCAGCTACAGGAGACCAAGCTGCCACCCCTGACCACAATTACCCTCCACTCCCCGCATTCAGCAGCAGCAGGTTGAGCAGATCGATGAGGACACGGACTGGCATTAACTGAGGACTTCAGACGGGTTTGAAAGTTAGCAGGGAGGAGACGAGGCTGGTCGGTAGATGCCCGGAGACCCTGATGGTGCCAGTTTTTCTTTCCTAGAAAACTGGGTTAGAAATAGGGCCAGTCCTGCTCTCACTGGAACTGGCCTGGATCCCTTCCAGATGCCAACCTACTGCTTGCTAACCGCTTTCCGCCCCTTTTTCTTCTCTCCCACTTGGTGACCCAAGCACGGAGGTACCCCAGATCGATGTTATGCCTCGCTTTTTTTGCATGGTTTAGCCACACGAGTCAAAACCCGGGTGGGTTCATCCCTCTGACCCCCCATGTGGCTGCACAGAAGGAGGATGTACAGGGGTGGGAATGAGGGGGCAGGGACAGGAGTCCTCCTCTCTGCTGGTGGAACTACCTGTTGTGTCTAACCAGCAAGCCTGGCCAAGGACTTTGGTCCTGTAAACAATGCAGGAGGATGTTTTTCCCCTCGTGTCATGCTGTCTTCCTCTTCTCTTGCTCTAACCAGCAGGAGAGCCAAGCCTGGCCATCAGCAGCACAGCCCGTAGGAAGTGAAGCTTCTGACGCGTTCAAGGCCGGCCGATCTGCGAGATGCTGTGGCGGGTCAGCCTCCCAGCCCTCCGAGCTCAGCTCGCTTGCCTCTCAGAGCAGTGCCCTGCGGGTAGAGTTTGCTCCTACCTCCTTCTTGCTTTCCTTTTGCTGTTCGGCGGCTGCAGGGCTTTGATCACCTGCAGCCTGTTAATTACGACGTGCCGCTCTCCTTGCGGGAAGCAAAGGAAGAAAGGTCCCCTTTTAGCTTCTCCCCAGGGATCCATTTTATTTACAGGCCTCCGGTTCCCTCGCAGAGCAGCTCTGCCCCATTGCTTTGTGCATCTCATTCACACAAAGCCCTCTTTGTGCTCACGCTGGACTGGAGCCAGCCCAGGCTGCAAGCACATGCTTGTCTTTAAGCAGAAGCAGCTTTACCAGCTTCAGCAGGAGCTGAGGGCAAGGCGAGCATCACTCCAGGTGCTTGAGCTCCTCCTCTGGGTGCTCGAGAAATGCCCTGCCCCAACAGGCTGCACCCGTGGGTGCATTTTGCTGTGTTGCATGGGTATCCCGTTGCAAAAATCAGAGCCAGAGATGGGGAGAAAACGGTGCTGGAGGAGAAGGGATGTAATCCCAGGATGCGGGCTGCTGAACTGTGGGGAGTTTGGGTTTGCCTGCAAGCTGCTTGTGTAATGCAAAGTCCATGCGAAACATTGCTCCTTTTGCATGCATTTGCAGTGCAGGATTCCTCGGGGCTCACCCCGGTCTCCCAGGGTGATTGCTAAGGGGGCAGGGGAAAAGTCAGCAGTCTGGCAACAGCACGATGCCAGCATCACTGCTGGGACGAGAAGATTCAGTTCCTCTCATCCAGGTACCTGGAGGGGTTTCATACCCCGCGGAGGAGGCTGTTTTCCTGGGGGAAGCTGTTAGAGCAGTGAAGGACGTGGGCAGATTCAAGATTTGGGGTTGCTCTTAAAGCAGCGATTTCACATCTGGAGCGAGCTCAGCAAGAAGGGATTTGGGCTTTGGGGGGAATTCCTTTTGGCCTAATTTTGCTTGGAAAGTTGACCAATTCCCCTGTTGCTATTGGTTTGTGCTCTGCAGGCTGCACTTGCAGATCTCAACCCCTGCATGCAAGTCGTGGGCTCCAGGTTTGTTTCGGCAGGGTTGCTCGCGAGCCACAGGCATCTGCCATTCTCGTGCCATGGGTCCTGGCGGGCACAACCGAACCCGCTGCTTCAAGGATGCAGGAGTGCCCTTCACCTCCAAGTTTGTTATTGTAGGGTCTCTTTTCTAAGGGGAACACCCTGATTTGTAATCACAGGCAGTTTCGCTGGCTGGTTGTCACAGGCCGCCGTGCGCAGCAGCTCCTGCCAGCTCACGTGGGTGCTGGGTTGCTCCCAGCGAGCGAAATCCAGGAGGCAAACAAAAATGTGGGGACTGGAGGGATGCGCCAGCGGCAGACAAAGGCGCACGGGGAGGGGAGGGAGGGAGCGAGGCGAGGGCTGCAAGGCTGCCGGCCAGGTTGCCATGGATTTCGTGCTCATCGGCCCCTTCATCGCCTGGAAGCAGAGGGAGGGAGGGTTTTGAGCACGGAGGAGCTGCCTTCGTACCTGAGCTGCCTCCTGCAACCATCTGCCTGGGGGCTGCGCCAGCCTGGAGGGCCAGGAGATGATGTCCCTGTGCCGGGGACATTCTCCCAGAACGGGGACATTAGCACTCCTCTCTCCACAAAAACGTCCCTCCCCAGATTTCATCCATCTCCAAGCCCCAGGGTAGGTGCCTGTGAGCACCATGGTGTGTCCAGGGTGCTGTTGTCCAGCCGGACCAGGCAGGATGGGGCCACAGCTGTGCCAAACCTCCCAAATAACAACCGAACCTTGCTAAGCCAGAAAGAAGACAGGGCCTGAAGGGAGCAGGGATGGAGCATCAGCAAAGCCACCCCAGTAAAGCCAAATGTGATGCCAGCTTCCCCAAGCGCACTGCTGCCTTGGCTGACCAAGGTGAGGATGCTCACGGTGAAGCTCGAGGAATCGGAGCCAGCATCAAGCATTCAGGAAGGCAGCCGTATGTCAGAGAGCTTGGAGTTTTGAGGGCTCCACGCACAGTTATGAAGGGATTATAATTTATTAATGTAGCTGCCAAACCCCATTAATTAGCCTCAGACATATAAAGAGATCTCTGGCTGGAAATCGGCATCGAGGATGTGAACCGCAGCGCATCTGCCTGTGCGCGCCGCAGCGTGTGCACGTGTGTGCTGGCACATGTCTGCGTGCCACGGGTGTGCACGCGTGCGTAAGCTACGCTGAGCACGCTCACGTGTGTAACACAGGCCGTGTGTGTGTGTGCGTGCGGGTAACATGCTCAAAACATAATAAAGTGATAACAAACAGCGCGTGTGCGTGTGTGCCACAACACTTGTGCGTATCACTGTGTGTGCGTTCTGCGCACAGCAGTGTATGTGTGAAAGCACACCGGTTTTACATACAGTATGTGCGTGTATCACGGTGCATGTGTTTGGCAGCACGTGTGTGCGTGAGTGTGCAACAGCACGCGTGCAACTCGCCGCGTGCTTGCGTGAGCACAACGTGCACGGGCGCGCGTGGGCAGTGTGCGCGTGGCTCACCGCAACGCTCATTTTTATCTCCTTTTTCAGGTTGTCTCCCTGACAAGCGCCAAGCGGCAGGGCCAGGCTCCAGGGCTGAACGCACCGATGTTCTGCAGGGAGCTGCAAACCAACCCTGGGGACGTGTCACCTCCTGGGCTGTCGGATCGGGCAAGCAATCACCGTCTGGCCGCTGGGCCATGACCTCCAACCACCTTGCCCCTGCCTGCATGGTGCTCCTGTGGCCACAGCAGATGCACAGGGCTGGGGACAACCCCGCGTGGGAGCTGCTGGGCCACAGCTCTCCTGGTAGCCCTTGCCAGCGAAGGCGGGTTGCAGGGTGGGGAAGAGCCTTGTTGGCCATGCTTGGGGACAGGAGGTGAAGTGCACCCCTTTGGTATTGGTAGCACCCCCCCACATGAGAGCCGCTGTCAGAGGCTGGGTCCTTGGGGCACGTTTCCTTCCCAAATCCCCCCTTTCCTCTACATCAGTCTCCAAACCTGCTCCTCGCATCATTCTCCAGCTCCTGTCCCCCAGCTCCCTCCAACGCCCTTCGTCTCCAAAAGGCCCTCGTCTGTGGGAGTGAAAGAAGGGCACGCGCGTGAGATAGGTGCAGATGTTCTTCCTTCCGCTCACTTTTCAGCCTTCTGCCAGAAGCACTTGCTCTGGCCCCTTCGGTGGATGGAGAACAGTGCCAGTGCCTGAGCTGGCTTCTCCTTCCTCCACATCCCAAGCACTCAAATATTTGCCTTTCCTTGCAACGTCTCTTTATAGAAATAAGAGATGGGGTAGAAGAAGGAAAGAAAATGCTTTCTGCTCACCCAGCCCATCTGTCCTGTGTATCAGTGCAGATCTCGTTAAGAGAGAGAGCATAATTAAAGATGAAATAAATAAAAACTGTGCCGGTCCCGCTTTACTGTTTGATGGTGTTTCCAGATATTTTCTCTGCTCAGTCGGTAGTGCTTGTCCCACACTGACTGCATCCGAAGGGATCATTCTCTCGACTGCTGTGGGGTTTGGAGCACCGCTTAAAAGCAAACGAAGTCTACAGCGGGCAGGAATGCAAAACCAGAGCTGATCCTTGCATGGCTGCTCAAGGACTAGGCAGGGGGGAGCCCCAGCTGCCCTTTTGGTGGTATGTCCCTTTCTGGATGGAGCTGCCTCACCGCGTCCATCTGCTGCAGAAGCTGTGCCAGGCTGGGGCTGCAAGCAGGTGGTCACCACTTCCAGAGCTCTTCTGGGCACCATCCAATGCTATTTCTTTCTTCTGGGGTTTTTCATAGTGACTCTAGAGATACTCACCCAGCTCCACTGCTGCAAAATGCAGAGCTTGTAAGCATAGCTGCTGGGCTTAAATCCTGAGGCTGGAGGACCTCTAAACTTCTCCAAATCACAGCAAAAGCTCCCAGCGCAGTCACTTCTGTGGGCAGCTGCTTTATGGTGTGCAAGTACAGTGGCCAAAAAAACAAGAAGTGCAACCGGTTTCGATCTGCAAGATCGCCTACAAAAAGCCGTGGTTCTCCACCCAGGTCCCGAAGGACGGATGCCATCACCACACGAGCATTTACTGTCCCACCCCTCACGGCAACGGCAGTGGCTATGCTTGCTGTGGCAAGGGCCAAGGCATAGGACTTCAGTGGGAAAGGGTGAAGGTGCCCTGCCCTCCTCAGGGTCTCATCTTGGGGTGCATCTTCACCCTGGGCCCCACCTTTGAGCTTCTGCCACCATTGTAAGGTCTTCTTGAGCAAGAACGGATTCAGCCACCGCAGACAGACTAACCCTCCGTGGACTTCTCTAATCCCCACAAGGGATCTCCGTACTCCTTGCAGCTGTTTTGGTATGGGGGAGCATGCACTAGCCCAGCAGTCGGCTTCCAGCTCAAAAAAAACCAACCTGCATTGATCCTCCTCCTCCTCCTCCTCCTGCAGCCTCCTTTCACCCAGCAAAGCTGACTGCCACCAGGCGCGTTGCTCCAGGGAGCAAAGGCAGGCAGGAAGGGGGGTTGCAACTCGAGACAGAACTGGGTTAATTCAGCGTGGAAAGGTTTTTGTCTCCCCATCGCTCGCTTGTCAAGGGAAGAGTGTGCTCCTTCCCCATCCCCGCTCGGCGCCAGCCCTCTCCATTCGTATTCTGAGCTCATTTGCTGCAGTGGGAGCCGCGCGGCCGCCAGCCGGTCTGGGAAGCACGTCTGCATCATGATGTAGTCAGAAACGCAGGTCTCCAAATCAATTCCTGACCTTCTGCTGCTCCAGAAGTTGCTCAGGGGGGATTTGCATGTTGGGGTGTGAAGAGAGAGGCTCGGCCTCGGTTTCTGCCTCTCTGCTTCCCCGGCTTCCTGGGGGGCAGAGCTGTGATTTGTTTGGTGGATCGAATTAATGATGCCATGTAAAATTTTCTCGTTTGTCCTGACCTTACTTCTCTTGGGGTCAGTTCTGACTGTTGACGTACACACGACTTTTTGGGTTTTTTTTTGTTTTGTTTTTTGTTTTGGTTTTGTTTATTCTATGACGCTTACGGATGACTCCGATTGTGTATCCTTCTGTTTGTCAGCCACCCCCTCTTCCCTCCAAACAACTTTTGAACTGCTGATCCCTGCCCTATTTGACAGATCTGTGATTCTCAGAGATGTCACATTCCCACAGATGTTTCTCAAGTGTTTCTCCGTCAGCCTATTTATCCAGCAGCGGACGTGCTTGAGGCTAACTATGTCCGTATCACCAAACTAACCAGTGTCTGGGCCTGTCTGCTGCTCCAAGAACCCCCTGGTCGCATCAAGTGGTCACAAAGGTGGTGGATATGGTAAAAACAAACCCATCTTTCAGCTAGTTCTAGGGAGCAAGTGATGAAACCAGTAGGGAATCAGTTTAAAACAGGTAAATAAATTAGCCGGAGGCACAATGGGTATCAGGAAGCATCTGGAGGCTGGGAAAAGAGCTAGAAACAGCTGTGGGCAGCAGGTCCATAAGTGGATGCTAGGCTGGGATGTCCTCTCTAGCATCCCTAGCCCCAGGGGTGATGACGCTGGGGAAATGCACGAGGACTGGTCCATTGAAAGGTGCCAGGCTCACAAAATCTCCCTAAAAATGATCTTTTCAGTCAGCATGGGCTCAAGGGACCATGCTCTGACCCCGAGGACATTTCCTACATCCTCTCCTGCTCGTATCAGCCCCACATGGGACTGAGATGTCCCCATACAAGGGGCTGTACAAACCCATCCCGAGGGAGCCTGGGGTGCTGGAGGCAAGGTGGAGGCAAGGGAGGGGGTTGTGCAAACCAAGCAGAAGCCTCCAGGGCCGGTGCTGGGAGGACCATTCCCAGCAGCACAGCTCGAGCACTTGACACCTGCTCCTTGCAGAGCTGGGAGCACCCGAGAGCCGAGCATCCGTGTTAGCTGAGCCGTGAAAGACGGTGCCATTTGCCTCAGTAAACTAGTTATTAATTCCTGCAGCCAGGAGGGAATGCATTCTCATTTCCTTGGCAGTTTCATGTTCTGGCAGAAAACGGAGAGACAGAAATGCCGGCATTTAGAGAGCGCGCGGGCTCCCGGCCAGACTGGGCTCTTCCCAGCCGGCCACAGGGACACTGGGAAAGCACTTGGGGTGCGCGCGGTCACGGGTGAGCATCTGTTCGAAATGGCACCGACATTCAGAGCTAGAGAAATCTGGGGNTTTTAGGAAAATAAATAAATAAATAAACAGTAACAGGAAGGAAATCCAAACCTGTGTTCATTTAGAAATCCCTGCACGTACAAACAAACATCCCCACACACAGAGCGTCAAATAAATAAGTCAATACAGAAAGGTTGCTTTAGTTCTCCTAGGGCTTTACCTTCAGCTCGCAGCTGGAAATCAGAGCATCTCCTGAACAAAATCGGTGCTCAGCTCAGACTTCTGGCTGGCATCGAGGGGGCTGGGGAGGGTCTCCCTTCCTCAGATAAAAGATCGGCTTTGGAGGAGGCCTTTGGGATTTGATTATTTCAGTTTCTCTTAAATCTCTTTGGACAAGGGTTTATGGGAGAGGGAGGGTGGTGGGAAGTGTCCCCTTCAGGTGACTGCCATTGGGAGGAGGTGCAGGCGAGATTTGGGAGAGAGGAGCAGGTGCCGACATGAGAGATGCTCCTGTGAGAGCCAGGAGCCTCACATGGGTACGAAGCCCTGGTCTCAGGCTCAGCACTGTTTTTAGCTCCGTCTCCAACCAAACCCCATGTCTCAGATACCCAGACACCTCCACCGGCACGTGTGCAGGTGCCTCCACATCAGCCCATGAACAGACCTAAGGGGGCCAAGGAGAGCTCAGGCTTGGGGTGCACATTGAGGCACCTTTATTGCAGACACCAAAATACCATGTCTCAATCTGAAATCGTTTCACATCCCAGGCGTGGGATTCATCATTCAAAGAGCCGGTGCTGTTTTGGATGGGCACCATCCATGCTGTTTGGATGGCTGGTCCTGTTCATCCCCTGGGAAGAGCACACAGGCTGCAAACACCACCTGGACCAAAGCACAGAAGGATCCCTGAAACTTAATCCTAGTCCCATCCCCACCCCTGTGTGCTGGGCAATCCCTTGTCTCAGCAGTGCTGCTGCACTCAGAGCTCCACTGCTAACTGGGGAGCTCAAAAGCTCCGTTAAAGTCATTCACATCTCCCCCTTCATTCAGATACCTCACCCTGTGAGAGTTCTTCTGGGGGACTTCAGAGTAACCAGGACACTCATGGGGTCATCTGAGCCAGCCCAGGTAAAGTGCCCAGCCGCAGGGAGAGAGGTGAAAAGCAGAGACGGCTGGTGACAGAACTGTACTGGGGTGGAGGAACCTTCCTGGCTCAGCACACGATGTTTTCAAGGATCAAGATCACCACTAGCACCTTTGAAGAAGGTGGAAGGACATCAGCTTTCCCTGAACAAGATCAGATAACACCATGCTGCCTGCAGAGATGAAGAAAGGCAGAGGATCTGCTAAAAGGGTCTCTGCATCCTCAACAACGTTTGAAATATGGTCTTTGATCAGGAAAAAAGGCAAAGAAGCTCCATGCAATGGCTGCGCCTTTACAGCACGTAAGTTTGTGCCCCACTTCTCCTAGGCTTCTTTCACCCACTTGTACAAGGCTCCTGGATATTTCCATAATCCTCATTTCTCCCTAAATCCCCTTGATTCTTCCTGGTGCAATACTTCCACTCCCTTTTCTCCTCTTTTCCCCCGTCTCCTACCCATCCTTGGCTCTCTGGCTGTGGATACACCACGTCTTGGCCTCGTTTGGTGCAGGTGCTGAGCAAGAGCATAGAGGCACTGCCTGGTTGCTGTCTCTCTTCCAGAGCAGATGAATCAGTCCGGGGCACTGCCACCCTTACCCTTCAGTGCCAACTGTAAGGCATCCCCTCTCCTCCAGCCGGCAACCAGTCTTGCTAAAAGCCTGCAAGAACCAAGTACGTTTGAGACCTGTACCCCTAGATCAGACGCGGCTGTGATTTGTCAGCATGTTTTGAGGTGACTAACCTTGCAGACCGGCAAGCGGCATAAGTCTTGCATGGTCATGTAAGCCTCTTTCTTTAGGAAACCCAGCAAAACAGCATTTCAGAGCCTTGAGTTGGCTGTTAGCCGTCGTGTGGTTTAATTTCCTCCAAATGTTGCTATGTAAACACTAATCAGGCCAAATTATTCGAATCACAACTGTCGAGCATGGAAGTAGCATTAATGAGGAAGAAAATGGAACAGATTGGTAGAGCAGAAAGTGTCCTTTGGCTGAAGGTCAGTGGCTCCCATCCAACACATGAAACTCGCACCCCTTCCTCTCCCAAAGCCCTTGGAAGTGCCTCTGGTTGGGAGAGAGCTTTGGGGCAGGTAGTCCAGCCCTGGGGTTTCTGACTATCTAAACACTAGGGGATATTTCCCTTTTCACAGAGAATATAAGCACCTTGGGGTTTCACTCCAACCTGAGATGTTCCAGAGACTGGAAGGGCTTTGTCCTTCTCTGCTGCCATGTTTCCACCTTGTGCAGGACTGCCTTGGGTGACCTCTGCAAAACCAGGACAGGTATGAGTGCAAGGCTCAGATTTATCCTTCCAGTGTCCCTGTGTAGACAGTGTGGACACCACTAGCAAAAAGTTAAGTTTCCTGAGGAGGCTTCACCCAGCTCTGAGCAACTGGGGTGGGGGAGAAGTTGCCTCTCCCAAAGCAGAGAGGGGACACAAGTGCAGACCTCCACCCACCCCTGCCCAGGTTGGCCTGAGGAGGGGCTGGTGCTCTTACGGCAGCCTGTGAAGAGGCTGTAGTTGGCTTTGCTGTGGGAAAGGTGTGATCTTCATCCTTGGAGGTATTCAAGACTCAGCTGGACATGCCCTGAGTGACCTGATTTAATTAGGTTATACCGAGCAGGATGTAGGACTAGATGAGCTCCAAAGATCCCTTCCAACCTAAATTATTCCGTGATTTTAGATTGATGCTGTGATCTGTACTAGTAAACAAATCACTACCAGTCACCAGGCCAGGAATAAGTTTCATCCCTGCAGGCTATATGTGGACATTTAAATAGACCCCTCGCTTGTGTTGTTTTATGTTTGTTTTGGCTGTTGTTCTTGTTGTAGTTGTTTTTAACGGACTTTTCCAGAGAGTTTTTGAACAGCCTGCCTGAACAGAATTCATCTTAGCTTGAAAGGCTGCACTGGTGACACCAATACCTGAAATGGATGTGAAACACTCATCCAGAAATGTCACGGCAGAGCCTTGCAGGAGGCTTCTCAGGGATGGGAGGGGGGATGTCCTGGGGGCTGTTCTGATTCAGCATACTGGAGCAATTTTCAAAAAGCAAAGCAGGTGTTATTTGTGGAAAGAGTAAGCGAGACTCTGAGCAGCAGCAAATCGACATTGTTCCATGGAAAGCTGCTGGTCTACAGTGAAAGTCAGCCAGAAATCACCTGCATTCATTATGACATCCAACCGCAGAACATGCTAAAGCAGGAAAACGTCGTCAGCCCTTGAAGCTGGTGCTTAAACTACCTGGAAAATATCCCAGACTTAAAATACTTGGAGCTGTTAGAATAAGGTCAGAATAAGAGATATGACATCTGGGAAAGGAAGGAATGAACCCATCAATCTTCAGGCCTCAAGAATTTTAAAACCTTCAGGGGGGAAAAATTTGAATTTGGCCAGAGCACCACGAAACACTTCACCTAAGGTGGCTGGGTTTCCCTCTTTTCTTTGCTGGCAGTCCTGTTTTCCATCTGTCTGGCCCAGAAATATGGAAAATCTGGGTGCTTTGCTTTGTGGCCATGCTCCTTCCTCTGCTGAGGTATCAAAGGATCCTTTTGTCCTCATCTTTGCATCAAAGGCAGCAGCAGTTCCAAGAGACAGAAGCCAACACCTGTGTTCAGAAGCTGGAGGAAGGTGCCTGTGTTTCTCAAAGGCTGAATTCTACCCTGTTTTCTACCCAGGCCCAATTGAATTTGGAAAGTGCTTAAAAACAGATGCGGTCGTCACCCGAACTACGGGGCTCCTTGCTGTAAGATGTTGTTGTTGCTAAAAGTTGACATGGAGTTGATGGGAGACCAGATTAATTCATGAAATTGAAATTCCAGGCTGGTAATTGAGTGCACAGAAACCACAGACAAATTCAGGAAGACCTGGAGGCACCGGTGAATCTGGATGAGTCGTAACCTTGGGGAAGGATTATTTCAATTTGCTTATCCTCATACTATTCCCTCGGCACCAGCTTCTGGACAGAACGGTCGAGGTCGGAAGAGACCTCTGGACATCATCTTGTCCAACCCCTCAAGCAGGGCCACCTACAACTGGTTGCCCAGGACCACGTCCACTGGTTGCAGAGATGTTAGAGAGATGCTGGGGAGATACGCCTAGCCCGTGAGGGCTGATTTACATCTGTAAATGCAGTTTTGCATGTCTGACCCATCTGGTTTTGTATGCACCATCTCAACAGAGATGTTTGTCTCTTTGGTCTCCAGACTAATGTGATTTAGACTCCTGTTCTTTGTTTTCCTCTGGTCCGTTCTCATTAGCAGGCCTCAGGGTTTGGCTTCAGACCTTTTCTCCCGGACATGAGGCCTGAAATATCTTCAGCTGTGCTTGGCTTCTGGTTTCTCCTGAAAAGAGGAGAGCAGCGAGGTCAGCACACGCAAATCTACAGACTCCCAGGTCACCTTTTAGTAGCCCTCCATGAATAAACGCAGCCCCATCCACACCTCCATACTCCTGACTTCAGATGTCTATATTCTTCTCTGAGCAGATACTTGCACTGGTGCTAAACTGGGGATGGGATTATATTTATATCCCCAAAATGTCCTCTACCGATGGCTAAATACTTTGTGACAATCCTGTGACTAATAAGGATGGTCTCCGCGCTCAGGTAGGGGCAGGCTGCCTCTCCTCCAGTCAGACCTTGCAGCAAAGTCAGCGATGTGGGTCAGGGCTGCAGCTCAGCCAGCGCACGTGAGTGCAGGGGAAAGGAGAGATCCGGGAGCAGGAGGAGCCCAATTCCTCCCTGCGGCCACAGCACCCAGCAAAGCCACCCTGGGCATGCTCCCTTCCAGGCGCAGGGATCCCCAAACCCTTGCATCAAGTGTTTCTCAGGGTTTTTCAGGATTATTTATCATGGGAAGCGTGCAGGGGTGCAGAGGGTTAGGCAGAAATTAAGCCATCTGTGCCCAAACCCTGCGTCTTGTCCACGACATGGCAAGCTGGCTTTCTAAACAGCATTGATGCCATGGATGGGAGCAAAGGCAGATTTATTACCTGCCCCCAGCTCACTTCACCTGGAGACAGTTTCGGGGTGACAGAATTAGCATCGCTGATCAGTTATGCAGGCAAGAGGGAGAAGGAGGAGGAAAAAAGACCTGTGGGGTTCACAGCGTGAGCAGCTGTGGCATTTCGCAAGCAGATGTAGCAGAATCACAGGATGGTTGGGGTTGGGGGCACCGCTGGGTCCCTCTGGTCCCAGCCCTGCCCCAGCAGGGCCACCCCGAGCAGGGTGCCCAGCACCACGGCCAGGCAGCTGCTGGAGATCCCCAAGGAGGAGCCCCCAGCACCTCTCTGGGCAGCCCGTGCCAGGGCTCCGGCACCCACACAGTCCCATCAGCTGTCCTGAGCCCTGGGTGAGACCCAAGGGGCACCTCACAGCACCCACCACCCAAAGCCAAGGGACTTCAAAACTGGCCACAAGGGGCTGCAGTCCTCAAGGAAATGTTGGAAACGTCCCAGGAGCTATGGGATGGGGCTAAGGCCAGAAGAGGGCCCCACTTCCAACAGAACTGGTTTCAGGAGGGGTTTTTGTCCCATTGATCCCAGTCTGACATAAGTGGGGTTGGCATGAAGCAGGAACTTACTTGCTCAGGGGCACACCTCGTCCACCATGATGCCACACTGCAAAGATTGTCCCAACAACCCTCAAACTTTGACCAAATGATACGGCAAAGAAAACAAAGAGCAAGGCCTGCTGTTCTCCATCATGAGACGTGTCCTAGGTCAGGTCCTGGCTTGGCCAGCAGGCGGACACCTGGCAGAAGGACCTCCTTCCCTCAGAGCCCATACAGCCAACCCATGAGGAAGAAGTCACTGCTCCCAGTCTCTCCACCAATCCCTTCTCTTCCAGATTTGAGGTAGAAATTCCTGATCCTGTAAGCAGCAGGCCAAAACTGTGCAAGGGAGCATGATGACCTGGTGGAGACGGCCATGGTCCAGTGAGTGGGTCCACCCCTTGTCCCTGTTTTGTTTGCCTGCACAAATGCAGCCAACAAAACCCACTTCAGTCTGCATCCAGTTGCTTGAAGCCTTACATGAGATTTATACGGGACTTCACCTCGTATTAACCCCATGTTCTTCCCAGAAGCTGTGGCAGGGACCCAGAGTTCCTCAGAGGCCAGGATACAGTTCATCAGTGTGTAATTACACGAGCAATTACAGCAGAAAAGCTGAAATAAACCTAAACAGAAGGGCCAGCTCCAACCACAAGCCACTACGTCTTCTCCCTGTCCTTGCACAGTGCATCCGAGATGCAAAAGAAAAGCCTGATGGCTCCAGGAAGTGTAATTAGCTTGCAGTGATGAGTGGGAGACTGGGAGCAATATTACTGCAGCATATATCATCTTTTAAATGAGTCCTGTTTATTTATAACAGGCTCCCATGACCTGTGCCCTGAACTTAAACCCCCTCTCTTTGCTTTCTTATCCACTCATCTCTGAGTTTGTGCATTACTGGGAGAAAAGGAATGTCAGTCTGTTCATTAGCAAGCTCGCTTAGTCCTTAGAAAGTGTGGATTAATGGAGCTGGAAAGGACCCTGAGAGGTTGTTCAGTCCATTTTCCTGCCCTGTGGGAGGAGAAACTACACCTCAGTCGGTGCTGACGGTCTCATCAAGCATCCCGCCTTGATCGCGTGTATCACCTTCTGTCATTTCTGCCCTGGGTTTTCTCTGCCATAGACTGGATGATCCCCTTTGTCCCTGCTTGACCCCCGGCTGTGTGTGCCCCGGTGACCCCCTCGGTCCCTTAGCTTCAGCTTTGCAGCCCAGGACGATGTCCATGACAGAGAGAGACTGGTAGCAGGATTCTTCATCAACCTCCACGTCCTGGTGCCGTCTTCTGGAAAATCCCCCTTTCCCAAACAGACCCGTTTTCTTAGTCCGCCTTCTCCACTTGCACGTGTACGAGGGTTGTTAGGGTCAGTGGGACTCATCCTGGCCAAACCGATGCCCACAGCCAGACAGATGACCGGCGGCAGAGCACAAGCACAGCTCTGAGCCTGCCTGCAGCTTTACACTGGCGCTGGCACTGTCTCTCTCACACAGCCAAAACTAAGTCAACTCTTTACTTATGCCCATTTCTCAAAAAAAAAAAAAAAAAAAAAAAAGGATGATTTCCTATGGAATGTGCTTAAATATATGGTTAATGTATTATCTTGAAGCAAGCACCTACAGCAAGGCAGCCCCTTCAGCGCACAGAGACCTCCCAGTGCCAAGCCAGGGGTCTCTGAGCAGACAGGACCAGGCAGGATGGGTCCTCAGCAGCACAGGGGGAAAGGCAATCTGCCCCGTGCTCAGCCTGCCCTGTGCAAGGGATGCAGGGACAGCCGGGGGTCAGTCTCTGCCATAAACTATGCAAATACTCTATAATTAGGTGCAGTTTCCTGCTGGAGCGTGGTTGTTGCTGTTCTGATGGCCCGAGCCAGATCTTGGTGCTGAAGTTCCCACCAAGCCTGTGCTGCTGCAGACAGGAGTGGTCCTCAGCATGCCGTTCCCACCTTGCAATGGCCAAGCTGACCCCAACACCAGCCCTTCTCCAAGGCAGAGCACATTTCACCATGCTGTGGCTTGGGAAACGGGTGCCAAAGGCTTTTTGGGGTAGAAAATGCCCAGTTCCTTGCCATACCTTCCTTCAACCTGCTGCACCTCCCTGGGAGGCAAGTCCTGCTGAGGTGGCAGGTTCCTTGGGGCAGGACTGGAGACTGGGAAAGGGTTTCTTACTAGAGAGCTTATTCAAGATGAGGAAATCCTTGATCTCCATCTATTTATAAAAGCAGCTCAGAGAAATACCTGCTGGGGTGAGTTTAGGTGGCATGATCCTACCTTGCAGCAAAGGCTTGGAAGCGCGGGAGATTTCCTTCTATCCCTTTGATTCTGTGGTCATTCCCAGATCCAAAACAGCACTGGCAGCACAAACCTGACCATGAGCCCTTCCTGCTGCTGGCCTTGGCCTTAATCCCTGCACTACCCATAAGGTGCAGGAAAGGTTTGCAGGAAGGTCGGTGCCATGCTTGGCTGGGCCTGTGGTGATCACAGGGCTGGAAGGAGAGGTTGGAGTCCTCAGGCTCTGTCTGACGGCTCGCCTTGCGTCCAGTAACACCTCATGCTCATTGCCCCGATGGTCCTTCCCACTGATATCATGGAGTGGGATTCCCACCAGTGAAAAAAGGGAGACTTCAGGCTGGAAAGGAGTCCCTCAAGCAGACCCTGGCCAAGCTACTGCAGCAATCCCTTCCCATAAGCCCAGCCACGAGCTGCACATGCAAAATGGCTTCTTTAACAGCATCCCAGCTTCTGGTTTGCATGCCAAGGTGGGGGTCCCCCTGCCCTCCATACACAGACTCCCATCTCCAGCCCACCCAGCTGATGGCACCAGGTCCACGGCACTCACACGAAGGGCTCTCTCCATGGCTCTAAAGGGAGAGCAAGGCAGGGGAGACCAGTGGGGCTGTCCTGCCTTCTGCTTTGCCTCTCCTTTTAAATAAAACATCTCCAGCCTAACTCTGGAGCCCCTGAATTAGGGCTGGGGGAGCTGAGGTGGTTTGCAGGTACTACTGTTTGCCGCAGCTCAGGCTGTCTGGTTTTCTGGGAGCAATATATGGAGTTAAACTTGAAGCCTGCTGCCTCTGACCTCAAAACCATGAAGTATTAGTGTGCCTGTTTTGACTGGGGCCTACAGTTTCAAGAAATGAGCATTTGATGCACACAGGCCTCCTGGAAATCACTGAAATCATTTGCAGTCTCTTCATGAAAAGCTCTTTCAGCAGAGCCCGCTCTGACACCGAACTGCTCTTTGCTAGCAGGGGTTGCTCTTTGCTGCCTGTAGGTAAATGTGTGCAGCCAGCCCCTCATTTTCTACATCCCCACACATACAAACTCAGCCTTTTGTCCGCCTGAGATGAAGTCTGGCTTTCTCCTAGTAGCCGGGACTCTTTGATTTTCTCCCTCTGACCTGCAGACCCACCAACATTGTGGCTGAGGAGGTCCCAAAGGACAACACAAAGAAGACCCTTTGCCTTCTCCTGGCTCCTCGCATGGCCTCCACCCTGTACAAGCTGGGTTGAAGATCCCTTGGACAGACCCAGACCCCTTTCCCTGCCAGACTGTAACACGGGCAGCCACTCTGTCAAACCACCCCATGCGTTCAAAGCCGTCCTGACCCTCCCCTGATGTTCCCCTTCCCCAGGCTCCCCAGCCATCCCTCCCCCTCCTCCCTCAGTGATCGGCTCAAGCCAGAGCAAAACCACAGGAAGGGAAAGAAAATGTGTTCCCAACTCCAGCCCAACCCACGGGGAAACGGTCTGGGGAGCTAATTATAGCCTAATGCACCAGAGCCATCAATAATTCACCAAGTTCTGAAACTGAGCTGGAGACGAGACACAGGACAGCGCTTGCTCAGATGCTGAAGCACCCAATGCTGCTCTGTCCCCAGGGTCAGGGTGGCCTAGTGGTGGGTGCACACATGGGGCATAACGCTGTCACCCATGCATTTCAAGGGGCAGACACCAAACTCAGGCTCCCCATCCTTTATCCTGCTTCACCAACAAAGCTGGTAGGATCCTGCTTCCCTCCAGGCTTCAAGACACCAGGCTTCAGCTTGCTGCTAGAATTCCCCTTGCAAGGCAGACACCAGTCTCATTTATCACCTCTGCCCACACTCAGCCCTGTGCTCTTCCCCACGCTGAGTAAGGTTTTGAACTTGCTTGAACAGGATTTTATTTGCAAGGTTGGGGTTATGGTATCCGTACAGCACTGCGCATTTTCTGGCACTAGAAATACTCCAGTCATCATCTTTGAGATGCTGGGATGAGGTTGTCACATCCTATAAATTCAGAGGGAGCGGGGATAAGGAAAAATGGAAGGTAAAAGCCTTAAGATGAGGTTAACATGACAGTGCAGGGGGCATCTCTTGTTAAATTAGGGATTCAGCCCATCTGTGGATGCATTTCTCATCAGCTGAGCTGCTGGAAGGACACATGCCTGCCCCATCACAGCTTCAGCAAACCAGGGCGCTTGCATTTGCTAAGGCAGGTGAATCCACGCAGTTCTGATGTCAGCCCACCCTCAAAACATGGCCCAAGTGTCTCCTGCCTGTCTCCTGCAGACACCACCCACGCACACCTGGAGGAGCGCTCGACGCAGCCGGTTGGTGTGCTCCTGTGTGGTCCCACGGCCACACGCGTGCACTGGTGTGCACACAGCCTGGGCACGCCACCACGTGCTCACGCACACGTGTACAGCAAGGTGTCCGGGTATGCAGGAGGTATTTAGGGGTGGCTGACTTCAGGTTCCTAACACACAGGAGAGGAGGCAAAGAGAAATCCCACCTGGAGCACGTGCCATTCGCAGCGCTCAGCACGATTACTGTTCAGGGTGAATCTCCCGTGTGGTTTAAAACAGCTATCCCCTGGGGCGCTGGTCCTTTGTGCTGACTATGCTGGGATGCGTCTCCAAAAATTAGGGCCCTGAGGGGCTTGATTTGCTGGGCTTGCTCCACAAATGCATCTGGGACCAGCTCCAAAGTGGCGGTGGTGGCTGTGTAGTCCTGGCTGGGTCCCCAGCAGCACTCAGCTGAGGTTCTGGCTCCCTCTCCTGACATCTTTCTCTGGTTCAAACCTCCTCCCAAAAGCTGATCGGGAGGGCACAGGAGTTGCTCATCACCCATCAGTGGTGGGCCACAGACAAGAATCAAACCGCTGAGCAGCTTGGGCATCCCTCAAAACCCAGGTAGGTGGTGGCTCACCCACAGAAAACTTAGGAGGAAGAATCAGGTGCAATGTGCTTGGGCAAAGCTTTTTCCAGAAAATAATAAGCATGCTGAGCTGAACAAAAGCACCCCCAGCACCACGCCAAGCATGGCCGCTGGCAGTTGCATGCAGGAGATACGTCTTTCCAGCCCTATGGTGAGTTTTCTCCGCACCCAGCTCTTTGCAGCACATTGGGATTTGCACATGGGAGAGCTCCTCTTGCTTCTCCAAGCCCCGTTGGCCAGTTGCCTCTCCTGAGGCTGGTTTTACAGGCCCCTGACCCCCACCAAAATCCACGGCATGGCCTCCATGGGCCAGGCCACCTACGGCTCATCGCTGGGACCTCCACGTTGAGAAAGGTGAAACCAGGTCTGCTGCAGCAGGTCCGAGCTGCAGAAGGGAGCATCCCTGAGCCAAACCTGCAGAGTGAGCAGTGAGGTGGCCGTGGTGTCCCTGAAGGAGGTTTAAGTGAGAGCCGATGCTATCATGAATATGAATACAGTCGAGCAGGTGTTAGGAGACCACAAAAGCAGGAAAAGCCTCCTGGAAAGCAAGACTAATGCTGCTTGCAAGGCTGTGCTTGGTCCCCCTCCCGAGAGAGCCTGTCCCCCATGGGGTGCCAGCAGCACAGGGACTCAGCATGGGGCTGAGCCCCGCAGCCTCCATCTCCTGGATGTCCCCTGCCCTGCTCCAGCTCCTCTGCAGGGCTCCCACCAGTAGATGGCAAGACAAGCCCACGTTTTGGGGTGAGAGCAGCCCTGAGCCCCAGGGAAAGAGGCCTGTGCCAGGAAGGGACTTCTCCAGAGTCTAATATGGGGTTCAGCATCTCCGTTTTGCTCCTTGCAGCTGCCTCTGTCCCAGGCTGGCCATTTTTTCTTATCTCTAGCCCTCTGTGCAGCTTGGCTGAAATGAACCACGGGATGCAATTATTGTTGGGGGAGTGCTGACAGGCACACAGACAGACAGTCACACAGATAATGTCTCTTTCCCTTAGGAAGCAGACTAAAAAGAAAATGCCTATGGCGTGGGAGCTTGGGGATGAGAGGAGCATGGGGAATGGCCAGATTTTGAGCTCTTTAAAAAATAACCAAAAAAGCAATGCTGGCCCATCCAAACCCTCTTGCGGGTCACCTGGCTGCATTCCCTGCCTGAATCTGGGCTTTATGGAAGAGATTTGGTTCATATCACTGTCCCCTAAGGGTACCTGGGCACTCTGGGGGCTGCAAGAGCTGCAGCATGACCAGGGCTCCCCAAGTTATCACCATGCATGGGGATGTTATCAGAGACCCAGGTGTAACCTTGCCAGCATGTGGAAGCGAGTGACTGAGATGGGCTGGAGAAAAAGGGGGAAAAAAAGCAGTTTAAAGCAAAATGCGTCATGGTGCAGAGTAGCTGCACTGCTCATGTGGTAGAGTAATGCCAAATTCACCCTGAAATGGCAATCCCAGCTGGACAGGGAGAGGATGTGGCAATACAAACCAGCTTATTGTGGCTTCTGGTGGCACGGCAGCTGGCTGCAACAGGAAGGGCTTTGGAAATTGGTGTGCGAGCAGCTCGTGCCCTGAGCTATCTACTTGCCAGCTCAGGGGAAAAAAAAAAAAAAAAAAAACCACCATCATGGAGAAGTATGGGCCAGAGCAATGAGCAGAAACATCTTGGTAGTATCTGCAAAGTGTCAGGAGAGTCGAGGCTTCAGCTTCCCAAAGTGGATGCAGCACCAACGTCACCACCGGTGTGAGTGACACTCCTCGCTGCATTGTTGTCACTTCACTCAGAGGGCTTACGTAGAGCCCTTCTTCCAAAATATGTTGTCTGGCCCTGAACTGGGAGGGAGTACTTTTAAGAAAGAAAATGATCCCTGCAGGTTTGTACTTATGAAAACCCTGCTTGTTGGTAAGTAAAAAAGACTGAATATATTTTTATTTAAGTTACAATTTTTAAGGTGTATATATAAAGCCAGCAAATTGAAGAGGCAAAAAAAAAAAAAAAATCAAACTCAAACTTCACCATCATTAACAAATTTTTTCCCTGGCACATTCCTTTGATGGTGGGAGTGGGATGAAATTCAGAAAAATCTTCCCAGCTAAAGCTGAATCCAACCATGTTGACCTCGTTTTGCAGTCCCTGCAGAGGAGAGAGGATGGAGGACACCACCAGCACCCCGGCTGGTACATGTGGTGGAGCTGGGATGCAGCGTGTGGCCGTTTTTTTCGGAAGGATGGCTGGCAGAGAGTTCAGATCACCCCATCACACCAGTCACCCAAGGCTCAGAAACCCCCAGGGAAGGTCTCAAATCCTCGTGTTCTGTCTAGACAGCGTTTGTAGGGAAATCCAAAGCGCCAGGACAGGGACCAACAGCCAGATTTCACGTCCTCCCAATTCCTCGCCTTCTCCTCTGGGTTCCTTTTTGCGTGGCCGTTTCAGGATGCCCCAATGTCCAGGCTACATGGGACCTTCATAACTTCTCCTCTTGGTCTCTTTAGGTGCTCCACAGACTATTGAATGCTTTAGGGAGAGGGACACAGGAAGGATGGAAGAAGATCCCTGTTGGGACAAGCAGCAGGAAGATTTTGGTTGCTGTGCTTCTGCCAAAAGAGGTGGCAGTCAGATGCACACCAGGGTCACCCCCAGGTTTCACGGCTGAGCCCCAGAGGGAGCATGGCCAGCCAAGAGAGATCCAGCGGTGGTGGGTCGCAGCCTCCAGCAATCAGCTGAGGGGCTGCGGAATGGGATCACTGCAGAATGATTTTCCAAAATACCCTCACCCCACCGTCCTTAGGCTCCCAGATCGATGATGTTTTTTCCCTCCTGTGCACTGCCCAGCTGCCCTTCCCTATCACACCCCCCTCACCACAGTGGCTGTAGCTCTGTTGCAACCTCTGGAGAGTCAAAAACCCTCCAAACCAACCCAGAGCCTTGCATAGATGCGTTGCCTGGACCCTACCATGGTGTGTCCCCAAGAACCGAGGTACAACCGTGCAACGTGGATATGGGTGGCCCATTCTTTGGCCAGCCAAGGACCCATGGGGTCACCAGCAGGGATGCATGCCTGGGGATGGACGGGAAATGTCCCTGCCCTCCCTCAGAAAGGCTCAGCGTTATCAAGGGCAAACGGCCCAGCTGCTGTTGCCAGGCGGAGAGGCTGGAGGTGGAAAATCTGCTCCTGGCACTGCTTCCCAGGACCTGCTGCCAACAGAGCAAATACCCCCGGGCAGCCACAGGTCATCGGCAGCTCAAACATCTGCTCTAGCATCTGTGGCGTGTCTCGAGTGAGACCTTTTTGCTCCCTTGCGATGACTGGGGCAGTTTTTCCACCCAGCAAGGCTGAGAGTCAGACGGATGAAGACATAAAGGTGTTACTGCTTTCTTGGAAGCTGCCCTGGGTCAAGCCGATCCTCTGCTCGGTGTCATCATGAAGGCTTTGCAAGTCCTCTGCTGTTAATGGAGGAAGCAATAACCACGGACAAGGGCTGAAAAAGGTGGTGCCATGGTGCAAACCAAAGGCTGAACCTCTGCCACTGGGGGTGCGGAGCTGACGGCCACAGAGAAGCGTGGACAAGCAATTCAATGGAGTGTTGCGGGACACATCGAGTCCCCAGTGAGCACTGGGTCCTGGCAAGAGCCTAGATTTTGCCCATTTTCTCCCCATGTGCTGGATACAAACCGCTCCGACCCCCACTATCTTGTTCAAGTGGTAGCAGCTCCTCCAGGGAGGCTGCTGTGCAGTCTGGTGGGGAAACTGAGGCAAGTGATGCTAACCAAAGCAGACCACAGAAAGGAGGACCTTGGGGAATGGTTCAGCCCCTGCCAAGCCCTGCATTAGGACACCCCGCTGCCCACCACACAACCAGCACACGATTCACCTCCATCCATCAGCAGAGATACTGGCCACAAGATCAGCTGTCCTGGGCTTGGACCAGCAGGATCTGCACCTCATCGGCTCCTTCTCGTACCTTCAGCACTGACAAAGATGGCTGATCGAGGATTTTTTAGATGTAGATATATAGAGATGCAAGGTTTCATACCACGTCCAAGTGGGGAAGACTTTGCAGGAGGAATTATGGCTGTTCCCAGTTTCCAAGGTACGTTTGGCTTCAACAGGGCCAGCTGTGATACATATTGGTGCAACCTCAAACCTGCATAGTGTACACATAGACAGAAATAAGAAGTAGATGTGAAGGGAGGAGAGAGAAGGTAAAAAAAAAAAAAAAGAGTAATTGGAAAATTAGGAAATTGCTTATTTATTGTCCTTCCCTCCCTTCGCATTCTGCAAAGGTAAATGAGACAGGGAAGAGCATGGAGGGATGTGTGGATGGGCATGAGGATGCTTGACTCAGGCAGAGGGAAGGGGCAGCCATTAGCAAAAGGATCGGATTTTATTTCTTTAAAAATTCATGAGAAGTTTATTTCAAGAAAAGAGTCGTGACAAACAATGGAATGAGGTCAGTATGATCATTTTTCCAGGATTAGTCCAGCCTGGCTTTGTATGGAAATGAACCCCATCCATATCTGGGTCTGTCCCTCTGTGTGCTATTTCTCCCTTCTCCCAGTCAGAAGATGCAGAAATACTACATTGCCACAGGTCCATGTAAACCAGGCAAGGAGGTATGGGATAAAAGAATTTGTGAGCTAGGGAAAGGGGCTGCCCTTTCAGCCCAATCCTTCATCAGACGCCAGAGAATCAACCCACAGGAGAGACACTGAATACCTCCACTCCAGAAGCATTTATTAGACAACCACATCGATCAACTGCAAGGCACAAATCCATACTAAACCAGGCTTCCGTAGTGCTGGAGCTCAATAAACCACTTATTCCATGAAACGGCACCCTTGGGGTGGTGTTTCTACGTAACCAAACACGCTCAGGCCCTCTGTGATGAGCTCCCTATAAGATGCTCTACAGAAAATGTCATTTTAGCAGTTTATCACAATTTAGGAAATGTTGGCAAGTGATATCTAAGAAATTACATTGTAATTGCTGTATTTACCAACAGGATATACAAATATTGTGGCAGCTACAGAATGAAAAATAGTGAGTCCACTGAATTAAGCAAGATAAAAATATAAACAATGATTATAAGTAAAACAATAAAAATATTAAATCCCTGTTTTTTCTTAATTAATTAGAGATTTTTGAGCTCATATGATTCATATTCATTTTCAAAAGCTTTTTTTTCCTTGAAATTATAAGGGATTGTTTCTAAAGCTCAGCTGAGAGTCTCTCAGAACCACGAGACTCCAAGAGGCAGGGCTTTAAAAATGCACCAAATCTCATGGATGTTGGGCTTCAGATCCAAAGAACTGGCAGTGCCAGTTGAAGGGGAAGTGGCCAGTTGGTGGACGAACTCTGGACTTTGCTTTGTCTCCTCTGACGTTGGTTTCGCAACAGTTCTGCTGATGACGGGTTTTTACCCTGGCATTACTGAAAGGCCAGATAGATTAAGGACTTATTGCGCCAGAAGGGTAAGGAGAGATCATCCTTGCAACAATGCTCCTTTCTTGCCAAACAATGATCGGCTCACTGGTGTCCTTGGAGCTGCGCTCTGACGTCCCCTGCCAAGAACCTCCTCTATTGAAGATCGGCCTAAAGGTCATCCCACCCATCCGTCAACATGCTGTGACCTCACCGCAGCAGCGAAATGCCTGGGGAAGCATTTATCCTGCTGGGAACGTGGTCCTAGCCCTTTCCCCCTGATGAGGAGGGGGCTGTGGAGGTCCACAGGACTGGGAGCAAACGCAGGGAAGTGCATCAAAGCCATGGATCCAAGGACATCCACCACCACTGCACAGGCTGGGAGCTAACGCACATCAAGGGTCTTGTTTGCTGCTCTGGGAAAGTTTGACTGAGAAACCTGAGCTTACGTCTGTGCTAAGAAATAACCCCTCCTGTGGCCATTTTCCATTCAGGTTTCCCTAAACCTTCAGAAGTGCTGATGTGATGTATAGGGATGTCTTTGACACGTCCAGGTCTATCTGCCTCCAACCACAACTCCCAGTCCATTTTCCTTTCCTTTACCACCTGTCCATATCCACCTCTCATCACCCAGTAAGACTTAAACACTTGGGCCGGAATGAGCCTTCCGTATGGTTGAGGCTGGAGGCACCGCTGGGTCCCTCTGGTCCCACCCCTGCTTCAGCAGGACCACCCTGAGCAGGGTGCCCAGCACCATGTCCAGGCAGCTGTTGGAGATCCCCAAGGAGGAGACTCCACAAGTTCTCTCCAGCCTGACTGCATAGCGGTGTGGGGATTGTTCTTTATTTAAAGACCAGAGAGACTACTGTAATGCAAAGAAATAAGAAAACTTTCAAGCACTGGCATCTGTAAGGGGTTTCTGCTTTTCCTGGCACTTAGATGAGGTCTGCCCAAGCAGCCTGGGAAGACGTGCCAGCTAGAGAAATCAGCATTTCTGTGCTGGGGAAATGCCTTCTGGATTGGAACAGGAACGGAATTTACCACCAACTGAAATCCTCTGAGATGAAGCACATTTCAAGATAAAAGGCTGCTCTGGAAAAATAACACTGAATGGCCTGTTCTAGTAAAGTCTATATGAGAAGTTTCTGACCACTCAAAAAATGTCGTTTATAGGAAATTATATATTTCCCACATTAAATGTCACCAAAACCAGCACTTTTCCTTTAAGTTGGCACTTTCAGCTAGAGAAAGATTGAACAGTGAATGCCTGCAGCAGCTCCCAGGAAGATCCTGGTGGGCTCTCAGACTGGTCGAAGCCTCTCACAGCACCGTTGGAAGGACGTGAGATAAATGAGGTGGGACCACACTTTAAAGGATGGCCAGTGTGTAAACACCAAACAGTTTGTAGGACTTTGTTCTGCAGGATATCAGAGCTCTACTGACCTGCTGTCAGAGGTCAGAAGAAATATTATCTAGCACTTCTGATCGTTTCTGCTGTGGGGACCCAATTTGTGAGAGGGCAAGAGGGCAGCACAGTGTGCAGATGGCATTGAGCTTTTTTTTTTTTTTTTTTTGGCAAGAAGATGAAATCCCCTCAAAGCTGAACATTAACTTGTGCACTGCACCTTTTTCTCAGGAGCTTCAATTTGCTCCTCAAGGAGACTGCAGAAATCTCCTGAAGGTTATGAAACGCATAAAAGCAAACTCTGGGTCAAGATGTACAGTGGTTGTACTGGACAACCACTCCAGCTCAGCATCAGTGCTGAACAGGATCTCAGTTTTACCGAACTGCTATTCCTTTGGCTTGACTCCTCAAAAATGCATAGATAATCACAGCCAGCTTGAAGGAAAACACCCTAAATTGTTCCCAATTGCTGTATCAGCTGCAGGAAGAAAATTTCTGGCTGAGCAATGCCTGCTCCAGATGTAAGGTCCACAGTGGTGCTGCTGAACTACAAATGCCTTTCGAATAGGCCCTGTCTCCACTGGAAAGGTCAACCATGTGAGCCAACTCCCGTCACTGCAGTATGAAGTTACGATGATCTTTAGACATCCACTTTTATTCCAAAAGTTGGCCCTCACTTGAAGAGCTAGGTAGCATTTCTGTACACTGTGATCCAGCGCGACATAAATGAAGCACCTAGGACGGAGAGCAACCACCCAAAGGGCATGCGCAAGCACACCCCTCCACACAACCCCTCTGCTCCATCATGCCGCGAGCACTCAGACCTGCGACGATTTTGAACTCACGTACAATTATGGTATGAAGCCGAAAATAGTCTGAAGAGCACTTGTCTGGTCCACGCCTCCAGGAGAAGGGCAAAGGTTTCACAGCTCGAGTGAACGTTCATCTAAAATAGAAACAACCTGCCCTGGGTATGCCAGCAAAGCCCCCTCGCTGCCTGAAGCATGCAGAAGCATGAATGGGGGCTGCAACGTCGGCATCCCAGCCCCGCGGGTCCACGTGGTGCCCTCTGGCTAACCTCGACCTCGGCTCCTTCTTCTCTCTGTGTTGCTGGGCCTGGCTTCTCCTCCCTGGGGGCATGCAGAGCCTGCCACAGATGGTATGTTGGTGCCTGCCACCGTCCCGAGGGGCTAAAGGAGGCACTTTCCACAAGCACAAAGAGGTTAATCACACGCAGCCCTCGCGCCGTTTCTCGGAGGGAAGAAGGTTCCTGCTTTTTTATGCCTCTCTAATATCTTCGGCAGCGAAGAGTAGAAAGCAGCTGCATTTGTACAGACTGAAGCAAAGAATTAAGTTTAACATTTTAGGAATTAATCATTGTAACAGGACCCCGACCCAGACAGGATTTGCAATTGTATCCCAGACTCAGATGGTGACTTGCAGCACGACAGACAGACCCTTTCCTGAGCTGTGACAGCGGGCTCCGTTTCAAATTCAGTAGTCTGGGCATTAATAGCACATTGCCGCAGAAGCATGTAGTTCAGTACTGACTTCAAAATCTGTGGGAAGCTGGACAACACGCTCCATCAGCGCTCACACCTTGAGAAGGCGCAGAGCTCCTTCGTTAAATATTTAACACGTATCCACCAAGCACCATGGTGTCGGCATTGGTTCAACTCTGTGTTCCCTCTTAAATGGGAACAGAGAAGCGAGGACACCAGTCAATGGCTGACTCCAAGGCAAAGCAGCCAGAAGTAAATCTGAGAATTAAAAGCAAAAAGGTTAGGTGGCTTTTGTTTTTGCTGCATGAGTGTGATTGCAGGGTCAAGTATTCCCCAAATCTCCAAAGAACAGAATGGAGTGAAAATGATAATAATGGAATCGTCTTTTTTACAGGACCTAAAGGGTAACAGCGATCCTCTCCCCAGCTACAGCAGCTTTGGATGAAGCACCATCACCTATAGCATTTATAGAAACTAAACCGTGCATGTGTAAGTGATTCAAACTAATTATCAAAATGAAGCAGCTGGAAATATCATGGTTGCTGTAACACCCTCACCTGTTCTGCAAGAATCCTAACGGTTGCATTAATCATTGAATTATGGGCATGGAGGAATTCCTCCACAAGAAATTCCCATCATTAGGAAGCTGAGGTGTAGGAGGAGGGAAAGGACTTGTGTAACCTGACAGGAGTGTTCATGCATCGATTAACGAGGCAGGGTAGGTCCACGGTAAGTTATTAGGAGTGCACCCTGGAATACGTCCCTCATTCTCACTCACGTCTGCCCAAACCTCCCCCAGTGACCAACCTCACTGGCTGTGCAACAGCTGCAGTAAAGGCCTCCACAGAAGCAGAAGTGAGGACCCTATGATCTAAAGCATGTGGTTTTTAAAGCTACCTCCATCAGAACAACATTGCTCTTTTCTTGTAATTTCGAAGCTACACTGATATAACGAGGGCCAGAAACACGGCTGAACACAGACCGGCTAGCTTCTCATGTTCTACGCAAGGGCTAGGAAATGTAGAAGTGACAGAGGAATATTTGGAACCCAGTACTTTCTGGACTGCTGCCACCTACAAGCACAGTCTGCACAACTGCCTAGCGGCTCACTGATGATTAAAGGGTAACCATGTTGTATCTGCTTGTGAGCAACTGTCCACTACCCAGAGGGACTGGAACTATCAGCAGAAAGGTAAGCGTACATACAAACGTTTTAAAGTCACTGCACAGACTGCCAGGGACAGGGGTGAATCTTTCTTTGCTTCAAATCACGCATCACTTCTGCAGCGAAAGAAAAGGCTTCAGCACTAAACAGCATCCTTCTGCACATGGACCATGGCTCTTGCATGCTCTAACCAAGGATGACAAAACCAAGACACATCTGCATAGAATTTTATTAAAGTAGGCATCATCCACAACTTGCAATATTTGAAAAAAATATTCTTAACATCTTTTTTTTTCCTGAATAGGTCACGTAACAGCTGCAACGCTCAAATGTCACAAGACAGGTCTCTGCCCAGAAGTCAAACTTCAAAGTGGTAGAAAAAGGTGTACACTTTGTACCACATCAGATTGGTTTAACACAGAAAATACTGTAACATAGTTACAGTGGAAGTTACAGGGAAGATATGGAAAAGCAAAACAAAACAAAAACAAACAAAAAACAGGCATCATTGGTCACAGGTTGCAAACCAGAATTTCAAACAGGACTCAGACCATGGAGACATACCTAATTACATTCCTTAACCATCGCCACACCGTTACCTGCGAGCTGTCTACTGCAATATGGTTTATTTCAGATTTTGCAAAATAGAAGTTTCTTAAACTCCTGCTCCTAAATAAGTCGGCAACTTTTGGCAGACAACAAACCTTGTTTAAAATGCCATAGGCTTGATATTCACCTGCACTGCAACACTTTATCCAAAGCTTTCCTGCAATGCCACAACCAAAGACAGTTTGTTTCAGAAGATTTTTGCTCTTTGCTTTTGTTATTATTAACTAGAGCTTTGAACAAGGGTGAAGGGAGTAGACCCCATGACTTTCTTTGAATTAAAGAAATGGTCTCAGACCCATCAACAACTCTTTGCATTATTTTACACTGGTCTCATGGAATGGAGGCAATGAGAAGTTCCCAGGGTCTGAATTACAAGAGACTGGAATGGACAAGACATTTTAAATTTCATTAAAGCCCTTCATCTGACGGCTCAGTGTAACAGTTTACTAGGAGATAATCCTGTTTTGGCAGGGCAGAGGACAAAACCTGAGCTAGTCTTTTCTTGCATGATATGAATAAGACCAACTTTGCCGGCCCATTGGGCCAAACATTACACTTGAACAATGTGATAGTTACAACAGCATCCAAAGTTTAAAAATTCATCTTTTTCAGAAACGTAAACATTATAAAAAAGGGTTAAACAACAGGCCACAATCCTAGAGCTTTTTGAGCTTAAATACCTGGTAAATGCCTACTTTGCCAACAGATGATACAATAAGATACCAACAAAATCAAGAGAGAGAAGTTTAACAACTGTTTAAAATTACTGGGTTTCACCACAGAATCTTTGTTTGAAGATTACTTTCATGAGAAAACATATTCCCTGCAGCACATAGAGTCCCTCACAAAGAGAAATCAGGTCATGTCAGCTAGTCACTTACTGAAGAAACACTGCAGGGTTACAGAGAGTAGCAAACTCACAACTACCAAAGCATTGTCACAGAAAACAGAGTGAACGATGCAGGCAAGAAAATACTTGAACATGATACCTACATGGGCCATTGGAGTATACAAGACAAAAAGGATGGAGAGCTTCATATAGAGAATTTCCAGTCATTTTGAAAATGAAAGATTTTTTCTTTGAAAAATAAATATAATCATAGTTCCCAGATGTTTTCCCTCAAGGTATGCTATTGCTATTGGCATGCTATGAGCCAATGGCTCAGATTCACATCCACGGAGACTAGTATTTTACCTAAAATGGCTTTCCTGTCTCTCCAGTCTGTCATTTCCCATTTTCTAAGTCTCCTAAGTAGCTTTTGGACAGGCACATCTTCTCTACATGCATCTACTAAGATTCCCTTGTTAATCCCAGAATCTCCTGTGCATGAAACTCAATGAGCAGAACAGGCCTTAACTGTAGCTAGGAGATGGTTTCAGGCTCTGGATTCCTCTCTAAAGAACAGAAGTGTATGACAGTTACACATAAATAGCATCTACAAATGCACACGCAGTGCACTTGGAAAAAGCAGCGAAGATGAACAGATTTCAAAGGCTGACTTGACTCTAATGCAAGTCTCCATCCTCAGCCCACCTTTAAGACTTGCTCAAGGCAGTATGTCATCATGGTAGCATGGCAAACAACTGAAATAACCAAAACTACTGCTAATTAACAATAACCCCATTCCTGGGCATTGTCTTCTTGAAATATACACTGGATTCACATAAACATAACAGCTTTCTGGATTTCAAGATCTACCTCTGAGGTTAAACCGAAGGCAGCAGCGTTTTCAAACAACAGGAAGAGCTTAGCTTGTAAACCCTGTTACTTTTAAAGCATAATGAGAATTCAAGTCCTATTCCCCTTCACATTTATAGGCATTATAAGAATAATGTTACTATGCTCTAGGTACAGAAAAGTGTATGTTTATACAGCACTATATATATATGATATAGATATATATAAATATATGAACTACTAACCAAAGTTTGATTTCAAACTAGAATTGCAACAACCCCTGCCTGCAATTTGGAAACATGAAGTAGCTCTTCCCTCTTCTGTAAGCAGAGAAGAAAGGCTCATATCTTACTACAATCTAATAACCTCCACTAAGGAAATTAAAACGTATTGTTATGTTAACTCTGTGGGATCTGCCTGAAACACCACATTTGACAATATTGCCCCATGTTGTTTGCCAAATAAGAGCCAGGCAGCAAGAATGGTTGGAGATTAAACAGCCAGGAGAATATGCTTTTTGTTCTTAGTTATTTAAATGGGAAAGTTCAAGAATTCTGTGTTTGTCATAGGTGCTGTGCTTGGAGACAGCACTTAATGGTGTCATTTATCTAACAGGACATTACAGCTACAGTATGTTTCTGCCCAACACCACTGCTACTTATGAAGACTAATAATTGACATGCTTTAAGACTTATAAATTATAAACTAATTTAGCCATTTCTTCCTGGTCCTCTGTGGAAATCTGGAAACATCTGACAAAATATTTCAGTTAGCTTGAGCAATCCTGGAATCAGACCCAAGGAAGCTAAACATTGTAGACACCAACTCAGGAAGGTCATAATCGTGTTTCCATCCCCAATCCCTCCGGGCATTGCTGTCATCAAAGTTCATTGGCCAGCTGTCAGCTGCAGAGAAAAGAAAGAGAGAAACAAGGAGAATGAGGTTTAGGAAAAATCTCTTCAAACTTCAAGTTGTATCATCACTAGCCATTTGAACTACTACAGCTGAATTTCAGACTGTAAGACTTGAACTGTACAGCAGCAATTTCCAAATGTCTAAAAACAAAAACATTGCTGCGTGTCAAGGACAAAGCAATCTAATGCTTTCCTTTACCCACTGCCAAAAAAGGCGATACGAACCTATGGCCTGCCTGACTGCATCCACGTTGTAGGTCACCTGAAGTTCAGGAACGTGCTTCCGCACCTCTTGCACCAGCTCTTCAGGAGTGAAGCTCATGGCACTGATGTTGTACGTCCTCATGCTCAGTGCCTCTGCGGGAGCCTCCATGACCTCTAGAGTTGCTTTCAGACAGTCGTCAATATACATCATAGGGAGACGGGTGTCTGGCTTCAGGTTGCATTGAAATTTGCTGGTCTTTATGGCATCATGGAAAATCTGGACAGCGTAATCTGTAGAAAAGTACAGTGGATGTACATGCTCATTTGCCTCAATCCATTGTTCACTTCATGACAGTCAACAGTCCTCAGATCACCTCCAAACTCTCCTGTCTGAAATCTAGCAGAACTGTGTATGATTCACACTGTACAGCAGGAGAGTGAGAAGCCATCCCAAACCAGCATTTGCACATTGCAGCAAGACAGCAGAGCTGAAAATATTTTGTAAAGGAAATGGTCTCAATGAGCGTAACTAAGCCAAACTCCCTCAACAGCATTTAAAGACTACAGAAGTACACCCTAGGTTGCAGTGGACAAAAATATTGTCGTAACATTCAGTTGAAACAGAATCTCTACACTGATGCTCTATACTGTTGCGGTATAAATTCTACAAACAGGTTAAAAATGACTGCATTGGCTTACGTTTTTGCTGTTCTTGCCCGCAACACTGAGAAATACACATGAGCCACTTACCAGTTGTTCCCCCGCCAGGCTGAGAGTCAGCAGATATAATACCTGGATACCTCAGGCAGCGGAAGTCTAGGCCATATCGGTAATGGTAGTACTACAGAGGGAGGAGAGAAACAGTTTTACATGGCAAGGGTAGGCCATACAACTCATTGTTTCCACAGGAACACACTCCCAGAGGATGAACCTTCATTCTATAACCTTCCCATGACAGGGAAGGAGGAAAAGGAATTACTGAACAGTCAGCATTCTCTGTCAGGTAGCTGATCTTTCTGCTTGTCCTTTTCTAGTTTTCATCTATATCAGTAGATATGGATTGACTTTTAACATAAGGTCTAGATCTAGAGTTCAGAAACTAATAATCCCTAGGTTTCTGAGACATTTCAAGTTAATACAGCCTTCAGACATGTCTCTGTCCTTCTTAAACATAAGGTGTGAGGAAATTGTATGTAAAATACCAACTTTAAGAATTTTGTGCTTCTAGAAAAAATACAAAGCAAATGGAGAAGTTGTGCATGACTCACAGACACATGTGACAGACAGACTCACATGGCTTTGACTTCGAGAGGTGTTTTTTGTTTTGTTTTTTGGCAAAAGTCACCATTGCCTAGGATGCTTTCCCAAGGCTTTTTATGCTTTCATTTATGCAATGCCTTTTACATTGGCAGATGAAGCAGAAAGGTCAAAGTCAGAAGAACCAGAGAAAGAAATGATATTGAAACTCAAGATTTGCCAGCTTCTAATTCTTTGCACTTTTTCTATCAAAACTCAAAGATACTTTTTCCTTAAGAGCTGCCTCAGACAACAATAGCATACAAAAGCCTAAAGGAAGGCAAGAAAGGGGGAAAAACCACTGCAATGAGAAATCTTCCAGAACCAGTGAAACTCTCCCAGAACCTTCATGAAAGAAAAAAAAAAGTTCTCACTTCTCCCATGAGCTCAGCGTGAACCTTGGAGACACCATAGATTGTCCTTGGTCTCTGAATGCAGAGATCAGGAGTTGGATCTCGAGGAGAGCTGGGTCCAAAGGCTCCAATAGTGCTCGGAACAAAGAGTCGCAAATTATGCTCAGCTGCAATATCCAGAACATTGTGTAAACCTGGAACAATAAAAGGATTTATCAGAACATCCACTGCACTTTCTCAAGCCTGTGTAGGAATTATGAACTCGAAACCCTCGTCACATACCAGTAATATTCACAGCTCTGGCCAACGGGACATTTGCTTCTCCAACAGCACTGAGCAAAGCGCTATAGTGGAACAGCCAAGTTATGCGATTATTCACCACTATCTCACGTAGATTCTTGTAGTCCAAGATATCCGAGTAGATAAAAGGGCCTAAAAGAACCAGAAGGAAATTGAATGTCAAGAAGAATGGAGGTCAAGAAAAGTTCTAGATGAAACTCAGATTGCTGGTTCTTGCCCATTCCCCTACTCAGGATTTGACTGCACAGCAAAATAAACACCTTCTGACAGCAGCAGCCAATAGATTAGTAAATAAGTAGGAGAAATTGAGGCAAAGGTGGCAGTTTACCTTAACAACAGATTGATCCAAGAATTCCTGTGTTATCTGGTCAATGGCATGAGAAAAGGGAACATCTAGTACATACTATTCAAATATCTAAGTATATCATTAAACAGTGATGAGGAAGAAAAGCTTAATTCAAGTTTCTAATGAAAATACAAGAATCCAAACAAACTTTTCTACGTGCATTTTATGATCTAAATTGCCTCAGCATGGAAAAACAAAGTAGAAATTTAATTTCCGACTTGTTCCCTCTAAAAGGATAAACATCTCTTTTTACAGCAGGAGCACAAACGCCAACTCCAACTTGATTTAGGTACTTACTCTGGTCAGCAAAGTGGCAAAGAAACACTGAAAAATGCAGAGAAAAATAACCTAGAACAAGGGAATAGCTGATAGATGATTTCAATGTCTAGGCAAGATTTCAAAACAGGAAGGCACTATCCAGAAGTTTCGAACAGCAGTTTTTACAGTTTAATCCACATATCATTTAGACTTTGGTAATCAGTCTATCAACATGAGAGCTAAAGCCAAGATTTTTTCCATATGCTCCCCCAGTCACTTACCACTATAAAAAACATTATCTGCAGGCTTTCTAATGTCAGACAAGATCACATTGTTCTTTCCAAATCGTCTCCTGTATAAAAATACCCACATAGAACAGTGAGTCCACAGTCTTCACAATAATTTGTCAGTTGCTATTCTGCTATTTTGTTTAGCAGGAGTAGTATCAGAAGAACAGTAATTTCTGCAATTAAATCAGTTTTTCTACTAAAAAACAAAACACTTTAATGTCAACGTAACATCAATGTAGAAAATTAGTAAACTACTTCTGGTAGTCTTTCTACTGAAAGACTGCATCTGGATACATAAATCTTTAAAAAAATGAAAGTAAGTTGAGAAAAAAGTCCTTCCTGCCCTCTTCTCAAAGAAAATTGTACCCAGAGGACCTACTCCCGTGCAGAAACCAAAAACCATACGCCACTGGGCTTGCTGTAACTGCAGCTAGTTTTATATCAACAAGGCAAATATAACTGATAAAGTAATCTCTGCCTTCTACTGTTCTAATCAGCACAAGGCTGTCTTGGACAGCAAGACTGTTGGAACTGGAGTACATTCCAGCCTTCCATTATTTGTGTGTTTTTAAATATATCATAGAAAAGGTTGAGAACATTCAAATCGCCAACATGGTGTGGAATACAGTAAGTTTGCTCACTTTTGATCCTAGTCCAAATCCTCTGCAACAAACACTGTCTACATGCAAGTGATACTATGGAGCTGAGTAGGTGTGGATATGGACAATGATATAGACAATGGAGAGATCTTGGAGCATTTTATATTTCTTGAAAAGATACCACAAAAAAATAAGGTAAATGTGTATATGAGGTAAGGGAACAGAAACAGCCAGAAGAGATACATTTTTGATTTACTGCTTTTGCTGCATCGGTTCATCTTTCACCAAATTATAAAATATTAGAGTACAAGATCTTGAAGTTTTATTTTTATTTGCACTGTACTAAAAAGGGCACCTTATTCCTGAAGTTACGTAACTGAAGTTCTCAGAGAGAGAAGTCAGCAGTCGCAAAGACCAACAGCTGGGCAGTTAGCAAAGGACCATGTCTTTTTTCGAGTGGATGTTTGTACTTTTTTCTCTCCCATGGTACCTGCATAAAATCCCAACCTTTGCCTCTCTTGAGCACTGAAACGCAGCCTTATTTTGGCTGACCATCCTGTGAGGATTCAAATTCTGAATACTTCCATTTAACCAGAAACAAACTGAACTCAGTGGCTAGTCTCTTAGACAAAATTATGTTATTTCAGGAATCGTGACCAATGTCACACAGAAAGTGCATCACTGAATGTAAACCAAGAACAGGAGAAAAAAAATAAAAAGATGGTAAAAGTTTAAAGCTATTCACAAAACCAAGAGGCAAAAAACTTTGCAATCATCACTAGGATTCTTTCACAAACAACTTTCCTGAAAATTTTTCCTTCTAAAAGTTGTGGCTAATGCTTGAATTCCTCACTAATAGCAAGTCAAAGAATCACGACATACCTCAGAAGCTTAGCAAGTCCCACCCCAAGCTGGCCAAGACCACCTAAAAGGCAACACACAGGAGACTAAAATCAGAGAAGAGGTGGTATCAAAACACAGTATTCCAGTATTATATGGATCATGTCAGAAATGAGTACTGTTTCTCTTCTCAGAGCCAAGAAGTTTCAAACTGTTCAAGGAAAACCCAATGAACTAGTTTTAGTAGATTTCTGGAATAAAAGTAGTAAGCAAGTTCACATGGGACTCTGATCCTAGCATCATATAGGAAAGACCACAACAACTCCAGAATATTTAGTCTGGATGTTTTTGTCCAAGCATTTTTGCTTCCGTTATTCTGCTCACTGAAGAGGGAGGAGGGAAGTGTGGAACTTGACTGAGAAGTTGGAGCAGGAACACAGTTACGACAGGAATGCTGACCTGTAATTAGCACCCGAGGATGATCAGACTCAGAAAAAGACACTGAGTGAAAACTAGCATCAGAGGCCACCTGCCGGGGCGAGACACCAATGCATCGAACAGGCACGATGGAAACCCCACATCCACAACCAGAGCTTTGTAGCAGCTGGCTGACAGCTCTGCTCACGTTTCTGGCAATTGGCATCTTCCTTCTTCAATTATGCTGTGAGAACAAGAAAAAAATATTAGTCATAAATGACTCAACCACATTCAATGTTTTAACTACTCCCTTAGAATACTCTCAAGGGTTTAAAAGAGGTCTGATGCAATCCAAATCCTAGCTGATGCGCCAACTGAGAGCCACGTCTGCTAGAAGCAGCCTGCGAGTAACATGAATAGAGGTAATGTATTCACAGAGAGCACAAGAAAACATCCGCAGCCCCAGCACAGAGTCCAGTATAACGAACAGTGAGAATATAGTTCAAGTTTAAGCCTTTTACACTAGAAACCATGATTTAAAGCACAATAGACAGCAAATATAGAATTCAACAAGTTCACCTACTATAATTACACAGCTTCACTGTAGGTACTTCTAAGTGAAAGTTTTGGAAACTGCCCCAAATAAGCTAATCCTCTTAGCATTGCACCAGCAAGATTCACTCAAACCAACAGTGGCAACAGTCAGCCTCTTCAGACAGCACCGCTTTGCTCAAACTTAATATGCATGACGGACAGCACCAGGGAAGCAAAGGAGAAGCTGTATTTTATTTACTCAGGACTCATGAAAATTTCCTAATTACTTCAGAAAAAAAGGCATGATTTGTTCATAATAACATGCAAGTTTGGTTTTCTGTCTCTCCAAATCTTTCATACTGGGAAAGGAAATGGAGAGGAACATGCCCCAGATAAACTGCACACGCATCCACAACTGGCCTTTTCTGAGGTTATATTTTACTTCTTTCAAATACAGTTCTTAAAGCACAGTCACTTAAATTCTTCCTTTCCCCCTCAGACTTTGAATTGTCTTCCCCAAAGTGATACAATGAATAAATTCCAAGATGAATACACTTTTAAAAGTAGCCTGCTTGAGATTACACTGTCAATTCCTTTCTCAGAATATATGCAACAAGAACACATAAGTAAGAGAATCGGGGAGAAAGAAGGCCACAACAAGAAATTATGGCAGCTAATTGATGCAGATGAATTCCAGCACTATCAATCTATAGTACACATAGAAAAGCAAGCAGCTAATTAACTTGGGTGTTCCTTTCACTTATGGCAACACACAAGGCAGAGAATTTTCTGATACTTTAAGGAGTCCTGCTATTTAAATACAGAAGACCTGCTGAACCACCTATCACAGGGTTAATAAGAGACCCCCAAGAACTGTGGATGATTTAAAAAAATAAATAAATCACATTTGCACATTAAAACTGAAAGAGACTTTATTCTGAAGTGCATCTTCTTTTTTTCCATCCTCCTTTTTAGACTTGTTTATTTGTTTGTTCATTGCATTGAGAAGCATGGCCAATTAGTATCCTGATGAATTCACCATGCCTCTGCTGCACCTCACGGCCACAAACCCATTAAAGGCACCGGTCTCCCTGACTACAGGTTTCATCTATTAGGGCCGTGTCTCTCCCGTCACAGTGCTGCAGAGGCAACTGCTCTAGGCTTTGCACAGCTCTCTTTATTTCCTTCTTACACACCAACCCAGTACAGCTACATGCAACTCCACCTACAAAGCTAGAGCAGGCAAGCTACTCCTTGAACGCTGAATGCGAACAAGGCTCAATTCCCAAAGACTTAATCTCAGATGTGACTAACTGCTATCTAGAGGTTATGTGATCTCCCTCCTACCTTGATTCTCTAGTGTTGGTCAGTACAATTCAGCTTATAATGCTGAGCACCCAGCTGGGCAGCAGCCCTGCAGAGACGGACCTGGGGTCCTGGTGGACACGAGCCAGTCGAGTGCCCTTGTGCGAAGAAGGCCAGAGCTCGCCCATGCCCATCAGCGCCCGCAGGGAGGTGCAGAGAAGACGGGGCCGGGCTCTACTCAGCAGTGCCCAGGGCCAGGACCAGAGGCCCTGGGCACAAAGCGCAGCCCAGAGGCCCCCTCTGAGCACCGGGCAGCACTTCTGTGCCGGGCGGGTGCCGGAGCCCTGGCACGGGCTGCCCAGAGAGGTGCTGGGGGCTCCTCCTTGGGGATCTCCAGCAGCCGCCTGGCCGTGGTGCTGGGCACCCTGCTCGGGGTGGCCCTGCTGGGGCAGGGCTGGGAGCAGAGCGACCCAGCCGTGCCCCAGCCTCAGCCATCCTGAAGTTCTGTGATGTCCAGCCAAGGCACTAATGAGATTTCTCTCCCTTATGAGCCCACATTCACAAAACAGACATGTTCTTGATATTTTTAAGACTCAGTCCCTATCAAATTTACTTGAAATAAGCCAAGAGTTGCAAAAGTTTTTAGGAGTAGAAGAGGAAGAGAGCAGGCAGACATATCCAGATAATTCGTAAGACATATTTCTCCCTAGGAAACCAATGTAAGAAAACTGGCAGTGCTAGCCCTTTAAAGAGCCATGATAATCCCTTCTTGTTTCAGAATGGGATATTAAAATTCTTGTAGTACTAAGGGATCCTCATATGATCTCTGTTCCACAAAATTTCCCCTTACAGTACCTGAAAAGGCATTTTACATTTTGAGCTCTCAATGCTGAGTACACAAATTAAAGTTAGTCGCTACTAAAAATGCCATGCTAGAATCAAGCTGGTTTCCTACTCACTGGACTGGTTTCTCCAAATTCACTTGCAGGATAAACACACGGGCTTAAGCTGAGAATCAAATTGCAAGTCCAGGCTGACTCAAAAGAACAGTAAACATTTTATATCAGACACTGAAAAACCCTTAGTTTACCAAGCAGAACAACTGAATGCAAAAATGCCACCTATGACATGCACTTCTTCCTATTGCAAACATGAAGGGGAAAAATGGTGTATCCAGCAATTAAATTCTAGTAATTGCCAGCACATGCACAGATATATAAAGATATTAACATCCCTTAAGAACGCTTCCCCAGACTAACCGTAAGATAAAGCTAGCCCTGACACAAAGTTTTTACCTTTCAAGAGCAACTTGGACAGAAAGTCCCGTTCTGCTAGATCAGAGTACCTCATTTTAAATAACTTCAAGGAGTTGTTAACAGCACTGAACACAAAAAGTATTAATTTAACCGATGTGAAAAATCTGATTTTGGGAGTTTCTCTTTCTTACTATCCCAAAGTGGATTATTGTTACCTTCTAACTAGCTCTTCAGTCACTGGTTTTACTCATTGACCCAAACAGATACATGAAACTAACTCTCCTGTTTTCTAGATTAAGTTAAATAAGGAAGTTTTATCCTGAAACATGGCAGTTAGTTCCCCCACCCCACTAATTCAAATTAACAACCAACACTAATTTTAAGGATTATGAAATACACCCTGCAATATTTTCTCTTCTGTACTCACCTATCCTTCAGCTGACAATAGGGCAGAAGCAGACTGGAGATAGCAATTTATAGGACACTGCCTCTTTTGAAAGCCAATCAAAATGTGACAGAAAGTAGGAGTTGTCCCACACCTTAAAAAAAAAAAAAAGTGTGTGCGTGAGAGCAGCAGCAGCCAGGGATATCACTTCGTTCACGTTTGCTTGATTTTGAAATGTCTGTAACTTTGTGATAGGTAGAGGACTGAAGCTATGCAACCAGGTCCTTTAACTAACAGAAGCATTCAGACCAGGGTCATAACTAAAGGACAGGTTTTAAACTAATGAGTTGCAGTGCAAAGGATTACTATAAAGCAAACGCATGTTCAAATGTAAAGCAATAATCTGTCTCCCTTGGGTAGCAGGAAAGTTCTGAGTTTTGTAAGAAGTATAGAGAGAAAAGACGGAAAAACAAAAAAATGAAGCAGCTTAAGCAAAATGACATTTAGCAAGTTAACTGCCAGCTGCTATTCTGTTGTGAGCTTTCAGAAGCATTACATAAGTGGCAAGCACCTGTTTCTCATACAAAAATCAAAAACATGTTTATAGAAGCTAGTAGTTTCTTATGTATTAGTTATTAATAGAACATTACAGTGATAAGAAAGATAAGAAGCTCGTGGGGTTGTTCTGGAAAATCCCATAACAGAAAGTTTCAGAGCACGGGAAAGGGAGTAGAGAAGGGTCACAACCAAAACCAAAACCTCCCACAGCATTCCTGGGGGCTGCACAGCTGCTGAGATACCGCAGGATGCTCCTACACAAAGCTATTCACACAAGTTCAGAACTTGCCTCTTTCAAAGAAAGTTATGATACCCTCTAGGGCACAGGATCTCACAGATTCCTAGCCATCAGTAATATCAAAACAGCCACCAGCCTCACACATACGGCCTGCGCCAATGTGCTAAACTCCATGCTCCTGTTCTCAACTCATTTTTGACTCCACAACAGTTTCTGCCTCAAGACCTGAAGAAGTGCTTATGCACTTGGAAGCTCCCCTACTTTTTCTAACTGCATCAAGAAGAGCTCGACTGGAAAAACACTGCCAGCCCTGGGTGTCCAGAAGAAGCACATGTCACGTCGCGTGTCGCGCAGGAAAGCCTTACTCACTGGTGCCCAAGCACTGCCAACCGGAAAGTCCACCGGATCACCACATTTTGGCACGCACAACCTGCAACAAGTAGGGGATAATCTCAGCTCAATTACCACTTAATGCAGCCTGGATAGCCGGAAAATCACCATGCGTTGCCTGTTGGTATTTTCTGTAGTGCGGAGAGCCCTGAGCAGGGGCAGCCAGACCCTGCTCCCTCCTGGTGTCCCCTGGTAGAGGCAGAGAGGAGGGCTGGCCGGGCTGCGCCCTGCGCCTGTTATCTCTGGCTCGCACACGGGCTGCGGCTGACAGCTGTTCACTAAGCTACGTTAAAATAACCTTGACGCGCACGTACGGCCGCCACGGCTCGATTTTCACGGGGGGACGATGCCGTATCCATCGCAGAGCCCATGAAGAAGCGACGTCAGCCTAAACCACCAACCAGAAATCACACCTCAGCAACCGCAGTACAGGCAGATGATAACAGTTACTGAAAAGCACGATGCTCTTGGAGCGGATAAGATCTACTTTATGCCCGGCCTTCGCGGATGGAACGAAGAGCCTAGCACGAGTTACACGCATGACGAAAACCTGTAAGCCCACGGCACATCTCTGGTAAAAAAGGGCCGAAAAAGGGCAGAAGGCGTGAAGCGCCGCTGCATCCCGTCAGGCTTGGGGGTGACCAGCAGGACGAACAGTAAGAACCGCGGGGAGCGAAGGCGCCTCGCAACCCTCGGCTGCTGCTCCTTCCCCCTCCTCGGCCCGGCCTCCAGCTGGGGCTGCAGGCACGGAGGGCTCGTGGAGGCGCAGAGCCGGCCGCGGCTGAGTCAGCGCCGGCCCCGGCCCCCCTCAGGGAGGGCGCCCTCCGTGAACACCTTGGCCGTTACGGCCGTTACGGCCGTTGGGGAACGGCCGCCCCCTCCGCCACCCGACTCAGTCGTTCCGTCGCCGGGGAGCGGAGGGGCCCCGGCCCCGGGCTCACCCGCCGAGCTTCCGCCGCCGCCGCCGCCTGCCCGCCCGGCGCCGCTCCCCCAGAGGCTGAGGGGGAGGCGGGGGAGGCGGAGCTGAAGCCTCACGTCACGGGGAGGAGGGGGGTGATGTGACGTCACAGCGACGCCCCGCGGGCGTGATGTCATGGTGACATCATCACCCGGTGAGCGGGTGGCTGAGGGGCCGGGCTAGGGGGTCCCCGACCCCGGTGGCAGCGGATGGATGCCGGGGGCCGTGGGGCGGTCAGCGGTGGTGCTGCCATCCAGAGGGA
>VXAL01002297.1:28048-47031 GCA_013399475.1 Chauna torquata | reverse complement strand
TATGGTTTTGTTGTTGTTGTTGTTGTTTTGTTCTGTTTTTGATTAATTGATCATTTCAGCTCAAATCAATGCAAGAATGAAAATCTCCAAGCTCCTAAATTCCCACAGGTTTCATGAGGGGATGTCTAGGTAGTGGAGAAAGCCTATAATAGAACTGTATTCAGACAAAATTTAGATATCCAAACAAAAAACAGTTTCAACTAAATAGTTGAATCTCTGTTTGTTTGTTTTCCCAATTTGGCTACCAGCTAATTGATTATTATTCCTACAGAAACCATCCCTTAAGGTAATGCATAGCAGAGCTTTGGAAAGCACAGTTCTGAGTTGGTATTGAGAATTTGCTGAGCGTATACTGGGAAAATATAGGTAGCACAGGGAGACAGAGATGTCCAAATGCCTTCAGGAGAGCTGAAGAAGGTGATGGAGAAGGGAAGTGACAGGAGGTGGAACTTCAGCCTTAGTGATAGAGCTAAAAAAGAATATAAAACATAAATGTGCAGTAAGTCAAAGCTCTGCTAATCATCAAACATATTTCTTATAGCAATTTACAGAACATTCAGCCAGTGAGTTGGAAACAGGTTGCAATCACTCACCTGCTGCATATGCCCTCTCATACCAAGGTGTTGGACCAGATCATTGGACCAGAAAGGCCATGGAGGGAAACATAACATCCTACCCTACTGCTTAAGGGATTCCTCTTGGGAGGACAGTCTTTGCTTTCCTTCCTCTGAAGACTGTTTTTGTATTTTAGCTAAAGCTATCATTAAGTTCCATTTCCAAGCTATTCTGTGAAAAAGTCACTGCCATTCTTTTATCATTCTCTTCCTCCGGAGATCATCTTCATAAGAAAAATACAAATAAAGTATGAAGTCTGTTGTCCTAGTACATACATAAAACCTCAGACTTGTCAGTTTGTGTTGTTACATCAGAGATCCTAACTGGTTAAACCCATTCAGAGACTCAGGAAGAAGAAATGTAACTTCCATGGCTTAACATATGTATTAGGCATTGGGAATAAGACGGGTTTTGAGCTCTTTTGTTCTTCCAAGCCTCTAACAGTTTTGGAAATGCTCAGAGGAACATACTATAAGATGCAGGCAGCTTTATGGCAAAAATAAAAAAGAGGTTTTTGTGCAGATTTGGACAGCGTTTGAACATTTTTACAAGTTTCTTACAGACTGGCTATATTATGTAATGGAAGGCAGTGTAGAGTTCCTTGACGTAAGAGAGACTCCATTTGATTAAGCCACAGGATATAATGCAATATCCTACTGATGTTATCTGAAGGGAAAATAGCAAAATGGTAAGGTCCTAACCATCCCTATTAAATAATCTCAACAGCTATTCCCATATGTAAGGGAAAGACATCTTCTGTCATGAATTGACATAATTTCATTTTCTTCAGTGTGGAGAGAAGCAAAATCTCAGAAGACTGTCTGATGACCACTCAGCCGGTAAAGCAAATTATTCACCTTAGAAAAACATTAGATAATACAGAATTGCTGTTGAAAAAGTGGATTTTGAAGTTCTGAGGCTATTTGTCCTGCACAGACATATGGGATTCCCTCTACCACTTACGTTCCTTTAGCACTTACCAGGATGGGAGAAAGACTGATCCCTGTGTCAAGATATTTCCTACACTGGGNCACTAGTATTTCCTTTTTTTTTATTTTTAACAAAAAATTTAGTAGCCTTTAAGTAAAATGGGTGGTATAAAAATATTTAGATGCTTCCTCTTCTTTCCAAATCTCCAAACTTTTATGAATCAGTTGGAAGGAAATGGGGGAAAATGTATTTACCTGCATTTCTTGCTGTTTATCACAATGTGCCATTAGATGTCGAACTGCAGCATCAGAAAAGTAATGATGCATATCAGACATGATAATAGCAGCAGGGAAGCTGCACACAGCAGTTTAGAGTGGACCTGTGCAGGACTGAACTGGCTCCTTTCAAATCATTGAAGCTCTGTCATCGATTTCAAGATTCCAAACATCTTATGAACTGCTGTTCATTTTCAGCAATATGTCATCATTGACAATGCCTGCTTTCCTTTTTAAGCCATCATTAATTCTGAGCTGCTGTATTCCTCAAGATTCTCAGCTCAAATCCAAACTTAATGAGGTTGAGACACATAAAGGTAGACAATTGTGTATGACGAAAATGAATACGGGTGGGGAAAAAAAAAAAGCAGAAAAACAAGGTAGGGAACAGCAGCACAGCATTGTTAATGTGTTTAGGGAATAAACTGAGTCTAAAAAAATTCGATCCCTCTCTATTTATCTTTACCATTAGCAGACCCAAGATTGAGCTTGAATGTTTCACCTTTATTTTTGCTATGTTTTATGAAGCAGCTGGTGAAATATTCCATCATCTGATCTGACCAGTGGCCTCCTCCCTGAAACAAGTGATTTATAAAGGAATGGATGGACTAGGAGGTTAAGTAGTTAACTGATTAACATGATATTCCACAAATGCCAGTAACAGGAAAGCAGTGGTATTTTAAACTATTTTAAATAATCTATATTTCTGGCAGTGGAAAACCCGCATTTACATATCTGCTGGGTTGCTAGATGTACAAATAATTCCTTAAGCTCTTTTAAGCAGGGTTATTCCTACACATTTTTATATCATCTGTTGTGCTTTGAACAATAATAGTTAACTAATAACAGCAAAAATATTTACTCATGACATGAAAAACTAGCAGCGGGGAGTTTAACTTTTTTTTCATAAAGAGGAAAAAGATAATATTATGAAATAAAGTGAAAATATGTATCATGCCACTGAAATGAACTGTAACAGTTAGGATTAGTACAACACCGTTCTCTGGGCCCACTTTATTTGGCTCATTGCTTTTAGTCCTTCAGCGCTCCCTCTGTTAAAAGAATCTTAAACTTGTTGTGGTTTTCTATAAAATATGTTCATGAGGAAAGGAGATGTCCCTATGTCATCTCTAGAGCAAGCATATCCCACTATGTCGATACATGAAAGTAAACAAGATTTAGTAGTGGTGTATTATGGCTCTTATGTTCTCCTACTACTCCTTGTCAACTTCTTGAAGGGAAATAACATCACCACAGTGACTGTTTCCTCACCCACTTCTCCTAAACTCAACATATTTATTTACTCCAGGACAATAACTTCTGTAAATATAAGACAGGATGCAATATAAGTAATATAAGTAAATATAAGACAGGATGCAATCGTAAAATTACTGACCATTAAATTTATGTGTGATTCCTAGCAAATACATTGCTGAAAGTACAGTAATTTAACTGTTAGAACTTTGGTTCCAACACATTTTATTTAAATTTAGGTGTAAAAATGAGGTGCCTAAATAAGTACCCTATTCAGCCTTGGAAGAATATGCTGCTGATAAGTTCTGCATAGTACTATGACAGTCCTGCAGCATTTTAGGTAGAGTTGATTTTGCCATTCACACTGAGATGTGCCTGGTACCCAAAAAGCTGGTGTGTTCCTGTCTCTCTTTTTCTTGTCCACTTAAGATACTCCTTAAAATGGTTGCAGGCTGCTATCAGTACATTAAAATCTTACCTTCTTCAAGACCACAGAAATAGGAAAGTCATTAATTGTTGTGTAGGCAACTGATAGCCTAAGGTTCCCACTTGAGCAACGTCATGTCTTGGGGAAGGGTGTGAATCAAGCTGTGGAAATGTCCTTTGTTTTCTGCTGACCATAAATAAAACCTAAGGTGCACACCCCCTCTCTTTTAAGCACATTAGCTGTATTTCAGAATGTAAGAAGGATTGATATAGCCCTTCATTTTTAAGGTTGGAGAAATTCATGTACGCTTATTTTGCTGTTAGTTCCTGATACATTTTTTCCTCATTCATCATGTGGAAGCATATAAGTGTCCCTCATTTCAGTCTTACAACAGAATTTATTCCATACTTTTTTTCATTCCAGTAATTCAAATGATAAAAGTAAATCATATGAAATTCTGGAAACTAATAATGTGGAAGCTATAACCATGGTAAGAACCATGCACAATAGAGAAAAGGGAAGGAGGTAAACCATGTCATCCTTGCAGTACGACCTGAATTTCCTGCACCCCACTGGGCACAGCACATGTGCATCAAGTATTTCTTCAGATAAATCCATTAAATTCTACAGTGAATCCTTCATGCTTAAGGCATGAAGCCCTTTGCACTTTAATTTTATTGCCTGAATACAATTTTTATATCTCAAATTGTGTTTGGTTTGGGGTTTTCATCTTTTCAGAAGTATGGTTTTCAACCAGAAGCACCATTTTAATTCAACAAATCCGCATCCTGCAATACTTCAACAAAAGTATTAGGTGAGTTTCTGTGTTCTTGGATGATCAGTGGAGCTAGATAAACTTCTGTATCTGATTTGGAGATCTAGCAGTCACTTGGAGGTTTGCAGTTTCCAGTTGGATACAAGAAATATAAAATTGTCATATTTGCTATAAAGTTGGATGTGTTTTATTACTTCTTGGACTTAAAAAAGGTTAATTTTTTTCTGCAGTTCCATGAGCTAGGAAAAACTTGTTCTTCATTTTGGCTAATGAACCATATCTAGAAAAAGCATATTGTAAAGGGGATAAGTGACCTGCAGTAAAAATAACAGGAGATGCTTCTTCCTGTTCCACACAGAAATTCAAGGATTGATGAAACATGAAGTAGCTTTTTACTCAAATTTCAACTGGTAGCTGTCATAAATATTCCATTTGTCTTATCAAGACTTTCATTTATCATATTATATTCTGCACTGGTTCTTCCTTCTCTAGAGTTTGGAAAAGAACAGAAGAGGTGGGATGGAGGACTGGAAGTTTAGACTAGCTTTTTTAATGACAGAACAAAAGGCAAATAGAAGTTAGTTCTAAATTTTCAGAGAGAGTCTCTGACTTCATTTCAGAGTTGCATTTAATAATCTGAAACTGGCTCTCCATCCCAGTCACTCAGTGTCTGCTCATCATTAATGAATGATAGAATAGATACAATCCTGACTGTAGAGTCAGCCTATAATTAAAAGTATATTCAAGAAGTTAGCTATACTTACAATATCAGAATTAAGTTTTGGGTTGCCTAAGTTAAGAAAGTTTTACATTATATATCTGGTATAAGAACTTAATGATGCTTGCCTCTAAGGTTGAGAATTTGACTTGCAAAAAGGGTGCATGGGGATGCAAAAAAAGGCATACAAAGCAGATGCCAAGGTTTTCTTACATGTCACCTACAACACCTGCAGAAAGTGACCTTATGTAGTTTAGATTTTGCCTATATAAAAAATGCAAATCAGGCTCAGCAAAAATTATACAAGAACTGAAGAGCAAAGATTTTCCAGCATAGAGGAAGGGAAGCTCACTGAGTCCTCATTATAAATTAAATTTTCTATTTAAAAAAAAAAAAGAGAGAGAGAGAGAGAAAGTTCCATACTCTTTTCTGAGTCCAAAGATATTTCATTGTTTCCTCAAATGGTAATGCTCTATGGAAATTTGAAGTAAAGATTTTTTTTTTCTACTATTGCAATTTTCAGTTTCTCACTTATCCCGGACCCCTTATTGTAAAGAATGTCATTCATTGAAATAACAATGAATTTCTATCCCATGCATACTTCCCGTTATTAATGTGAAAGGGGGAAAATTAGTGAAGTTACAATAAATATTTTTACATGGTGATGGGACACTGGGAAATATGCTAATAAATTGCAATTGTTGTTAAGACAGACATACTTTAAATACACGGATAAAAATAATTTTCCATTATTTCAGGTAGTAAGATTATGAGCTGCAGAACTAAACAGAGATCGAGAGATACTTCCTCAGACATTAAAAATATATGAAATGTGTCTAAGATAATGCAATGATTAAATTAAAAGATCTCTTTATCTCAGGATGAGGAATAGCAGGAAAAGAAGTGATTTTTCTATATCAGAGGTTATACAGTTTTAACTCCTGTAAACGTTTTATAAGTCAACAGGTTTTCCATTCTTTACTGCAATTTTTTAGAGCTCTGGAATGAATAAAACCATTTTGTAAATTATGTGATAGAGCAGCTGACACTTAGGATTCTCTGGATGAGGACTTAAGCAAAACTAGTGCTGTTTACCCTGCAGAAAAAAGGCCTTCCATTCAGAAGTATTGCATGTTCATAAGACCAGACTCAGCCTTCAGCATGATGCAATGGAGAGCTGTGTCATGGTCCACTCCTCAATCAGGGATAGTTATCAGGGGTGGAATAAATCTCTTCTAACTTTAGTTATCTCCAGTTTAGATGTCTACATCTGAACTTGCCATCTAAATTCCCTCTCTGACAGGTAGCGGGGAAGACTTTGTGCTCGTGCAAGCCAATCCATCTCATCCAGAGGTAGACATCTCGATAGATTGAGTGAAGCTTCCTCTACAATTGTCTATTTCTCTTCATTGACCAAGGAATCTAGGGAGTCATGACAACTTTTTCAGACATAAAACCCTATGAAGAATCCACCTATGAGATAGCTAAGATGAATCCCACCCATACTGCACATCAGCTTCCATAGGAAGCAAATGTTCATTTACAGAGATGGTATGAGAACCAAAACCTAGAATGGAACTAGTCAAAAAAAGCATTCCACGGAATCATTATTCTATGGTTTCTGGTACTGTTAGTATGCAAAAACTCTGGAAGGATGGGCTATACATCATTATCAGCATTAATATTAGTCTGAAAGTCTTAATTAATTTTTTTCAGCAGCTTTTAAGCTGACATATACTAATAATGAATTAAGCCCAAAAATTCATATAAAATATTATCCTAGAATTATCGTACACACATTATTATTATTATTGCAACATATATGACTGATGCTATTTTTTAGCATCTGCATTACAAGATGAAGGTCCAAAGAACATGTTGGAACCTCTAGTTTCATTAATCTAAACCTATAGCAAAAAAATGAGGACAGATGCATTTCATTCTACTTTATGTATGTTTAAAAGAATTTAAGATAAATATGATTTAAACCATATTTAACACCCTACTTCCTTCTTTTCCTTGTCATTCACCTTTTCTACTTACTTGTGACAGTGTCAGAAGGCACTGCTTACTCACACTCTAACTCTCAAAGTATATTATTCATCTGTAGCTGAGAAATTCTGGGGGGAATTATGTGGTGAATCACTTTGGAAGAAATACCAATAAATTCTTGTATTTTTCCTTTGTCTAAAAATTGTACCTGTATTATAGGAATGGCTCCATTCAAGACAGTGACTTCTGAAGAGAGACACATATTTTCATCTACCACTTCTAAGATTTCTCTTTCCTGTTCTGCTAATCTACCCATTTATCCTTCTGATTACTTCAAATATCTGCTGACACTTTTTTTTTTTTTGCTTTATTCCTCCAGTTCCTCATTTCTGTCTCTCACTTTTTAAAGCTCAGTAATACCGGTGATTCAACATCAATGTGATTTTATGCTTGATAAATATTTACCTTGCTTTACTCCCCTCCCAGCCACCATGACAGTGTCTTCCAGGTTTTTGACTATGCTCGTCCTCTTTGATCTCTGCTTTGACTTTGCAGCATGACTGTTTGGAGATGGCTGTGTTGTCACTTTTAAGGATTCCTTTCAATGTCTATGAGCAGGCCTGCCTAAGACTTGTCATTAGTGTCTGGAAGAGGTAACTCCTACTGCCACCCACTAATAATGGTTTTTATTTGCTTTCCCTTCTTCTCAGCAGCATTGTGAGCTCCCTGAACAGCATAAACAGAAGAAATCATGCAAAAACAACCTTTCTCCTGCTTTATTCTGTATTTTCCTTTGCTCACTGAGGCTGCAGAAACAAGAGAAAAGCTATTCTCTTTAAATTTCCCCTAGGAACCTGGAAGTCAAAGTGAGGACAGTAAAAGAAATTGGCTTTAATTGCTGGTTTTCATTTCTTTAACCACAGTAAAACCTTTTTATTAGGCATTGTCTCCATGGGAGAAAAAAACTTTGGTATTTATTTATCACTTTAGGACCCTAGTATCTGTTTTTTTCTGGAATTACAATGTCCCTTTGTCAGTTATTGTGATGGTTTCAAACTGATGGCTAGCTAAGCTCCACCACAACTGCTCTCACTCCCCCTCCTGAAAGGAAGAGGGGGAGAAAATACCATGAAAAAGGGCTCAAGGGTTGAGATAAGGACAGGGAGATCACTCATCAATTATTGTCACGGGCAAAACAGACTCAGTGTAGGGAGATTCATATAATTTATTGCCTATTACTAACAGCCTAGAGCAGTGAGAAACTAAAAGCAATCTATAAACACCTTCCTCCCCCCATTCATCTTCTTTTACCTCCTCCCCCCGAGCAGTGCAGGGGAACAGGGAATGGGGGTTGCGGTCAGTCCATATCGCTTCATCTCTGCTGCGCCTTCGTGGTCATTCTCTGCTCCCCTGCTCCAGCGTGGGGTCCCTCCCACGGGATGCCGTCCTTCCCGAACGGGTCCTGTGTGGGCTTCCCACAGGCTGCAGCTCTTCAGGAACTGCTCCCATATGGGTCCATACTACAGGGTCCATCCTTCAGAAACAAACTGCTCCAGCATGGGTCCCCCACGGGTGGCAGCTCCCACCAGACCTCCTGTTCCTGGGTGGGCTCCTCTCCATGGGCTGCAGCTCCGGCCCAGAGTCTGCTCCTGCGGGGGCTCTCCATGGGCTACAGCCTCCTTCAGGCCACATCCACCTGCTCCAACATGGGCCTCTCCACAGGCTGCAGGGGAACTTCTGCTCTGGCACCTGGAGCACCTCCTGCCCTCCTTCTTCACTGACCTTGGTGTCTGCAGAGCTGTTTCTCGCTCCTCTCTCTCCCAGCTGCTATTGCCCAGCAGTTTTTTCCCTTTCTTAAATCTGCTCTCACAGAGCACAACCAGCATCGCTCACTGGCTCAGGTCTGGCCAGCGGCAGGTCCCTTTTGGAGCTGGCTGGAGCTGGCTCTTATGTAACATGGGGCAGCTTCTGGAATCTTCTCACAGAGGCCACCACTGCAGCCTCCCTGCTACCAAAATCTTGCCATGTAAGCCCAATACAGTTATTTAGGTGATTCACTATGTAATACAGATTGGACATTCCAACAGTCTTACAGAAGTAACCCAAATTCTTTATAGTCATGAGATCATCTTCACTTCTCACAATTTGCTTTCTTGCACAGTGTGTCCTACTGAAACCTCTCTTCTCACGCAGATTCCTCAAATTTACTTTCTAGTCTTCCTACCTGTTCTCATAACTGGTTTTGCTCATTCAGTTTGAAATCAAGACACCTACTTTTAAGTCTGTATCAGAACTAGGAGGTCTAAGTTTCCATGATAATCAGTGGAGATCAGTCAGTAAATTAAATAAAATACAGGTAGTATTGCCACAGTTTAGTCCTCTAAACCTCTTTACAAAACTTCATTAAACTACTTGCAATTTAGTTGCCTAACTCTAGCACTATTTGAGATGCTCTTATGTTTTGGGACAGATACTGAGGGTTGGAATAAAGCTGCTTGACATTGATATAAGAGTAAAATTTAATAAAAGAAAGTACAGGAGCTAGATGATATGCATTTACGTACCTTCAGATTTTGGGAAACCACACATGGTCAACGTTGGATGGACCTGTCTGTAAGGTTACATGTCATGTTGTGCAGAAACCCATCTGTGTTGAGGTTCAACATAGACTGGGAAGTCTGGTCACTTATATGTGAGTGTTGTTGTGATTGTTATCATAAACCACATCTTGTCTGGCAGGTGAAAAGCAGGAGGATGGCACTTAGCTTGCTGAGGAGGCGAAGGAGTTAGCAACGGTTGTTGTACATGGGTGTGCCAGCATACACACAGGTGAGCTTGACACATACTTTCACTACAGATTCGCCAAGAGTCAAATACACATACCAGTGCTGTGAGGTTATACAGCGGCCACTTTTGCTAACATGAGGATATCTTCATAGGTATGGCCTATGTTCAACTTCTGCTTGAAATCACTGTCTGTTTGTTAAAGACTTCCACAGTGAACTGCTAGAGATTCCCTATTTTCTGATAGTCCACCCAATTTCCAGCAGTTCCAGGAAGGTGAAGATCACAGCAGAAAAAAAGTTGGGAGATGCATTGTCCAATCCTGTACTCCCCCCCACTATAACAGTAAGTCTTGTTCTTTTCAATTCTCAGACTTTTGCTTGATTTACTATTTCTGCACTACAGCTCCCTTGCTATGAACAGTCAAACCTGAGGTGTTAGTCTCCATTTGTTTGAACCTATATCTTGACCATCAGTCTCTTTCACACAACAGTAAATAGTCAAGCCGTGGATTCAGCTGCAGTCGTCTGCAGCGCAGATGCTGGGCCCAGGTTCCCATGAGAGGCACCAAAGGATTACCCAGTCTGGGTAGCATATCCATGCCTGCTTGAAAAACAGTTCAGAAATTGAGGTGAATATGGAATGGACTTATTTCTCTGAACCTCATACCACTAGTCCAAAGAGCATCTGAACTTGACTATTTCTAGTCAGAAAAAATAAACAATCAACAAATTTCTTAGTTATTTGATTCTAACTCATCTGAAAAGAAAATGGCTCACAAAACCAAGAGATTTTAACATCTCTTGGGAGACCACACCCAGTGCTCCCTCTAATTACAGAGGGAAAGGGACAATTCTGATAAAGCCACCCCAGGCAACTGGGCCTTTGAAAAATTGGGGGATTTTGGCCTTCCATCTCAGGGATGGGAAGAATGAGCCAAAAATGTAAGTACAAACTTAACCTGAAGTACGCATCCAGGATATGTGGTCCTTAATGTTTTGCGTTTTGAAGCTAAAATATCTAACAGTGAAGCAACTGTCAGCACAAATTCTTTTGCTTGATCTACAGTTTTTAGATCTGTACTTGTCTCTTGTGTTTATCTTCTGGATTCATGCTTTTAAACATTTTATTTTTTATTTCCACAACGGCTTTTCAGAGTCCCATTAAAGAGAATGGATTTTCCCCAAAGAAAATTACAAAAAGCTGGGAATAAACATACAGAAATGAAAACAAGGGCATTAAGTGAAAGAAGAAACCAAGGTTTATTTAACATGCAAAGGAAAAAACAGCTTTTGTTATGAAGAATTTTTTAGCGTATGATTACAAAGTGGGAATGTCAGTGTCAAAAAGAGTGATCGCTAATCTGAATCTTTGTCTTTCCCCCACAGAAATCTAGTTATAGTATTTTTATTTATTCTCTTGGTTTGTCCAAATTAGGGTAAGTCACCCATAAAGTCTCATATAAAATTTATGCAAAGACTTAGTGCACTGTGCATTTGCCCTGCTTCAGTAAAATCGCATTATTATAATTTGACTTTAGATATAGAGTACTTATTTATTTAAAATTTTAATTAGAGTCATAACTATTTCTAGTATTCACAATAGTCAATATCAGCAGTAGAGCTGGACAAAAGCAATTAGATAAGGATGTATTTTTATAAATGTCTTTTTATCTTTGCCCATGCCTTAAATTGAAGTTAAAGAGCATATGAAGAGAAAGCACATATATCCTGTTTTAAGACATAATAAAATAAAACAATTAAAATGAAAGGAAGAATTCCAAGATAGTAATGAGAATTTCTGGAAATATAGTTTACTTTAATGATCTCACTTACATTTTAGGTAAATAGATAAATAACAGCTCTACTGAAAACATTGCGATTATATTAGTAAGAATGCATTGGAAGTCTGAGAAAAAACTGATTCATTGAATCTGTCAAAGGTGTAGGGAAAACTCTCCAATACTCACAGAAAGCAGAATCAATAAGATTATTATTTTTACTTCTTCTAATATTAACTATGAACCAGTTCGTATCTTTACTGAAGGTAAGAGATACCTGTAATTATCTCTTGCATAACATTGGCAGAATATCATAAAAGGAATTTAGTATTTTAGTTACTTGTAATGTGAAAGGTGATGTTTAGGCCAATCAAACACGTTCCAGGAATTTTCTAGTTTTTGTCTTCCAGGTATCAAAACAAAAAACATCCTCTTATCAGGTTTCAGAGCTCAGAAAAGCTTTCTGATAGCCGGATGAGTTTCTAAGTATTCAGAGCATCCTCCTCCTTGTGAGGGTATTCAAATCAAACCTTTCACAAAAAGTATCTTAATCAACACAGTCAAGGCTATCCTAAGGCTTTCCTATGTTCAAATTAATGACTGCTTACTTTATATTAATCAGCTGTTGACTAAAATATATTAGCAATCCTTGAAAATAGCCCCAGCAAGCTCCACATGATCAGTAGCTTGACCACTGGGCTATTAACTCGTGCCTGTGGATAAGACTTCCCTCTGAGTACAGAAAGTATGGAAGAATGCCGGTCAAAGGAGAGCTACTTGCAGGAAAAAGCAACTCATACTATTTCTTCCTCAACAAAATAGGCCATAGCTTGGCAATGACAACATTTCTTCTTGCAGATGGTAGCTTCAGATCTGAGTTTTCCAGCCCCTCTGGAGAAGCAATCAGAGGCAGATTTCCTAAACTGAGGACGATTACTTTTCCAAACACAGCTATTGAATAAGAAGGAATGTTATTTCTGTCTGCTAGCATCTTAGAACAAGTAGGTGGTTCTCCATTTATCACAGAGAAAAAATCCATAGGCATTCCCGATATACTTCAATCAAGCACCATAAGTGAAATAGGCAGAGGGGAGACAGTTTTGGGGTACACTACTGCTGCTCATTAATAACATGACAAGCCATGTCATGAGCAAGACTAAACCCTTTGTAGATCAGTATCTTAACCTCTGACAGTGGGAGGTAGTATATAGTCAGAGATTGAATATAGGAAATCAGCAAGGGGGGAAAAAAGAATGGTGGTTGTCTCCAGATGTTTGATATATTTTGAAAGACAGTGCTCTGGAGCCAGAGCACATATTCATTGTTTTATGCTTAAAACCCCTTTGTGGACTTTTTCTTCTTGAATTTAATTATATTTCTGGCCTCTACAGAGTCTTACAATGAGTTCCACAGTTTAAATATTTGCTCTTTGAAAAAGATTTCTTGTCATGTTCACATTTAGCTCTTATAGTCACACTATACTGCATATACTTTTTCCATAATATTCATGGCTTTCATTTGCCTCTTCCAAACTGAAGTCTATATAAATCCTTGAATGGTAGCTATTCTGTACAGCTGAGGGTTGTTGGTTTTTTTTATTATTTTTTATTTTTTGTTTGTTTGTTTTTCCCTCTTTCCTGTACCTTTTCTTTTGATACTATCTTTTGAGATAAGTGAGTACCAGCATCACACAATATGAATGCACCACTAGTATACATAAGTTAAAAAGTTTTTTTCTGTATTCCTTTCTAAAAAAGGTCTGCATCATATTTGCTATTTTTAACTAACATTGGCAAGATTGGAAAACTTAAAGTGACCAGGAAATTAAATTAGGTACACCATTGTTTGAATTTTTTAATTTAACAATAATTCTCTCCTGAATGATCTGTTTCTAGGTGTTAGAATATTTTGCTTGTCTGAGTCTTTCTCACTAGCTGAAAAAGCCAAGACCTGTATGATTAAAGAAAAATGCCTGTGTGTTCTGCTATACAAATGCAAACTGACACTTTAAGGATAAATGATCCTTAGTTCATTTGAAAAGTTCAAAGTTTGAAAACCCATACTGAGTACAGAAAAAGTTTTATATGAATAATAAAGGGTATCCAAATTTACTTGAAACAGAATTTCACTCCTACTAAAACTCAATGAAGCCAAAGAAGTACCTCAGAAAACTGACTGAATAAAAGAGGAAGTGAAAATCCACAGTTTAAATCTTCTCTGAGAACATTTCACCACAAAGACAAAGACAGCGTAAGTACCAAGCTAAGCAGAATTACAGTGCTATAGCATTTGTCAGTGCAGATCACTCCCTAGGAAATGGAAGTATTAACAAGGCAGCCTATGACAGTTTTGGGCTAGTGAAATGTTGACAATGATACAATTATAAAACTGAGGAAGGATCTTGCTCTCTGCCCCCTTCCTCAGTATTCTGCAACTTCTCAAAGTCATACTCTACAGCAAGGCAGTTCAAGAAGGAGATGTGTCCCAGTTCAGATGGAAACGTCACAAGAACTCCAATATATGTCATTTAGATTCAATAGTAAACCTCTGAAAAAGGATCTGGTTAACATTTTCTTGCAATGATTACAAAGGGATGTTGAAATGCTATTTTAATTTAAGACAGTAACAGCTTTCCCTGTTAACCAGCAAATAGTTTACACTCTGGAAGAAGAGATACAAGCTAACATTGGTCTACAAAAATAATGATATTTAATTCTGTATTTAAAATACTTGATATTCATTAATTTGCTTGCTTTAAGACCATTTATTGATTTTTTTCTCCTTATGATATTTTCATTTTTTTTTACAAGACTGTGTTAGGATTATTCATATTTACCCATTTATAAACTGCTAGTGTTATTCATGGAGCAAAAGATTAGACTAATCATAAATAGAATTAATTACCATCTACACATTCTTTTTCAATTATCTATGACACACTAAATTACAAACCATGACAAAATGTGGAAATAAGGTACATATACTCAAGTTTGTCGGATTATTCCTTGGTTTGTTCCTGTTTCCTTTTTTTTTTTTTTTTTAATTTTCCTTTTTTTTTAATTTATCTTCAGTTAAAAGTAACATTATTTAAATTAAAACCTCCATTCTTTTAGTTATTTTTAATTATGTTCTCCTACACATGGCAGAAAACTGTTATGATTAAAATATTGATGTCCATAATTTAACCAGCATTAAGAACTGCAGTTTTTGAGATACTTTTTATGCTGTTCTAAGAACTGGATTGCTGAACTGCTACTGAGGATAGCTAGGGCATTTTACCTTAGTCTTCTCAGCAAAATACTGAATGTGGCACATAACCTCACAGCTGCCCATTTGCATCTATTGCTTCATCAGGAATGCAGGAAACATCACATATTTTGGACTTTGGCAAAACGTAACCGTTGTGTGGGCTGTCATAAGCCTGAGAGAACCCTACTCCAGTCTGTAATTTCTCAGCAATTCAAAGGAAAATGTACTTGGGTTTCTTCCATTTGAAGTACCTTTTTCCACACCTCAGTGGAAAAATAGCTGTTGAATCACCAGGCAAAATTAATTCCACAAAACATGTAAGCTTGTATGTAGGGACAACAGGAGAATCCTGTGAGTTAAAAGGTGTTTTACTTCTCCAGTATGACTTGAGAGGAGAATGTGGATGGCACACTGTAATTCTACACAACAATTTGTGGTTCACTGGAAGAGAACAAGTTCCTCTCGTGTTGAGTTAGCAAATCTTAGAGGAAAACCTTTCTGTCATTTATATAGGAGTTTGATTCCCTTCAAAGCATACAGAATGCCTACAGTAAGCTGGAGTTACCTGAAAATCACACTTCATAAGCAGACAAACATAGGTGATAAATTTCATAATTGAATTCTATCTAGTTGAATCCTATCAAAGCGCAAGTCAAACCTAAGTAGCAAAGGCAGCCAAAAAAATTTCTCCATGGAAATTAAGGAGCTTTCCTGTTCTTTCTAAAGACTTTCACTCTGTCAGTTCTTCTGCAGATACATTTCCCTAACTTTCTCCAGCAACAACACAGATGATAGGTCACTGTAAGCTACCTGTGAGTAAGACAGAAGGTCTGTAGGAGCATGGAACGGGTACAACTTGCCTCACACATGTATGGCTGGGTCCCCACAAACCCTGTATTCCTTCTGCAGGTGAAATAGGGCACTCAAGGCAATGAAGCTATTCAGAAAACTTCTGCTGCTTCTTTTTTTTTTTTTTCTTTTTTCTTTCTGCTTGTATTCAATACTTCTTGCAAATCCTCATTGCTTATCCCATTCACACACAGAAAATCACCTTGAGGATGCTCTTAACGCTCAGGGTTAAGGCTGAAGACTGTCAGCAAATTTGCAAACTTGCCAGTCGTTCCATTTCTAAGGACTGTGGAGCTCTACTCCTGCTCTGCTCCCGCAGATATCATTCTGATAATGATCCTTTAGAGTCATCAAAGGCTGCAGCTGAATTATTTGACTTGTCTTGTAACAGAACAAATACCAGTCAGGAGAATTGTGTGAAATGACTTTCCAGAACAAAAAAGAGGTAAGATCCATATTTCCTTCATTTAGACATCTATTGCAATGTAGATGTCTGTATCTGAAGTACTTAGTTAGATCCTTTATTATCGTCAGTAGAAAAACAGACATTTGCAGGATGAGATTCCCATTTCCTAAAGCGGATGTTTCTAATACAAGTTATGTGGATAGCTATCTGGAAATGCCTACTTCTCTCCATTAAGAGAAGACAGGCTTTGTCACAATACATTTAATGTGGTAATGTTAACATGCATTGTTGAAAGGTGATGTAATTTATTGTATAGACTCTCAACAGCAGAATTCAAACTTTATAAATCCATAATGGCCTACTAGTGAATTGTGTTTCTCTGAAGCTACAAGAATGCTAAAACATTTCAAAACTTAGAAATACAAACTAGCATACATTTTAAGAAATGAAAGCATTTTTTAGCTTAGGTATTGTATTACATTTATCTGTTTTTGGTGGTTACCTTTTTATCAAGACAAGGGATTTGTTAGGAAAAAGTCCACAGATTTGAAAAGCTTAATACATTTTAGCACATATTATTTCACTGTGCCAAAATGTGCATCCAATACATATTATCCATTATGCATTTATTTGTTACTATTCTTTTTCACAAATTTCAGTAATGTAGTCAAAGAGCAGAGAAAATTTCGTGTAACTGACAACTAAAAACACAACACAAACAGTAAATACTTTGATGTGCAAATTAGGATGAAAATGATCTGGCTAAATTATTCTTGTATTCTAATCATTTACTGAAAGAAAATGAGGCAGGTTCACATATAATTTGCTAAAGAGACAGGGAATGAAATTATAGATAATATTAATAATGAGGAGTTCAATTAATTTTAGTTCTTCTAAATATTTCACAAATTGAGATGCCAAAAGGTTAAACTGAGCTGTAGAACATTATTATATTAATGCATTTTTAATTAAATAGTAACTGTGAACATGACAAAAATCTTTGTGAGCAAGGTTCTGTACAAAAACATCTTTATTGTAAAGATTGTCTCCATTTTGCATATGACACACAATTAAATGAGTCCTCCATCTTTTTCTAGTGGAATTATGCTTTCAGATAATGTTAAATATCAGTTACTTTCTTACTATGGTGGTCAGTATTCTTAGGTGAAGAAAAAAAGAAAATAAATACTTGAGAGTTTAAATTAAAAGTAAGAGTGTTTCCCCGTATCAATAATTAACTTCTTACCAGTGAAAATAACATCCTGGCAAAGACATAACATTCAAAATATGTGTTCAAAATATACATTCTGATCTTACTGGATGAGAATTGCAAGACAAATACAACACTAGCTTCTTTGACTTCATCTGAATCCAGAGGACTTTTTTTCCTTTTCAAGGCCAAGATATTGTTAGTAAAGTAGAACCAAGTTCTGATGCCTCTAAAAAGCTGGTGCATATTTACTCAAAATCAATTAATTAATGTTCTGATATCCATATAAGGAAAGAAAACATCTGTGGAAACAGTAATTCTTTAAATCGTGAATGTTACTTTAGAGAAGAATGATAGTGATACAGATTTACGTTCACACACCACCAAGATCAAGAAGGCTGGAAGAGCTGGAGTTGGCTGGATGGTTGCACTTAAAAAGTTGCGATCAACAGCTCAATATCCAGGTGGAGACCAGCTGGTGTTCCTCTAGTGGTGAGTATTGGAACTGGTATTATTCAACATCTACGTCAGTGGCACGGACAGTGGGATTGAATGCACTCTCAGCAAGTTTGCAGACAACACCAATCTGTGTGGTGTGGTCTACATGTTGAAGGGAAGGGATGCTATCCAGAAGGACCTTAACAGGCTTGAGAGGTGGGTCCCTGCAAGCCTCATGAAGTTCAACAAGGCCAAGTGCAAGGTGCTGCACCTGGGTCAGGACAATCCCAAACACGAATAGAGGGTGGTCAATGAATGAATTGAGAGCAGCCCTGTAGAGAAGGACTTGGGGGTGTTTGGTGGATGAAAAACAGGACATGAGCCAGCAACTTGCGTTTGCAACCCAGAAAGCCAACCATATCTTGGGCTGCATCAAAAGAAGTGTGGCCAGCAGGTCAAGGGAGGTGGTTGTACCCCTCTACTCCGTTTCCCTGAGACTCCACTTTGAGTACTGCATTCAGTTCTGGGGCCTACACATAAGAAAGACACAGACCTGTTACAGCAAGTGCAGAGGAGGGACGTGAAGATGATCAGATGGCCTCTCCTATGAAGAGATGCTGAAAGAATTGCGGTTGTTCAGCCTGGAGAAGAGAAGGCTCCAGAAAGACTTTACAGTGGCCTTCCAGTACTTAAAGAGGGCCTACAGGAAAGATGGGGAAAGACTCTTTATCAGGGAGTGCAGTAATAGGACAAGGGGTAATGCCTTTAAACTGAAAGAGGGTAGATTTAGATTAGATATTAGGAAGAAATTCTTTACTCAGAGGGTGGTGAGGCACTGGAACAGGTTGCCCAGAGAAGTTGTGGATGCCCCATCCCTGGAGGTGTTCAAAGCTGGGTTGGATGGGGCTTTGAGCAACCTGATCTAGTGGAAGGTGTCCATGCCCATGGCAGAGGGGTCAGAACTAGATGATCTCTAAGGTACCTTTCAATTCAACACATTCTATGATTTACTGTCAGTGTATGGGTAAGATAAAATACGATTGCATTTTGTATCCCTAAGAAGAGGTCTTTTTGAGTTTGAACCATCTCCCCTGTCCTCCCCTCTCCTCCTTTTCACTTCTGCAGGTGTTAACATGTATGCATTTTAATTTATGGAATTTTTAAATTACTGTCTCTCATTTCATGCTTCTTTTTTTTTTTTTTTTTTTTTTTTTTTTTTTTTTTTTTAAATACATTCAGGTTGTGTTTTGTAAGTTTTTGCAGCAGAAAAAAAAACTCTTT
>VXAL01002297.1:11143-28042 GCA_013399475.1 Chauna torquata | reverse complement strand
AAAAAAAACATCTTTAAAACTTCAGCTTCAGCAGATGTCCCAGGACAAAGACGACAAAATGAAATTATGAAGCAGACCCTTCAAAAGGATGAAAGTTGCTAAACAATTTGTTCACATATATCTTTGTCTAGCTGCTGAACTTGGTTTTAGGGTGGGAGATTGACCCAATTTTCTCTTCATTTGTGTGCCTGTAGTGCACTGATTCATGCGTCACAGTATTTAAACTCTCTTCCCTGATACAGGGAACTAAAATGTCATCTTAATCTGAAAATCTATGTGTTCTTAACATGTTCATTCATCCATCAAGCGTACCAACGTAACTCTAAAAAGTAAACCTAACAACTAAAATGGATATAATGGATTGATGTCCTGCTATTTTAGAGGAGTTAGTTGAAGCATTGTTCTGGTAGCAGAAGCTATTTTTTCAAACCTGAAGTTGCACTTTGTCCCCATGTTCCAAAACCTAGTGAAATCCATGGTAGTCTTCTGGTAGCAGATATCAGCCTTTCATAAAATGCTGAGAGTCTCACAGAGCTGTGAAAGACATTTGGGAAGAATGCTGATAGAGCTCGAATACTTTATTGATAACTAGAGCAAAACAACAATGTGCAGAAAGAAAGAAGAGATGGCATATGTCTTCAATCTTATAAAAATACAAACTTGGATTCAAGGAAATCTTGAGACACAGACTTCAGGAACTTGTAGGGCTGCTCCATAAGATTACAGTGACAAGCTCATCTTTTTCTTCTCTTCTTTACAAGACATCCCCTTTTTGGTTGGTGTTAGACACGTGAAGGGTTCTGGATAGGTGGATGACCATTCTTAGGCTTATAAGGCCACTTCTCTGTAGCCTGGACAAGGAACTTGAATTTATATGGTGTTTCATACACATTGCCTTGGTTTTTTTTATTGCTAAGGATGAATGCATAATGAACTCAAAGACCTGTAAGGTCAGAATTGCTATTTAAACTGAAGTCATGAGAGGTCAGGATAGCAAAAATGGTGTCTTTAGGTTTTAGGTCAGTTGTCCATATGAGCTACAGACTTCAAGCTTCCCACATTTCAAGCTGCTCTAATTTGTCACAAATCAATTTATAACATTTAATTGCATATATCAAAAGAATATCAACTTAATGAAGTATTTTCTAGTCTGAACTAAGCTTCCTCAAAGAAATAATTATCAGGGAAGATAGGGTGAAAGCATCTTCATTTATGTATGGAAAGTTAAGTTAACCCTGGAGAAATCAAAGCTTGATACTTACAGCGGCCCAAGGCAACAGTACAAGTGTTAAGACATGGTAAAGGTAGAGTCATTAAAGACTGAATTGTATTCAGGAGTCAGTATTTATCATTATCCTATGAGTCAATAATAATCCTTTTCTGATTTTCACAATGATTCATGACTGTTGAAGGCAGAAGCATAGATAGATGTTGTTTTTGCACATACTGTTTTATCTCTTTAAAAGCAATCCTGTATTTTACTATTGAAAATTATAATAATTTATTCAATTCTATTTGTAGACTTTTATAGAAATACCAAAAAACAGCATCATAGAAAGGAAATGATCAAGAATGAAAGTTCTGAATATCCTTGCACAGTTGCTGTGATATTGCTGTCATTTTGCCATTGAGTGACCACATCTATTTGGCCATGTTCATCTATGGCAGTAAGTCCTGTAAATACAAATTATGGTTCTCATGTCAGTTCCACGTGCAGTTCAGGTGCCTGAGAGAGGAAGCAGCACTGCCTCAGGTTTGTAGGTTTTTGTTAGATGTTGACAGGGATTCAAAGGCAAATTCATGCAAACTCTAACAGTCAGAGAAAGAGAAGGAAATGGAAAGATAAGATTTGAAAGGTTTTCAGAAGATCCTTTCTCTCCATATCATCTGCATCCACTGCACTAGTTTTAAAATCTAATATTAAAAATGTAATGAGCAAGCAAAACAAATAAGCAAAACAAACAAACAAACAAACAAGCAAAAAAAACCAAGGCATTCCTCTTACATATTCTTTTCCTTTTCTTATCTTTGCCTTGAAGATCCTTTATAAATTAGTACATCATCCCTGAACACAAAAAGGGGTATTTTATGTTGCAAGGAGTTGCATCTAGTTCAATGGAATAGAGCACTCAGAGAAAAAATGGCTAGTTCCCGTCTTGTTCTTCAGATCACAGACCAGAAGAAACACTCAAGGACTGAAAATTATAACAGATCAGAGCTATCCCAGCTATTGTGAGAAGGCTTATTTCATGTGTGATTCAAGATTCATCTGGGAGTTCAAGCTAGCTCTTACTTTAAATGAAGCAGTTTACCTACCCTCAAATGCCTTTACAATAAAGGCATGAACAGGATGAACAATAATTTGTTACATCTTGAGCTAAGTACCTAACCTTGGGATGCTGGGTAAGAAGGCAACCAAGAAAATAAGTAGCAAGACCTTGCAAGGCCAGATATGTGAGCATAAACACATGAACAAATCCTGTTTTGTTGGGGATCCACAGAGGTTTTTCCAGTGCTGATCCAGTAAAGCAAATCCCAAATTCCAAGGCATTCCTTTGCATGAGTTTCTGTCACTCTGTGCTGTTAATATACTCTTTGTTCTAATAGAATTTAACAACAATACAAGACTATAGTTTAGGGTTAAAAACCAAAAGAACCATGCAGAAAAGGTGGGTTTTGGTTTTTTTTTAATACGTTTGAAGTACGTGATCCATAGACAATGAAGAGGAGAAAAATACTCATTAAAATTGTATCCTTAACATTGTCAACATTGTATTTCAGCTCAATGATCTGAAGTAAAACATCACCTCAAATATATAAAAGGAAATAGCTGACAGCTGCTGAAATCCTGTTCTGCTGGACAAAGGACTATTATTCTTAGAACTCTATAAAGAAACTTGTAATTGAGGACAACTGTGAGACAAGAATTTACCCTCATTTCCTCCAGCCACAGAGAGGAATAAGGAAAAACTGACTACCCTAATCAGTTCTGTCCCATTCAAAACATCTGATCTGGTTTGGTTCAGAGCACAGTCCAGTGCCTCTGCAAGAAAACAGAAAGGCAGAAGATGCAGTTTTCAAATAACAGATTTCTGATTGCAAACCCTGCAGCAGATTGTTGTTGCACAGCCAAAAGGGCACTGGGGTTCTTCACTTACCTCTCCCTGCCCCAGAGCTAGCTGTGCTACTCCCTTACTATCACATTTGTCCTCTAAGACAAGTTTTTAACCAGTCTTTGAAAAGGGTAAAAGACAGAAGAATAAGAAGTTTTCTCTCTCCTTATTCTCTACATAAACACCTGCTACAACTTCATCTCCTGTATTCAATCTGTACCTGCTGGCATATGAAATTTGAGCAATATATTTTTATCATCTTTATTTTCCAAGTTGTCATTATTGCCAAAGGCAATCAGCATTAAGTAAAATGTCTTTAATGAAGGAAAAGAGTGATTCAAGAAAAAAAAAAAATCTGTGTTGCAGGGTAAAGATGTCTTAGAGTTAGATGTCAGGAAAAAGTAAATCTAACGGCACGCATCTCTGTAGAAAAGCATTTACTAAGGCAGTCATTAGGATTTATATCAAAGGATCTTTAACTCATCTTCAAGAAAGCAGCAGGGCTCAGAAAGAAATCATATAAAAGAAACATGCTGTAATGTAGGGACAAACAATCTTACTTGAAAATGGTATAGACTTTCCTACCTACTGGGCTTATTTTAAAAATATAGTGATGTATTTTGAAAGCAAAAAGTAGAAAGAAGAATGAAAGAAAAGAGCTGTTTTGCTGTGTGTTTATGTACTGCTTTATGTTCATTTCATCAATAACTGCAAAAGCAGAAAAAATCTTCTGGGAAGTCATATCTGCTAGACTTTCCTGGAACCATTCAACTTTCGAAGTGATCTCTTAACCATGCTAGCTGGACTGTGTGGAGAGACTTTCCGGGTTCTCTTACATGAGCAACGCTACAATTCAGTCCATTCAGTGGTTGCATTAAATTAAGGAATACTCTTCCTAATGAGACTTATTACTCCTGCTTCTATGATCAGCCACTGAGTGGACAGGTGTAATATTTTAGGGAATATCTAATGGCACTAGATGTTCATATTTAAGCAAATGAGTTGCAAGACAGGTACTTTTAGCTAACAACATTAACAATCATCTCAAAACTTAGGGTGTTTGCCTTCAAGTAATTTTTTTAATAAAGATATCAGTTTTCATTCAAGTCAGGGACTGCTTTTGAGCTGTATTCAGAGAAAACCAGCTGCAAATGGAACATAACACAGATGATGAATTAATGCCCTATTGTTATATCAATGGGTCGAGATTGAGATGTTTGCCTCATGCCTTCTCTTTAGGAGTCTTTCAGTTGTATACCTTCAGAAGTTGCAATTTGCCAAGTGACAGTAGCTCTGAAACTTACTCGTGAAACATGCTTTATGAGCAGGCAGTATGAACAGAAGTTGGTGGTGGAAGCAACAGGATGGGATGGGATTTAGTGAACCATAGCTAGATTAAGATGAGAAATCTGGAGTTGTGCTTTCATTGAAAGCCCACTGGAAAAAAAAAATTATGTTTTTCCAAGTGGAAATTTTATGTCAGAACAACCAGATCTGGAAAGCACTGAAAAATTTCTCAGCCTTATGATAGAAATGATCAAAGCAAAGAAGCCCTGTAATTATCTAATTGCCCTAGTGCTAGTGTACTCAGCCATAAGAGACTTCATTTCAAGTTTCTGCTTAATATAATTCAGATCAAAGTCTTCTGTATTCTAACTGAATGCCCTAAATTCCATATTATAGAATTATTCTCTCTTTACCTAAGTGAATTTTTAATTACTGTGTAAATGAAGAGAGAAAATGAGAGAAAACCAATTGAAAATATAAAATATCAAAGTGCTTAAAGCTTTCACCACACACATCCATAAATATAAGGCCCATTTTTTCAGCAGAGACTTCACCCTGTTTTTTCAAGTCTGCTGTAGCACTCTATCTATCTGGGATCTTCTCTAAAGATATTTTCACAGAGTAAAGGCGAAAGTCTTTGCTTTCATCTTGAAGTAGAATGGATTTTTTTTTTTTTCTCTGAAGGATAGGAGGAGAGTTTACAGCCTGCTACAGTTGTAGACAGACACTTTTTTTTTTTTTTTCCTTCAAAACATATCCTGAAAAGGTTAAGTAAAACTGTGATCATTATTGGAAGGCAATTATTTATAACCTGAGGCAACTTCTAAATTACTTCTTTTCCTTGAGGTTCCCTGAGTTTCCTTCAATTCAGCTACTAAATTGCAATAGTTTCCCCTCTCCTGAATTAACCTCAGCCTCCGATATCTATGCAGCTTGGAAAATATTTTCTGAAAAAAAAAAAAGTTGAAAAGCATCAAGCTAAATAGGAGATTAACTCAAAGCATTTTTTTCTTCTTCTTCCTTTCTCCCAGCTGCCTCTAAACCCTTCCGCTTAATTACATTTACTAATCAGGACACGCAAATAGTAACCCATCGACTTATCAGTGGGCAGTTCTTACCATACATTTACTTAGGCATTCAACCTACCTGGCGGGTCTCAGCTGCTTACTGATTTTACTCCATTAAAATAGATGGTTTTGTTTAGCATTGAAAAAGTGAGCAATTTTCCTGACACCAAACACTTGTTTAATAGTCTTGGAATAATGTATATTTCATTAAAATGATGACTTATTATACCCAAGGACTCTCCTGTCTTCTTAACTATTGATTTAAAGCGGTTTAACACTTGCATGGCATATAATAAATTGGTCTGGACTGGCAGCAGCACTTTGTTATAAAGTCATTCTTAACAATATAAACACTGAATTGGCACATATTAAAGATGTTTTTCAGATTAGTTTTCTGGAAAGGATCTTTCCCACGAAAACAGAATCAGTACATTTTTTTTAAAAGCCTCATAAAACTTTTAGATAAGTAGAGGATACCACAATCAATAGTCATAGCATGATTTATAAGAGAAGGAAGCTTTCCACTAAATCCTGACAGTAAACCCAGTACTGTAAAGCATTTAGTACAGCAATCCATCTCGTGGATATTTTTAAAAGGGCATTAATGGTGCTAAAAAGTCAAGTGTCAGTGAATCACCTGTATTAGAGAGAAGTAGTTAGGAACTTTATTAGTGGAAATGATTCAAACATATCTAAGCCCTTTATCCCTTTATTCTAAAATCAGTGACTTCTTATTTTCTCATATTTTTTGTCCTCATCACCTTTTTTAGCTGCTCATAATGCTAAAGCCTTGCTTTGACGTGATGCAAGAGATTCATCTTCCCTTACTTGCGCTTACAAGAAGTCAGATGGCAGACAGACAAGTTTCAAACACAAGCCCTTTTATGAGCTGCCGGCAGATACTCCCCTACTACTGTCAGTGTTCTTCAATTTACTTAAAGAAACCAAAACAGACTCAGTTAAGAGTTTGCAAAAATATTTTCCTAGAAGCCTTCTGTGAACTTTCAAAAGAAGAATGAACAGGAAAGTCCAGTGGATATATTAGGTGGTCCCACACTTACATGAGGATCATAATACTACAAATGTGTTGCTTTCTACACTCACAGTACAGTGTCTGAAGTCAATAGCAGGATTTAGTCAAAATAAAAGAGCAGTTTAAAATCTGTTGCTGTTTCATGGGGCAGCTAGTATTATAAAGGGTAAAAAAAAAAATGCTTTGCAATGAAGGCAGCATTTTGTAGATAGACACTTTTGCTACTTCACAAGTACATACCGTCATTTTCTCCCACTGCCTGTCTAGAAAGAGAAACAATGGGAAGCAAATAGCTTTCTTTAAGTAAAAAAAAAAACAGGATGGCTGAAGTAGAGAAATGCTTGGGAAGAGCCAGATGAGGTTTGGAACTTTTTTTCCTTCTAAATTAGATTTCAAGTTGATGATGAAAACTCTGAGAGATAGTAGAGTGATATTATTATTTTAGTTTTTCAGAGAAGAACATCAGAGTACAGAGACCTAAAGTCAAGCAATGGTCACTTACTCTTTGATAAATCTGAGGACAGAAATGACTGGTGTTCTCTAATCACCAGGAAAATATATTCCACTTTTCTGTGCAAGCAACCTTCCTCCACTGCAAGTCAGAGAAGCATAATTTCAGCATTTCCTCTACCTTATGACCTTACACTTACACTTCTGTGTGTGCAGTCGGTCTAATGCCATCCTGCTGCACAACATTTAACCAGGTAAACGGTATTGCTCAGACAGTGCAGTTTGGATAATTCCGGGAAGAATTAGCCTTGTTGCAAAAGAGACCAGGAGATACAGGAGGAATACAGTCAAACTGTCACAAACAGAAAGATTCATGAAACTCACTCCTACCCACTTTTTTTTTAATCAGTCAGCTGGCCATGTATAGGTGAACAGGGTGGCTGCAACAGGTCTGAGTTGTCCCAGTGGGTTTTATGCAGTTAATAGGCATTGTGCTGAGGATCTGAGGACCCACCCTAAAAAAATATAGTGAAGCAATTCAATGTTACTTCTCCCACCAGTCTCTGTGACAATTAACAAATTTAATCCATATGTTTTCTACTTACTGTAAGAAAAGCATATGAAGTATGTATTACTAAATTTAACTCATTAAATGAGGTACATATTACAGAAAATTAATACTCTCCAGTGTATGCACAGTTGAAACAGATGTTAGGTAATGTAAGCACATGTTGGGTGATTTATGTAAAAAAAAAGCAGTCAAAAGCATACTATCACTATGTATAAAGTATACATCAAAACTCATGAAATGTTTATCCAGAAATACTAATGTAGACACAGAAGAATATTCTGTGATCTGTTTATAGTTCACTTCTTTCTTTTCTCCATTTGATGGTGGCATCTTTGTGCCAGCACTCTCAGGCTCTTTCCTGATTGTATTCACTTGGTCTGACATAAGACCTCTCATTATATAGCTTTCTAGGCTATGCGTACAGTGGTCTGCAAGTGCTTTTGCATCTACTCACCAGGCGAATCAGAAACGTCACAAGAGCTCCTTTCCCATTCCATGGGTCCATATTTTATTTGGTGGAAACCTGAGGTGTAGGGAAAACACAGGACAAAGGTGTGTCTGTGTCTTGGCTCAGTACAAAGAAGAATTACAATTAATTTTTACCTCCTTATATGTAGGTCCATCCTGTGTGAGGATGCTGTCACGTGAGCAAGAAATCTCAGCCATCTCTTATAGCCAGCGGGCACCCAGGTTTTGATTAAGTTGCCTAAATATCTGCCGGGGCCTGGTAGGTTTGACAAAGAATCTGTAGGAGACCCAAACAATTCTGAAGCAGCATCTGCAGGCAAGGTGGGTTTTAACAGAGCATCTCAAAAGGCACCATATGACTATTGTTAGGCAACTGAATAGCAACTGAACCTAGTTTGCGGAGCCTAGAGCACAATTCAACACACCCCTAAAATAAACATCTATGCTCAGTGAATCATTATCCAGACTCCAGTGACTGATTAGACTTCCTTTGAGTGTAGCGGAAAATAGTAGAGCAGATGTGGACACTTCACTTTAAATGTCTTAATCTCTCACTGAGTCCCACTTTTTATACCAAATGGGGCCTGGGAGCATAAGGGTTTTGTAGACAAAGCACAGGCTACTTTCATACTATCCAAAAACTTATCTCCGTGACACAGTGCGGTGACCTGAATGAAAGCATATGTCAGCTCTAAAGAACCTCCTCTGGGGAGCAGTGGTAGGATAACCATATAAACCACGGTTTATATGTCAAGTTTCTCATTCAGAGCTTGTTCAGGTACTTCTCAACATTGCACTATACCTTTCTGATGTATCCTGAATGTCTTTCAGAAGTGTGTTAAGTGATGTAGCTAACATCTGTCACATGTAATTTGTCTTCTCTTTTCCACTCCCCAAGGGAGGAATTATGCATGCAGTGTAGCATTTTGTTTTAGTTAAGAATTTGTGCTTGCTGTTTACACATAAAAGACACTGGGACAAAGTGGCTGTAAGAAGAAGGCCTCTTGCTGTGAATTCAGAGCTCTGAGTTTTTGCCCTGTTTTGAGTCTGCATGAAAAGCTGGCCTTCTGCTTAGCCATTTGTAAATTATTATCCATGTAAGGTAGTGGAGTAGTTTAGCCCCGGTAGGCAGCTAAGTGCCACACAGCTGCTCGCTCACTCTCCCCAGGTGGGATGGGGAGAGAATCAGAAAGGCAAAGAGCCAGAACTCATGGGGTGAGATAAAGACAGTTTACTAGGTAAAGCAAAAGCCGTATATGCAAGCCAAGCCAAGCAAGGAATTCATTCACTATGCCATGGGCGGGCAGGTGTTCAGCCACTTCCAGGAAAGCAGGGCTCATCACATGTAATGTTTTGTGGGAAGACAAACGCCATCACTCCCAACATCCCCTCCTTTCCTCCTTCTTTACCCCAGCTTTTATTGCTGAGCATGATGCCATATGGTATGGAATATCCCTTTGGTCCATCGGGGTCACCTGTCCTGGCTGTGTCCCCTCCCAGCTGCTTGTGCACCCCCAGCCTCCTCGCTGGCAGGGCAGCAGGAGAAGCTGAAAAGTCCTTGGCTCTGTGTAAGCATTGCTCTGCAACAACTAAAACCATCGGTACATTATCACCACTATTTTCATCAAAAATCCAAAACACAGCATTGTGTGAACCTCTACAAAGAAAATTAACTCTGTCTCAGCCAAAACCAGGACAGATAGTCAAAAGAGAAAAATATTTCACTATTCACAAGATTTTGTTCTGTTTGTATGACTAAGAACACTAATATGCTGTTAATAATTTACTGAAAGTTGGTCAAACCTTTTGACCTCTTGGTCCATCTGTGACTGTTGCTGTGCATACAGTGGGGAGACAGAAGCTAAAGAATGAGCTTTGTGAAAGGAAAGAAAAGAGCAAGCATTGTAATGATCCTCATTTTCTGTCACAGTTTGTTCCATGATCTCACACTGGTTTTGAAGACATTTCTGCAAAAACATACATTTGAAAAAAGACCTCAGTTCCCACTTTTTTTTTCTGCTATTAGTAGATGAAATATTAAAAGGTATCAACAAAACTGGAAGCAGAATTAAAAAAACAACACCATAACCTGAGATGTACTTGTGTGAAGGGAAATAGGGTAAGCTCACTCTCACCCATTCTGACCCATTTCAAACTTGCGGTTTTTTAGAAGCGCCTGGACAAGCTGCTACAAGATATGGTTTAGTAGCTTAGTGGGTAGTATTGGTGATAGGATGACGGTTGGACTAGATGATCCTGTAGGTCCTTTCCAACCTTGTGATTCTGTGATTCTGTGTGATTATGCTGCTATAGATATAAATTAATCTGAATTTAGCTAAGTTCAGTGTTGCCTTCAGGAAAGTCAAATCCATGTAACTTTGTGTTGGATCCTGCACCCAGCCTGACAGATCTTTGTTTATGATTATATATATGTTTGCAGAAATATACTGGAAAGGATGAGATTCCAATTTCTACCAATTAAAACTTTCTCAGACATTTTTCCCTTTTATCTATCCAGTGTCTTGTTTCTTTTTTTTTTGTTTTGTTTTGTTTTGTTTTGTTTTGTCATTTTTGTTGTTTTCTTGAGAACACCAATGAAATAATTCCCCATGAGTATACTGCAGTAACCTCCTCTATCTGTAGTGAGGATGGCTTGAGAGAAGTGAAAGTAAAGTTAGTTGTTTCATTTTTGCATATAAGTCATGTGTATTTATAATATAGTGTGCTGAAATGATAATTCTGTCCTTCAGAATTGAGCTGACATTTAAAAATAATAGTAATGAAATTCTCCCACATCTGCATTTATCTGGATTCCAGACAAAACATTCAATTTGTGCAGTTCAGATTCAAATCAAAATCTGACCCCGTCAATCCTGGGGCATTTGCTTTTTTTAGAGCTCATAATCAGCTCTGCAGCTGAACGTAGGCAAAGAAATAGTTACATAGGTTAACTCCAGTACTCTGTACTGAAGTTGTCCCTACCTTTTAACCTCCCTAAAATGGGAAGGGAGGAGGAAATATAGTCAAGGTCTTCTGCCTGCTCTTCTCAGCATAATGGATCCTCCCCCATGTTCATTTAGTTCATCCTCACTATAAAAAATGACTTTTTCAATCAAAGCATTGTACTCCTTCCAAAGACATTAAGCCAAATGAGCTGAAATGACAAGGACAAGCTTGCTCAGCGCAAGGTAAGGGGAGTTTCTAAAGTGATTTTGTGAAAATGAATAAATACTAGGACTTTGCTCAATGACATTTAGCAAATTCTTCCTATGAAGAACCTATGGGTCAGGATATAAGAAAAATTAGGCTGTGAACAAGAAAATTCTCTAGTAGTTGGTTTGTTTGTTTTTGGTTTTGTTGGGTTTTTTTTGTATGTTTGTTTTTTGCTTGCTTGGCATAAATTCTTCTGCTCATTGTTTAAGGCATTTATATTTTTATGTACTCAAAGCCCAGAGTAACCTCAGAAATCAGAATTAAAGAACTGAGCTCAATCTACCACAGAAGGGGGACATTGGGCATCTCAGAATGAGAGTCACAGCATACAGCATAGAGAATAGGTGGATTAATAAACAGAAAATCAAAAACACCTGAAGGAAGAGCATGTCTGATGGCTTCACTGTGCTGGAATTAGGAACTTATCTGCAGATCTGAAGTAGGTGCCTACACAGAAATTAAGACTCACACCTCAATACCATTTCTTGGAATCAGGTGTCTAATTTAGCTATTAGTACATGGATGACCTCTTCACTTTTGGCAAACAGCAGGACTTCCAACTTTTTAAAAACACAGCTACACAAGTTTACAACATTTACCATTAAAATTAAAGACCTAAGTTATATGCTTATATAAATCCAAGGGAACCAAACCCACATCTACCACATTCCAGAAGAGAACCATTCTGCAAAGCTGGAGTATGGCTTCTCTGAATTCTTCCTACTGAAGTCACATTAGTATCCATAACTAAAGACAAACCTTCTAGAGCAACAGAGGCAATAAACAAAAAGAAACCCACCTCTGTAGCCTTGTGGTTAGGGCATTACATGGGCACCAACAGCAAACTGTATTCCCAGTGTAATGCTGTAAAAACAAAAAATAATCAGAAGAATCTATATTCTAAACTAGGAAAGCTGGGACTCTACCTTTAAAATACTTTTTAATATGAAATTTAACTGCTCTGCAGAGCTGATACAAGGTTTATGAAGCACTTTGTTTCTAGGGTCTGTATTCCTGACTATCAATTACTGCATATTTGAAAGTGATCCTTCATGTTGTATACCCTGAAGAAAGAAACTAGCAACAAAAATCTAAGTAGATTTCTGACATGATAAACCACAGCAAGGTTTCTGAGAGCCATTAGACGCTATAGTGCCAGCCAGCTCTCAGGGAATGCTTTTTATATACCTAGCCTGATAACGAGTACATTTACATACTAACAAAACTCAACCTATGCATTGAAACTCCAAGGAACTGGTTGTCTCTGTAGAAACAAATGCACTGTATTTATACTGGAAAAATGAATTTGCCTTCACTCAGGATACATGATTTAACCATTGGATGTGACTCCTTCTTTCTGTTTAAGAATGAGTCTCCAAAATACATCAAAGGATAGTTGTGATACTGTTATTTTCCTCATTACTGGTTAATTAAAAGGAAAAAAAACCACACACACACTTCGCAGTTTATAGAAATATCATTTAAGCTTGAGGAAGCAGGAATTTAGTTCAAAATCAATCTTACTTCTTTTTCAAGTTCAGCCTGTTTGCAGGCACACCATTCTCACACTGCCCTGTGTCACATGCATTGGATCAAGCATCATCTGTAGCTTATTCAGCTTTGTATGCTGTGCAGCTCCCCACGGCTACACTTTCTGGCTTTGAGACTGAGCTCTATCCCAAAACTCAACAAGTACTACCTGACTGTGAATACAATCCCTTCATACAAGACGATCACATCTGCTGGTTAGAAGGAAGGAAGCAGAACATGAATAGAATAGAATAGAATAGAATAGAATAGAATAGAATAGAATAGAATAGAACAGAACAGAACAGAACAGAATAGAACAGCATAGAATAGATCATTTGGAAGGGACCTTCAAAGACCATCTAGTCCAACCGCTTGACCAATTCAGGGCTAGTCAGAAGTTAAAGCACATTATTAAGGGCATTATCCAAATGCCTCTTGAACACTGACAGGCATGGGGCATCAACCACCTCTCTTAGAGTCCTGTTCCAATGTTTGACCACCTTCACAGTAAAGAATTTTTTCTTAATGTCAAGTCTGAACCTCACCAGTACAGCTTTGTGCCACTCCCGTGCATCTTGTCATTGGTTACCAGGGAGAAGAGGTCTATACCTCCATCTCCATTTCCCTTCCTCAGGAAGTTATAGAGAACAGTGAGGTCCCTCTCAGCCTTCTCTTGTCTAGACTAGACAACCCAAGTGTCTTCAGCCTCTCCTCACAGGACATGCCTTCCTGCCCTTTTGCCAGCTTTGCTGCCCTCCTCTGGATGCTTTCAAGCAACTTAACATCCTTTTTATATTGTGGAGCTCAGAACTGCACACAATATTCAAGCTGAAGCCATACCACGCTAAATATCACCTCTTCTGATCGACTGGCTATGCTGTGTTTAATGCAGTTTGTCCTCTCGGCTGCCAGGGCACACTGTTGTTGACCTACTGTTGACCAGCACCCCCAGATCCCTTTCTGCAGAGCTGCTCTCCAGCTACTCGTCTCCCAGTCTGTACCTGTGTCCAGCACTACTCTGTGATTACTTTGTTAACTGTCTTTTTAGATGATATGGGATATAGATTTTCCTGCAACTCCCCCTCATCGATAATGATTTTGATAAAGTTGTATTATCCTACCTAACATTTTCAGAATAAAATTATCCATGTTTTGATTGCTTTATTGTTTATGATTTTGTTATGCACCAAGATACATCTAAATTATTAGAAATAAAGACAAAAATAATATATGCTAAGCTCTATTTCTTTCCATCACCATCTTTTCCTCTTATTACCTTTTTCCTGAAAAAAACATTTGCTTTTGAAAAACTTTTTCTCTGCCTCTGATTGAATCTGAATTATGAAAATCTTTGTGAAATGGAATTACGTTTTTCTACAGTGTTTGACTTCAGACATTATTATCTCTCATACAGCTGGTGCAAACAAATCATGTTGACTCACAACTCAGCAACCTCTAATTTCTACTAACGGATCATTTTTTTGTTCTGTCATTTGAGTGTCAGAATTCCCCGATACTTGGTTCAATATTAACTGAAAAAGAAATTTCTGTTTTTAAGAAAGAAATATGGTAAACTTTGCAGTTACCTTTACCATGAAACTTCCAGCAAGGATCTTTTCAATCAGCGTCTTCACATTATCTCTTTTTCCATTACAGCTATGAGAAGTATAAGTCTAAAATAAATTCTCCCCCTCTTAAAAATGATTTGGTCATCTTCAGGTAACAGCAGCTAGTAGCCTGTCTTTAACATTATCTTCAAGAATATTGCTCTATACATATTCAAGATCATTTGTTTCAGAGTTGTCAATGCACTGGAGGGAGGTAATCTCATTTTTGACATGGTTATATTCTTCCACATCTTCTATTTAGTCAGTCCTAAACAGATTATAAACATTGATTTTTTGACATCTCCATCATGTCATCAAACATTGCTGCATGTTTCTATAAACCTAAGAAAGGTGAAAACTAAAACTTTTTAAAAACTTTTTTAAAACTTTTTTTAACTTTTTAACTTTTTTGCTAAAAACTACAAAACTGGTTGTCTGGCTTTTTTTTTTTTTTTTGATCATGTGACATTTTTCAAATGCTTGCTTTCTTCTGGCCCATTTCCCACAGAAATCAGATTTCTGGATCACACTATCTCTTTGTGTTTCTCTATATTCTCAAATATAAGTTCACAAAATATTAGTTGTTTTCAACGCAATTTAACATGGGGCTAGAGATCTCAAACACAAATTAGGTTTCTACAGATTTTTTTTTTTGAAATAAATAAATAGAACAGTAAGAACTCCTGTCTCCTTAGATAATAGCATCAATTGATCAAAAGATACAGATCTATAAGAAGTGGTCACCAGTCCCATCAATGTGGCTGATGAAGCCCTGCACAATCAATGAGTACATTGATTAAAATATTGCTAAAAAGAGTTACAGTATATTGGAAATCATCAAACGTGTGAAAGCAGCTTTGTCTGCTCAGAGCTAAATATCATTCATGGTCATGATCTACATGTTCAACCATCACAAGTCCAGCAGTGCTTCATTATAATTTGACTATGTGCTGGCTTGCATTACATAGAGCTTGACTATCTGTCTGAATGTCACTCACCATCTCTGGCAATATGCCAAGAGTCCAATAATTCCCTCACGATAATCCTAGTCATGGTTCACTCACACTCATTGTGGACAGTACATGTTAAACATTTTCTCTGTATAATCCAAAGTGCAACTGGATCACCCAGAACTCTTTCTGTTCATGTTCAGTGTCTCTTTTCCTCTTTGTTACAAGTAGAAATTTTCTCATCTGCCTTTTCTTCTGGCAATGGCAAGGTTTCACTTTAAATAAAGGTTATCAGCTACACATAGTACTTGCAGCAATTAAAATCTAAGATGCAGTGAACCCCATCACTTCATAAAAGTTACTGCTGACAGCCATGTTCTCCTCCCCATCTATTCCCTCAAGAGATCTTGGGCAATGCTTCCCTTTCCTGCGTGAATTTTAAATGAGAGAAGACATCACTACACCCATTTTCCCCCAGCAGCACAAAATTTGATGTTATATGCTGTTTTAATTCCTTTAAATTTTATTAGATCAATCCCTTCCTTTTGTGTGTCAGTTATGGTATCTTCAACTGTTTTATATTTCAGATCCTTCCATATTTTTGTACTTCCTCCCATAAAAGGAGAAAACAGCTTGTCAGAATCCACAAACATTTTGTCATACTCTTCTCAGGATTCCCCTTGCTCATCACATGCCACAGCAGTTTGTAATGGCTAGTCAGGTACACAGCTAAGTCAACAGCTAAAACTGGTTCACACCTCCATCACCTAATGAATACCAAATTGTCTCTCTTTCTGTCTTCAACGTCTTGTAGGCAGCAAACTGCATGAGCAGAGGTAGAGCCAGCAGCAGTGAGCTTTTCCTACTGTCTTGGAAGTATGGGAACTCTGCTTGGTCCTTACTCATCCATTCAAAAAAGTCTCTCTTCCACACTTCCATGCTTGGCAAAACCTAGTTCCACATGATTTTAAACTGTCTTGGGAAATGACAGCAAATTACAAGCACAGTAGTTTCAAAGAACCCACAAATCTGTTCACTCATTTCCCTGGCTGACTGTGAACAGCTGGAAATGAAGATCTACAAGATATGTGCAATCACAGTGCAATGACAGCACTTTTTTTATGTATGCAAACAAGATGATTGATTATATATGGACAAAGAAGCTTCCTTGTAAACAAACTAATCACAGGTTTTAACCATGTTGTGATCTTCAAAGGCACAACCTATGAATCAAAACACCAAGTGTTGTCTCCTGATTTTTTTTTTTTTTTAAATCTCCATTTCAGTCATCAGAGATTTGCAAGGACATGTATCACCTTACACAACTTGAGACTTGATTCTGTNGGCTTGATTCCTTAAAACGAGATTTTTTTTTTTTTTTTTTTTTTCCTGAGCAACAGAGAAGCAATCAAGGTTGACAATGTCTGGGAAAAGGGTGACACTTTGTGGTAATAGAGGAGAACTAAGGTCCCTTCATCCTTTTATATTTCATTGATTTTTACCTATCTTCCTGAAATCATAAAAATTTAATGTTGACAAAAGTAAGATGGACTTTGACCATGATTGTATGTAGTTATTATCAAAACCAAAGAGAGAGAGAGAGAGAGAGA